>SJYT01010299.1:21405-40108 GCA_006410635.1 Cephalophus harveyi
TAAGGTCGCTTTTTATTTCTCAGATTTAAAAAGTAAGAGGGAAAAGGAAGAGAAAAATAACACCAACCTAGGTTTATAAAGAAGGTCTATACTGTCAATGTGTTTTGACAAAAAATATTCCAAAACGCCTGCTAGGTCAGCAGTAGTGTGTGTGCCCGAGCTGCCAACAAAAATTTTGTTTTATTCAATGTTTTAAATCAGAATCCTTACTTGCATATATCTGTAGAATCCTGAGTTCCTAAAGCATATAATGAAGAACCAATTCTATTGTAATCATCTGCAGCACCTATGGAAAAAGTTTTAAGGATTTAATATATTTATTCATGGATTTAAAAAGTTACTGAATACGTATCTGACAAAAAATGTGTATGTAATATGAGATACCAAAGTCTAGAGAAAGAAATGACACAAACTGTAATACATTATGATGAATGGAACTGGAAGTAGCTATAAACTACTTAAGGAACAGGGGAAACAGATATTCCACCTGAGGATGTCAGGGAAGGGTTTACAGACACTACAGCAGGAGCTGGAGCTTGCAGGGTGAGGAAACCTTTACCAGGCAAAGTGGAGGAAAGAATTCTAGATAAAGAGAAGGGCATGGAAAAGGACCAGGGAGACATACAAGAGCAAAGAAGAGAGACTTCTGGGTCTGTAGCACTGTATAGAGGGTGGTTTTTTTTTTTTTTAAGTAAAACAAAAAAAAATTTAAGCACTTTTTTTTTTTTTTAAGGAAATCACCCAGACAGCATTCTCTCCCTCTTACTCTCCCAGAGGAGGAGGAGAACAATCATCAACAGCAAATAGCAACTGCAGAAGCAACACCCCGAGCCGGCTTCACGCTGAGGAGAGACTGCTGTGTGAAGTGGGTCTCCTCCTCGTGGTTTCAGGTGCTCTACATGTTCAGAGAAACTTCTAGAGTAACAAACGATAGAAACGACCCCTGAAAGTACAGTCTTAATATTTACTATTTTAAAGTAACAGTATTCAAATAATTAGATGTTAACGTAATATTTAAATGAAAAATATTTAAAATCAGTGACCATGGTGACACTTAGACTTTTGCAAATCTCTTTTTTGTGTCTGGATTAATAGTCAATAGTGCCCTTCTCTTATCTGCTTCTGCATTCACTGTACTGTGACACAATATTTTTGCTCAAGTATGTGGGGAAAAAAAAATCTAGCTTCGAACAGGTATGTCGTTGGAAAAGCAGGAGGTGTTTTACTAATATTTTCAGGTAACTGTGGATACTCTACTCAACAAGCAGTAGTTTCTTTAAGGGTTAGTCACACTGGGGAACCTAAAGCCCTATCAATGAAGTCTGTGTACTCTATCACATTAAATTCCAATGATAGGTGATATTTATCCCAAGAATAAGATTGGTTTAGTATCTGAAAATCAATCAACATGATTAACCATATTAACAGACTAAAAAAATAAAAACCATATGGTTATCTCAATTGTTGCAAAAAGAGCATCTGACAAAATCCAACATTCATTCCTGACTTAAACCTGCTAAAAGGCATCTAGGAAAAACCTATACCTAATATCACAATTAAGATGGATGCTTTCCCACAAGATAAGGAACAAGGTCAAACCACTTGCCCTCACCACTTTTACCAACATGGTACTAGAGGGTACAGCTATAGTATAATGGGCAAGGAAAAGAGATAAACATCATTTTAACTGGAAAGGAAGAAATGTAACTTTTTATTCACAGATGACCATTTATGTAGAAAATGCTAAGGAATCTACAATAAACTAATAAGTGAGTTGATTTAGAAAGGCTGCAAGATATAAGCTCAATGCTGAAAATACAATATATTTCTATATATTGGCAAAAAGACTAGAAACTCAAATGTAAAAAACACATTGTTTAGATCGCATCAAAAAACAGAGATCTAACTAAAGATGTATAAGAGCTTTACAAAGGAAGCTACAAAAAATTGCTGAGAGAAGACCAAAGTAAATAGAGATATACCCTGTTCATGTATCAGAAGAACCAATACTTTTGAGATCTTAATCCTCCCCAAATTGATCTATATTCTACACAATTCCAATCAAAAATCCCAGCAGGCATTTTTGTAAAAAGTGACGAGCTGATTTTAAAATCCATCCGAAAAAATAAAGAACCTAGAGGGGCCAAAACAACTTTGATAAAGAAGAATAAAGTTGAAAGACTTATACAAGAAAAGAAGTTCAATATCATCAATCACTGAAATTAAAACCATAATGGCCTAGCAGAATGGATAAAATTTAAGACTGACTTTGTTGGTGAGGATATGAAGCAGCTGGAATTCTCGTGCACAGCTGGCAGGAATGCAGAACGATACAATCATTTTGGAAAAGTGTTTGGCAATTTCTTAAAAAAAGTTAATTATACACTTCCATTTGACCCAGTCATTCAACTTCTAGGTACTACCCAAGAGAAATGAAAGCATATGTTCATACAAAGACTTACATATGTCAGCTTTATTTTGAATGGGTGAAAGCTAGTAACAATCCAATTGTCCACCAACAGCTGAACAGACAACTGTGGTATATCTATACAATGGAATACCACTCAGCAGTAAAACAGAATGAACTACTGATGCATACAACAACATGGATGAAACTCAAAATAACTTTGTTGAAAGTTATTCAACAAAGCCAGACCACAGAAAGTACATACTGTATGATTCCATTTATATACAACTCTAGAAAATGCAAATTAATCTACAGAGACAGAAAGCATTATCAGCAGTGGCCTGGGGACAGGGACAGGATGGAGGGATTATGAAGGGCCACAAGAGGACTGTGTGTGGTGATGGACATATTCATTATACTATCTCTAGTGATGATGTCATACATGTGCCAAAACTTATCCAGTTGTAAACTTTCAACATTGCAGCTTATTGATATCAATTACACTTCAATACAGCTGTTAAAAAAAACCATTAGTCTATGGTGTACTTAACATGATTTTGATTATTTAGAAAATACTGGCTCATGACTCACACACATCTTCTAAATGCAGATGCACTTCAGTATATAAAAAGTATCACACTCAGTACTATCACCATCAATCTCCTCAGACAAGTCTTTAATTACTGAAAAGCAAACTCATGGTGACTAATACAAGTTTTCCAAGATTCTAATTGCTAGAAACCTTGATTTTTATCATTGTCAACAAACACTGCCAACTGTTTTCCATGAAGTGTGAGGCTCATTTAATTAATTTTTGATAAAATGTCTACCAATACACAAGTTTGCGTAATAGCAGCTTGTCTATCAGTTGTTCTTTCAAGTAAAAATGGTATTGAAAAAAAGCAGCCAGTTCAGTTGCAACTCAGTTGCTTTTCTAGAAAGAACCATCATACATCCATATGCGAAGTGCTTTATGCATACCTCCCGATCCATCATTCAGCATATTAAAAAAGTATACTCAAGGGAGGAAACTTTCAATAAGTAATAAATTTCACTGCTTCATCAAGGACATTCTTAATTGAATTTTTAAAATTTTGAATGCACTGTGGGAAAGAATACAAAGATTACTAATATAGTTTGGTGCCACTGCTTTGATTTGTCCTAAGACACCAGTAATTTATCCATCACGGCTTTTGCATCGTTGGTACAAATGTCAACATGGTGAGAAGGACAAAAAAATCATCCTAGTATTATTATGAAATTAGTTTTGTTCTTACAGACTTGCTTAAAAGGGCCTTGAGATCAAAGCTTCATAGATCATAGTTTGAAAATCACTGCCTTATATCAAGACTTTTACAAACTGTAAATAACATAATAACTTGATAATTATTCCATTAAACAATGTAAACTTGAGCCACAGAGAAAAATCTTACTTTTGTGGGATCTTGTCATCCTATCAGATTTAGCAGATGCATCCTTAACTCGGTTATGATATTCTAAAAGGAATGTTCGTTCATGCTCAAAGAAATCATCTACATCCTATGGGATCAAAAGAAAATATGAGCTTTTTTCACTTATTTGCTTTAATCTAACATATAAATCACTTTGCTTCCCTTATAATCATAAAAGATCATCATTAAACAGCATAGCTATCCTCTAAGAATCAGACATTATATTGATTTCACCAAGTTCAAACTTCAAAAACATGTAAGTTCAAACCTCAAAAACATCTCTCTGTCAAGTAAGAAGTCTTCCACAATTCTACAGCAGAAGGTTTATGGTCCCATATGGTCCAACCTTCCATGTTGTACCTGAACCTATTCCAGCTTGTACTCTTCCACTACAATCCTGCTTCTCCAACACATTTATTTCCTCCAGTGGGAGTAATCAATTGCTTTTGAGAAAAAAAAAAGGGAAAAAAGCCCGGGTGACAAGTAGAAATCTGCTTCTCTTGGTCTGTTATGCATTTTATGAACTATTCCTGAATGCTGCCAAGCCTTAGTCATTGGCCCTCTCTGATTGCTTTGGGGAACCTGGCCAAGTTAGCTATCTGGGAGCAATTTTCATATTAAACACTGTTTTCAATCTTTTTTGGAACAAAGCTAGCAATCCATTAAAACTAAAAACAATGAACTACTTTCCTCCCTTCTAAAATAGCAACTGTTTACTGAAAAAGCACCAGCTGAAATGATGTAACTTGAAACCCATATTAACAGAACATAGTAGCAAAAGTCAGTGTGACAAAACGTGACTTAAAATTTGTTAATGCATGTGTACTAGTTTTCTTAACTAGTACAGGTGAGGTCTACTGGAAAAATAAGAGAGAAAACTAACTTGCAGAGTTGTAGTGAAGATTAATGAAATGTGTACTACCAAACACCACACTGCAAATGTTCAAAAAAAAGTCAGCTATTACTTTAATAAAACTATCAAACTCATAATCAATATAGTGGTTTATACTTCATGTTAATCAAAAAGTTCAACATAAGTAGCATCAAAATGGAAATAATCTGTGGGGAAAAAAAACCAGCCTGAATCTTTTTTTAGTCTCACTGCGTGGTTTGTGGTATCTTAGTTTCTTGACCAGGGTTTGAATCCAGGCCCTCAGCAGTGAAAGTACTGAGTCCTAACCACTAGACTGCCAGGGAATTCCCATGTCAACTCTTTATTAAAAGTAGCCAAAGGAGATGCACTGTCAACATATCAATAGACCTGTCTCTACAAAATCAAAAGTATAAATCAAATAGTACTTTACACCCAAGTTTTAGTGTAGATATATTTATAAAAACAGGCAATGATGATAAAGCATTATTTATTGCTTTATTATTTGCTTAATAATATTATTATTGGAGTACAATATACCATCATATGATTCTATATAAACTTTGAAAATACATTCTGCAATAAACATTTTTCTCAATATTCTGATGGTAAGAGTTTTCAAAAAAATCAATTCTTGTACCATTTTCAGACCATCATTAAGAAAAATCTAGGTGTTATCTAGGTAATTATAAGTATATGCATACATAGCATCTCATTCTTTCTAAATCTAACTCAGCGTTTCTAACAATCCTGTAGCTAGGTAGCATTACTAACCATGTTTTCAAAATGGGAAGCCTGAGATTTAGAGAAAGAAAAGTGACTTTTCTCAAGGTCACGTAGCTACTATGAGACAAAACCAAAACTTCAACTGAGCTCTTCTAACTTCAAATCTGAACCCAAGTCGGCCCCTAACATTTGTAAAGCCAAGGCTAAGTGTACAAACCGAGGCAGACCCTCGGTGCCCCACCCTGAGACTCTGTAAGGCATCCAGAGGGACCTCACGTGCATGTGGCCGGACAGTCATTCCATCCGGCACACTATTCTTTCCTGTGCTGGCCCCCTACTCCTTGACCACCTGTGGAGGACAGACCACCAGAGGCATGGTCTACTCACCAGCAGATGAATTCAAGGAGGAAGTCCAGGCAGGACTTGAAGGCAGGCTTGGAATTTGGGCAAGAAAATGTGGGGTTCTAGATAAGGAAAATGGTCTGGTTTGGAAGACAGGGGTGTGGGCTCTGGGTTGGCAAATCCCCTTGGAGCTGCAGACCTATCACCCCTTAGAGAAAGGAGCTCTCTGAAGAGGGGAACTCAGGGCAAGGGGCCCAGTTTCCCAGGCCTAAGAGGTCTACTATCCAAACTTCTCTTTCATTCCAATATAACTGCCTACACATCAGAAAATCTCAAAGTATCTCCCTAATAAAAGAAGTAAATTCTCAAAGCAGTACCTCTGTTAACCAAACAGTGTCTTACCTTTACTCCAGAAACAATTACTCCATCTGCTGATTTAACCATGTTTTTAAAAAAATCTTCCAGTTTCTCTTTTTTATTTTTTCCTCGCACACTTAACTGAAAGAAAGGTAAATGTAAGTTAGTATTTCTTTTAAGATTACAAATGAGAAGTTAATACCTCCTTTATTCTCTGTCATCAAAACAGCAATCTCAAAAGGACTCCAGTTTTTAAACTTAATAAAGTGGCAATTTCATTACGTATGATCAGTGATTTTCAAATTCTGGGAACTTATAGGAGTCTGGCCTCACCCCCAAAGATTCAGGTTCAGTTATCTACAGTAAGGCTCAAAAGTGAAAGCGTTAGCTGCTCAGTCATGTCTGACACTTTATGACCTCATGGACTGTAGCCTGCCAGGCTCCCCTGTCCATAGAATTTTCCAGGCAAAGATACTGGACTGGATTGCCGCTCCCTTCTCCAGGGGATCTTCCCAATCCAGGGATCAAACCCAAGTCTCCCACATTGCAGGCAGTCTTTACCGCTGAGCCACCAGGGAAGCCCCTCCAAATTGTGTATGATGGTAAGAGTTTTCAAAAAAATCAATTCTTATACCATTTTCAGACCATCATTAAGAAAAATCTAGGTGTTATCTAGGTAATTATAAGTATATGCATACATAGCATCTCATTCTTTCTAAATCTAACTCAGCGTTTCTAACAATCCTGTAGCTAGGTAGCATTACTAACCATGTTTTCAAAATGGGAAGCCTGAGATTTAGAGAAAGAAAAGTGACTTTTCTCAAGGTCACGTAGCTACTATGAGACAAAACCAAAACTTCAACTGAGCTCTTCTAACTTCAAATCTGAACCCAAGTCGGCCCCTAACATTTGTAAAGCCAAGGCTAAGTGTACAAACCGAGGCAGACCCTCGGTGCCCCACCCTGAGACTCTGTAAGGCATCCAGAGGGACCTCACGTGCATGTGGCCGGACAGTCATTCCATCCGGCACACTATTCTTTCCTGTGCTGGCCCCCTACTCCTTGACCACCTGTGGAGGACAGACCACCAGAGGCATGGTCTACTCACCAGCAGATGAATTCAAGGAGGAAGTCCAGGCAGGACTTGAAGGCAGGCTTGGAATTTGGGCAAGAAAATGTGGGGTTCTAGATAAGGAAAATGGTCTGGTTTGGAAGACAGGGGTGTGGGCTCTGGGTTGGCAAATCCCCTTGGAGCTGCAGACCTATCACCCCTTAGAGAAAGGAGCTCTCTGAAGAGGGGAACTCAGGGCAAGGGGCCCAGTTTCCCAGGCCTAAGAGGTCTACTATCCAAACTTCTCTTTCATTCCAATATAACTGCCTACACATCAGAAAATCTCAAAGTATCTCCCTAATAAAAGAAGTAAATTCTCAAAGCAGTACCTCTGTTAACCAAACAGTGTCTTACCTTTACTCCAGAAACAATTACTCCATCTGCTGATTTAACCATGTTTTTAAAAAAATCTTCCAGTTTCTCTTTTTTATTTTTTCCTCGCACACTTAACTGAAAGAAAGGTAAATGTAAGTTAGTATTTCTTTTAAGATTACAAATGAGAAGTTAATACCTCCTTTATTCTCTGTCATCAAAACAGCAATCTCAAAAGGACTCCAGTTTTTAAACTTAATAAAGTGGCAATTTCATTACGTATGATCAGTGATTTTCAAATTCTGGGAACTTATAGGAGTCTGGCCTCACCCCCAAAGATTCAGGTTCAGTTATCTACAGTAAGGCTCAAAAGTGAAAGCGTTAGCTGCTCAGTCATGTCTGACACTTTATGACCTCATGGACTGTAGCCTGCCAGGCTCCCCTGTCCATAGAATTTTCCAGGCAAAGATACTGGACTGGATTGCCGCTCCCTTCTCCAGGGGATCTTCCCAATCCAGGGATCAAACCCAAGTCTCCCACATTGCAGGCAGTCTTTACCGCTGAGCCACCAGGGAAGCCCCTCCAAATTGTGTTAGTTGATAATTCTGCTCTAAGGAGCCCTTTCATCATACTTTGTCAAACACTACTACATCATATAAAGTCAACTAAAAATTCACTCAGGAGCTTCTCTGAACATGTAAAATTTTATGGAGTACAATATACCATCATATGATTCTACAGAAACTCTGAAAATATATTTTGCAAATTTTTCACTCTGAACTCCAAATCTCATCTCCCGACCTATTTTGGGGTCAGCAACTCACGAGACAAAGGACACAAAAGATGACTCTGAATGGCATGAATAGTATATATCTAAAGGCAAAACTGAGAAGCAGTCAATTCTGACTTTACCACTTATTGCATCAGTGCCCCATGAAGGAACATCTCATCTAACTTCCTCATCTGCTGCCATGACTTCAAGACTCACCATTAAGCAAGTGACTAGCAGATCTCAATCACTACGCCTAGGCTCTTTCCTGAATCTTAGATTCTACTTCCAATTGCCTACATCATATTCTTTACATATATATTCTGCTCACTGCACATTATTTTAAAAAGTACTCATTATAATCTCATCTCCAAGTTTTGCCTCTTCTTGGTTCCCTATTCATTGTTTTCCCATCTATACAGTCTCTCAGATTCTCATCTGTTCCCTAAAACCCCATCAGTTCAGTCAGTTTAGTAGCTCAGTCATGTCCAAATCTTTTCGACTCCATGGACTGCAGCACGCTAAGCTTCGCTGTCCCTCACCAACTTCCAGAGCTTGTTCAAACTCACGTCCAACGAGTCGGTGATGCCATCCAACCATCTCTTCCTCTGTCGTTCCTTTCTCCTCCTGCCTTCAATCTTTCCCAGCATCAGGGTCTTTTCAAATAAGTCAGTTCTTCACATCAGGTGGCCGAAGTACTGGAGTTTCAGCTTCAGCATCAGTTGTTCCAATGAATATTCAGCACTGATTTCCTTCAGAATGGACTGGTTGGATGTCCCTGTAGTCCAAGGGACTCTCAAGAGTCTTCTCCAACATCGCAGTTCAAAAGCATCAATTCATCAGCTTTCTTTATAGTCTAACTCTCAAATCTATACATGACTACTGGAAAAACCATAGCTTTGACTAGACGGACCTTTGTTGGCAAAGTAATGTCTCTGCTTTTTAATGTGCTATCTAGGTTTATCATAGCTTTTCTTCCAAGGAGCGAGTGTCTTTTAATTTCATGGCTGCGGTCATCAACTGCAGTGATTTTGGAGCCCAAGAAAATAGTCTCTCACTGTTTCTATTGTTTCCCCATCTATATGCCATGAAGTGATGGGACCGGATACCATGATCTTCGTTTTCGAAATGTTGAGTTTTAAGCCAGCTTTCTCCCTTTCCTCTTTCACTTTCATCAAGAGGCTTGTTAGTTCTTTGCTTTCTACATATTAGTTAAATAAGCAGGGTGACAATATACCACCTTGACATACTCCTTTCCCATGTTGGAACAAGTACATTGTTCCGTGTTCGATTTTAACTGTTGCTTCTTGACCTACATACAGATTTCTCAGGAGGCAGGTCAGGTGGTCTGATATTCCCATCTCTTTCAGAATTTTCCAGTTTGTTATGATCCACACAGTCAAAGGCTATGGCATAGTCGATAAAGCAGAAGTAGATACTTTTCTGGAACTCTCTTGCTTTTTGATAATCCAACAGATGTTGGCAATTTGATCTCTGGTTCCTCTGGCTTTTCTAAATCCAGCTTGAACATCTGAAAGTTCACGGCTCACGTACTGTTGAAGCCTGGCTTGGAGGATTTTGAGCATTACTTTGCTAGTGTGTGAGGTGAGTGCACTTGCGTGGTAGTCTGAACACTCTCTGGCATTGCCTTTCTTTGGGATTGGACGGAGAACTGACCTTTTCCAGTCCTGTGGCCGCTGCTGAGTTTTCCAAATTTGCTGGCATATTGAGTACAGTGCTTTCACAGTATCATCTTTAAGGATCTGAAACAGTTTAACTGGAATTCCATCACCTCCACTAGCTTTGTTCATAGTGATGCTTCTTAAGGCTCACTTGACTTTGAACTCCAGGATGTCTGGCTCTAGGTGAGTGATTATGGTTATCTGGGTCATGAACATCTTTTTTGTATAGTTCTTCTGGTTATTCTTGCCACCTCTTCTTAATATCTTCTGCTTCTGTTCGGTCCACAGCATTTCTGTCCTTTATTGTGCCCATCCTTGCATGAAATGTTCCCTTGGTATCTTTAATTTTCTTGAAGAGATACCTAGTCCTTCCCATTCTATTGTTTTCCTCTATTTCCTTGCACTGATCACTGAGGAAGGCTTTCTTATCTCTCCTTGCTATTCTTTGGAACTCTGCATTCAAATGGGTATATCTTTCCTTTTCTCCTTTGCCTTTAGAGTCTCTTCTTTTCTCAGCTATTTGTAAGGCCTCCTCAGACAACCATTTTGCCTTTTTGTATTTTTCTTGGGGATGGTCTTGATCATTGCCTCCTGTACAATATTCCACTGTATAATTGTTAAGGGATTTGATTTAGGTCATACCTGGATGGTCTAGTGGTATTCCCTACTTTCTTCAGTTTATGTCTGAATTTGGCAATAAGGAGTTCATGATCTGAGCCACAGTCAGCTCCTGGTCTCGTTTTTGCGGACTGTACAGGGCTTCTCCATCTTCAGCTGCAAAGAATATTATCAATCTGATTTCAGTATTGACCATCTGGTGATGTCCATGTGTAGAGTTATCTCTAGTGTTGTTTGGAAGAGAGTATTTGCTATGACTAGTGTGTTCTCTTGGCAAAATTTTGTTAGCCTTTGCCTTGCTTCATTTTGTACTCCAAAGCCAAACTTGCCTCTTACTCCAGGTATCTCTTGACTTCCTACTTTTGCATTCCAGTCCCCTATGATGAGGGCTTCCCTGGTGGCTCAGAGGTTAAAGCGTCTGCCTCCGATGCAGGAGACCCGGGTTTGATTCCTGGGTCGGGAAGATCCCCTGGAGAAGGAAATGGTAACCCACTCCAGTATTCTTGCTTAGAGAATCCCATGGACAGAGAAGCCTGGTAGGCTACAGTCCATGGGGTCGCAAAGAGTCAGACACGACTGAGCAACTTCACTCACTCACTCACTCCCCTATGATGAAAAGGACATCTTTTTTGGGTGTTAGTTCTAGAAGATCTTGTAGGTCTTCATAGAACTGTTTAACTTCAGCTTTCTCGGCATTAGTGGTTGGGGCACAGACTTGGGATTACTGTGATGTTGAATGGTTTGCCTTGGAAATGAAGAGAGATCATTCTGTCATTTTTGAGATTGCACCCAAGTACTGCATTTCAGACTCTTTTGTTGACTATGAAGATTACTCCAGTTCTTCCAAAGGATTCTTACCCACAGTGGTAGATATAACAGTCATCTGAATTAAATTCGCCCATTCCAGTCCATTTTAGTTCCCCGATTCCTAAAATGTCAATGTTCACTCTTGCCATCTCTTGTTTCATCACTTCCAATTGATTCATGGATCTAACATTCCGGGTGCCTATGCCATATCATTGTTATTGTTCTTTACAGCACTGGACTTTACTTCCATTACCAGTCACATCCACAACTGGGCATTGCTTTCACTTTGGCTCTGTCTCTTCATTCTTTCTGGTTATTTCTCCACTCTTCTCCAGTAGCATATTGGGCATGTACCGACCTGGAGAGTTCATCTTTCAGTGTCATATCTTTTTGCCTTATCATACTGTTCATCACATTCTCAAGGCAAGAATACTGAAGTTGTTTGCCATTCCCTTCTCCAGTGGACCACATTTTGTCAGAATTCTCCACTATGACCTGTCCATCTTGGGTGGCCCCACACAGCATGCCTCATAGTTTCATTGAGTTAGAGAAGGCTGTGGTCCATGTGATCAGTTTGATTAGTTTGATAATGGCTTTCATTCAGTCTGCCCTCTGATGGATGAAGATAAGAGACTTATGGAAGCTTCCTGATGGGAGAGACTGACTGTGAACGTATGAAAGTATGAAAACTCCATACCTTTCAATAAAAATCTTGACACAATCTACAACTTCTTTCTTTTTCCTTCCAAAATCACACTTTGAGCATCTCTTCCATGCTTAAATAAGTTCATAGAGTTTCATAATGTTCAGAGACTGAATGCCAATCCCCTTAGCAAGATACTCAATACTTCGAAAAAATCTGGTTCAGGTTACCTTTCCACCTCCACCCCTACCCCTAAAGAGCCTTATGCTCCACACTGTTCTCGAAAGAGGCTCTGAACTCTTAGGTTCCTCTGTATCCGAAATGGTATCTCCTCTCCCACCAAAAACTCTATTCAGACTTTAATATTCAAAATAAAAGGCATCTCTTCATGAAACCCTTTCAAATTCCCAGTTAGAATTCACTGCTCTATCTTAGGCCTCTCAAAGCACTCCAGCTTTTTTTTAACCTTATTTTTTATATTATTTCACTAATTCACTCATTTAACAAACCATAATGAATGTATATTATAACCACACACTGTGCTGGGTGTCACAAATATTAAGATGATTAACAGGTGGTCCCTACTCTTAAAGTAACTAATGGTACAGAGGAAGACAGAGAGAAGCAAATACATAATTACACACAGTATGAGAAGTATAGTGTTAAAGCTATTTATGGGATATCAGCAAAGCACTCAAGGAACTCAATACGACTGAGGGGTTGAGAAAGCTAAGACTGGAGGCTGACTGACCAGTCAGGGTCTGCTTCAATAACCCAGGCGAAGATTATGAAAGTCTGGACTAGTCTTTAGGTCTAGTGATGGAAGCAAGTATGCACATTAAAATGAGACAGAGAGAATCTGGTGACTCCTGATAGGAATAGACAGTAGGAGTCCTCAGCAATTTTCATGGTGGAAGGGAATGGGAGTTAGTGATCCCTTCTTTGAGATAAGAGTACAAAAGGAGGCATGGATTTAAAAGAAGGGTTCAGCTGAGGGTAAAAGGCCAAGGGGACATCTAAATGGAGGTTTTTCAGGAGGCTATTTAATGAATAGTGCTGGGCCTCAGGAGTGATACAGTTGGGGCAGAGGAGTGGCCAGGTGGGGCTGTCCCATGCAGCTTGTGGGATCTTAGTTCCGTGACCAGGGATCAAACCCGAGCTCCCAGCAGTGGAAGCACAGAGTCCTAACCACTGGACCGCCAAGGAATTCCCATAGATTTCTAAGTTAATAGCATATTAGAATCGATGGAGCCACAGAAGCAGGTATTAGAGAGAACTGACAGAATTAGAAATCATACAGACTTTTAGAGAACTCAATGAGGAAGCTTGGAAGAATCAGATTTAAATGAATGGATATATGGCGGGAAAAGCCCATGAAGCAGACTGGGAAGCAGCCATAGAGTTAAGAGGTGAACACATCCAGATGGATTCCCATAGATCCACAAGAACATGGGAGTCAGCACAGCTAGAAAGGCATCTCAGTCAAAATGGAAAAGCATGATGTATTTCACCACATTAACAGAATAAAAAACATGATCATCACAACAGATGTACTTTTTCATGATAAAAACACTCAACAAACTAGGAATAGAACTTCTTTAAGCTGACAAAGGGTATCTATGTAAAAACTCACATTTAACATCACACTTGATAGTGAAGGAGTGAGTGCTTTCCCCCTAAGATCAGGGACAGAACACGGATGTCTGCTCTTATCATTTCCATGTAACACTGTATTGGAGGTTCCAGCCAGGGCAGTCAGGCAAGCAAAATTTTAAAAAGGCATCCAGATTGGAAAGGAGGAAGCACAAAAGAAAAAAGAAAAGAAAGCTATTAAATGAGTGTGGCTGCCAAGGTGGTTGAAGGCTATGGGGGGCTACAGGAGGTTTGGGTGTTTGCTTTCTAATTGGTGTCCACTCTCAGTGAACAAGGTCATTATCTGATCAAGAAAAATTACTGAAATTAGCTTTAATGGAAAATGAGAGAGATCTGTCTAAAGTTATAACACTGCTATAAGTGACAGAGCAGGCACTCTAGGCAAGATAAGAAAGAAAGAAAAACAAAAGAGCTACTGACAGGGTCAGAGTGCAGGGGAAGTCAAGCGTGTAGATGCAGCAGTGAGTCAAAGAACATTGCAGTGGGAACAGGGAAAAAGGGAGCTGTGAGGACAGAAGGCTATGTTTGGAGTCCATAATATCAGGGTTTAAGAACGCGGGGGTGAGATGAGGTCCTGGGTGTGGTCACTGATGCCATAGGAAGAAATGAATGAAGGTTAGAAAACATCTCTCTTCTGCCAAAATTATGAGTTAATCTTGTCATCCAAATAGACACTCCAAGATCTGTATCATCCATCCACTAAAAAGATTTTTTCCAGGACCACGAATGAAGAAACCTCTTGAGGAAGGGAGGAAGGAAAATTAGCAGCAACCAGCACTGAGGGAGGCAGGTTAAACAGATTAAGAGTCAATGATCAACCCAAAACTAACTGGGAATTCTTTAGCTCAAGAACTTCTCTGGAATTCTCCATAAGGCTTCAGAAGCCTCCAAACTCAAATTTAAGAAACATTAACCAATTTAATAGCCCTATTTCTTAAGAAGTTCACAATTCAGGATCAAAATCAATATCTCATGTAGTAACATAGTTTAGCATCATTTAAAAAATTAATCTACTCAAGTTCTACTGAAATACTGTATCATCATTAAAAAAGAGTCACATTAAACTGCCTTGAAAATTCAGAACATTTTATAAAATGTATTTATAAGGCCTTAAGCCTTTTCTAACAACTCCCTTCTCCTTCCAATGACTCTTTAAAAATAAACCTTGATCACTGCTTTGATTAATTCAATACTCACATCTTGATTATATTCCAGGAAGACATGGAAATTTAAATCTTTCCTCAAAATGGGATGTGCAGCCACACGACACAGAAACACTTCATGCATTGCAACCGTCTTCTTGAATATTGCCAAATACTCACTAGAAATAATACACAAAATTAAAGGTAAAACACTGCAGAAAAACACCCACAACAGTTTTTTAAGCAAATATTAGGAATTATTCTAAATGCAAAACTAGAGGCACAAAGATATATAATCCATGTAAACAAAGGTTTTAGTTGAACTGTTAACAAAATATATAAAACCCAGCTCTGAAAAAGACTTCATGCTAGTTAATAGTATTTATTATATACCAATGTTAATATTTTTAAGTTTTATGAACCTTTCTTCCTATGCAAGTTGATGTTAAAGGTAACTATAGGGCTTTTTGTTTTTAGCTTCAGAGAAAGTATAGCATACAATTTTAATGATTCAATTTCTAGATAATTACTGCTTTTAAATACCTTCACACAAATAAATAAAACAAACCTCAGTAAACATATTTTCAACTTTAATAACTATTTTCATCTAAAGACCCAAGCATACAAGAAAGAAACACACTATGGAGAGACTAGTGTTTTCCATTATACGGAAGAACTGTGTTTAAAACATTTTAATATCATCAGTGAATCACAGTGATCTTATAGTAATACATGTCAGTTTGGGGAAAAAAAAACACTCAAGGAAAAGGCCCAATATTCTTGCTTCAACTACGTGCGAGGAGGTTAAGTTTTACATACCAGCAAACCAGCAGGACCAATGTTGGGAGAAGTTTGATCTCTGTGAGGGTAGTCATTCAGTGAAGACAAAAAAGAAGGATGCAGAGGATGGAGGTAGCAGTAGAATAAACCCAAGGTTCTCTGTTATCCAACCCCTAACCAGACCACAAAAGAATCATGATCAGGGCCACTGGAAAACCACAGATTCTTTCAATGTTAATGTGCGCTGCTCATTTCCAGCTGTCAGGCTTATAAACCACAGACGTTGTACCTGTCCACTATCAGGCTACTGCTTGCACTCAGTATTGACAGAATTCTTAAAATATCTGTCACCTTACGCTTTAACAAAGAAGACCTACTTTGTTTAATTTCCCTTGTCAAGAGTTTAGCATTCTGAAGAAGAGTCTAGTAGCAGCATGAATATATGCTTAAAAACTGAAATTCAGTGGAAGAGGAGAAAAGGAAATGCACAAATGGGAGAAATGACCAGAAAAAGTGATGGAGATGATGGTAATGCAAGGAAAGCTATTTCCTTGTTTAAGTCTCAAAATACAGAAAAACAATATGCAATAATCCAAAATTATTTCAAATGTTCAAGAGAAGGGGAAAAACTGTATTTTCAGCGAATATGCTAAAAACGAAATAGAATTTTTTCAAGAATTTAAAAAACACTAAAAAACTATTCTCTCATTGCTTTGCTCCTATTCTTTTCCTTCAGGCAGAAGCCATAGCCAGACAAAAGAAGAGTGGGAAAATTATACACACACACGCACATACACACTTTTTGAAAAAGAAAGAAGAAAATATCCAGAGTTGCTTAGTGCACACTTATATGAGAAACAGAAATCTTGGTAGTATACACTTATTCGAACAAGAGAACCAGGTGGGTTAATGACTAAGGCCTTGTAAATAAAAATAAAATGATCTACATGTGTAGATCATAATGACTTTAAAAAGTCATTATTTCCCTTTCTACTATCATTTATGAACTTGTGGATCTTTTGTTTTCAATCTTCAGTTTATTTAAAACAGCAATTTAAAGAATTTTACAATGCAGACAATTATTCTATAATTTTCCTGTAGGCTCTGATCATGATAGTTAACACTGGTTGTATGGCTTAAACCTGCATCTTCCAGAAAGGGTCACTGTGGTGAAATGACTGAAAGGATGGGATATCAGAGAGCAGAGAAACAAAAACCAACCAAACAAAAAAAGGCATAAAAACAAGCACAAATAACAACAAAAGTCACATACGCTTCCAATTCCTGTTTCATCTTCGTGAATTCCTCCTTTGTCATAGACCCTTCTCCTTCTCCAAGTTTCTGTAGTTTCTCCCTTGAGGCATCAAAATCAGGTCTTGGTGGTGCTGGAGGGATCTGTCACGGAATAAAAGCACTAGTTTTGTTTTGTTTTGACTGTGTCATGCAGCAGGAGGATCTTAGTTCCCGAAAAGGCATAGATCCCACACCTCCTGCAGTGAAAGCACAGAGTCTTAACCACCAGACCATCAGGGAAGTCCCCTAAACCACTAGTTTTTAAAGATTTTTATTTCTTTCAGTAGTCGCACTACTGCCACTATAAAAGACTGTTGTCTCATCGGTTCTCCCTTGAGCTGGCCCGCTGTACTAACAGTGTCTCCCACTCTAATAAACTTTATTTCCCTCTCAAAAAAAAAAAAAAAACTGCTGTCTGAGAGAGCTAATGACATCCTGAATGAATGAGGAATATCCTAATTAAGGTTAGAGAAGTTGATTAAGCCTATAAATTAAGTTTCTTGAGGTCCTTAACACCAAGGAAGAAACAGAGTGCAGCACTATATTCTGGTATTAGATCAGCAGGACCCAAACTTGAGGAAAAGGAGCACGTCAAGGCTGTCTATTGTCACCCTGCTTATTTAACTTATATGCAGAGTACGTGATGAGAAACGCTGGGCTGGAGGAAGCACAAGCTGGAATCAAGCTGGGAGAAATATCAATAACTTCAGATATGCAGATAACACCACCCTTATGGCAGAAAGTGAAGAACTAATGAGCCTATTGATGAAAGTGAAAGAGAAGAGTGAAAAAGTTGGCTTAAAGCTCAATTCAGAAAACTAAGATCATGGCATCCAGTCCCATCACTTCATGGGAAATAGATGGGGAAACAGTGGAAACAGTGGCTGACTTTATTTTTTGGGTCTCTAAAATCACTTCAGATGGTGACTGCAGCCATGAAATTAAAAGACGCTTACCCCTTGGAAGGAAAGTTATGACCAACCTAGATAGCATATTAAGAAGCAGAGACACTACTTTGTCAACAAAAGTTTGTCTAGTCAAGGCTATGGTTTTTCCAGTGGTCATGTATGGATATGAGAGTTGGACTATAAAGAAAGCTGAGCGCTGAAGAATTGATGCTTTTGAACTGTGGTGTTGGAGAAGACTCTTGAGAGTCCCTTGGACTGCAAGGAGATCTAACCAGTCCATCCTAAAGGAGATCAGTCCTGAGTGTTCATCGGAAGGACTGATGTTGAAGCTGAAACTCCAATACTTTGGCCACCTGACGCAAAGGGCTGAGTCATTTGAAAAGACCCTGCTGCTGGGAAAGATTGAAGACAGGAGGAGAAGGGGACGACAGAGGATGAAATGGTTGGATGGCACCACTGACTCAATGGACATGAGTTTGGGTAAACTCTGGGAGTTGGTAATGGACAAGGAGGCCCGGCGTGCTGTGGTTCATGGGGTTGCAAAGAGCTGGACACGACTGAGCGACTGAACTGAACCCAAACTTTTGTCTGTAGACTCCTATGTGACAACCTAGAGCTCTCAAATGTATAAGCACATTAAGCTCTAAGTTCATGTATGAATGTGAGAGTTGGACTGTGAAGAAGGCTGAGCACCCAAGAATTGATGCTTTTGAAGTGTGGTGTTGGAGAAGACTCTTGAGAGTCCCTTGGACTGCAAGGAGATCCAACCAGTCCATTCTGAAGGAGATCAGCCCTGGGATTTCTTTGGAAGGAATGATGCTAAAGCCTGTCT
>SJYT01010299.1:43411-69151 GCA_006410635.1 Cephalophus harveyi
ACAGTCACAGAAGAAATAAATCATTATTTAAAATGCATGATACTATCTATGATGGCCTTTAACAAAAACTTTATTGGTAACTTTAATAAGTTTATACTGAATTAAATTTCAATCAGCAATCATATTTTTAAGTTAACACTATAAACTTACATAAAAATGTTTTAAAAATCACTATTGTACTCTGCTACATGTAGCCATTGTCTGATAAAAGAAATTTAAAGGCTGTCCTGAATTACAAAGAAGTTTTCTTTTTCATTTTCCAATAACTTCATTGCTTCCACAATATTGGAAACATTAGAGAGTACTCTGTTCTTTGGTTTTCTTGCTTTTATTTAGTCTTATCAGGTCTTCAAACTGTTTCCTACCTCTTCTCTAATCCCTTACCTTAATTCTAATTTAAGAAATCTGTTTCCTTATTTCTTTTTACTCATATTGAGGTCACTCTTAAGATGTTTATTGTGGTTGGTTGAATTATAGCTCCCCCAAAGACATCCATATCCAAATCCCTGTGGATGTCACCTTATATGGTTAAAAAAAAAAAAAAAAGAATGTGGAGTTTATCCTGGATTATCCAGGAGGGCCCTAAATACAATTACATGTTATCTTTATAAGACGGAGATTTGACACAAACAAAAGAGAAAGCAACTTAACTAAGGAGGCAGAGATTAGAGTGGTAAAGCCACAAGGCAAGGAGTGCAGGCAGCCACGAGAAAGCTGGAAAAGACAAGTAACTAATTCTTCGCTAGAGCCTCAGGGAGGATGGCCCTGCCAACACCTTGATTTCAGCTCAGTGATACTGATTTCAGACTTCTGGCCTGCAGAATCATGAGAGAATAAAATTCTGTTGTATTAACCCATTAAGTTTGTGGTAACTTGTTACAGCAGCCCCAGGAAACTAATACATTTATCTTAGGGATTTTGGAATAACAATCTTGGCAGTTCTTCATTTATGTTTTCACTGCCTGGTCTAGCATTTCTCAGACACACCTGGTAAGACTCAACTTGGATGCTTATTAAAAATCCCACAGAATTAAAAATTCTGTGGTAGGACACATACGAGGGAATGCTAATCTAGATCTTTCCGGACTGTCTGTACATTCTGTCAAAACTTTATCTCAGTTGCTAATATTTTCTTTTTAATGATTATATAAAACATTTTGCCAGACTTCATATCTCTAAGTACATTTTAACTTTAAGGTTTATTTTATTTTTTTCACCATTGCACTATTAATCTGGAAACACTCCTTTCAGGATTTCTACATATGAACAGCTGTTATTTATTCTTGCAATTAAAGATTATTTCAAATTATTAACATATTTCTCTGTCTTCCATTTCAGTATCCTTTTATACCACACCCACTATTTCCCTTTTTTTTGCTTTGTTTAGTCTGACAGTAAAACACTTGGCTTTTTAAAATTGCAACTCATCAATAAAAGTATTCCTATATACAAAAAGTATACCTATATTATACATTCCTATACTCTTATATCTCACTTTTGGTCTTGTACTCTATTTTTTTAGGTACAGTTTACATATAATGAAATCCAGATTTTAAGGATATAATTTGAAAAGTTTTAACAAATACCTAGATTATACCCTTGTAATCATCACCATAATCAAGTTATGGAACATTTCCATCAGTCCCAGAAGTCCCCTCCTTTGCTTTTATTCCTCTACTTCTTTCTAACCTTTCTATAAATTCTCTTCTTGTATGCTTTACTAAAGCATCCCATATAATAGCTTTAATAGCTATTAATTCAATCTGCCATTTGCTTCTTTCATTCTTTTAACAAATGAGTTATAGAACTGATCTCAGGAAAATGTACATGAATTACAAATGTGGTCACAGCAAAATGCTGATGGTAAGATTCTGATTCTTCCTCTTTCTATCTCATAGGAACTTTAGCTAAATATCAGCAGAAAAATTCATTTTGATAGTGCATGTTCCTATGGTCAGTTCCCATATACACTTCAGACTTCAGTTTTTTTCCATTTCCTGGGCCTATGGAGAAGGATTATTTGTCTGACCACAAGATTTGTTTCACACACATAAGGCTTTGTCAGCCAGTAAAATCATCTCCCATATCAATACAAAACTTTCGCTGAAAGGTAATCTAGATGGATAAACAACAAGGTCGCACTGTGTAGTACAGGGAACTGTATTCAATATCCTGGTTAAGCCACAATGGAAATGAATTAAAAAAAAAAGTCTGTATGTGTATGGGCTTCCCTGATAGCTCAGTTGGTAAAGAATCCATCTGCAATGCAAGAGACCCCAGTTCAATTTCTGGGTGGGGAAGATCCGCTGGAGAAGGGATAGCTATCCACTCCAGTATTCTTGTGCTTCCCTTGTGGCTCAGCTGGTAAAGAATCCACCTTCAATGCAGGAAACCTGGGTTTGATCCCTGGGTTGGGAAGATCCCCTGGAGAAGGGAAAGGCTATCTACTCCAGTATTCTGGTCTTGAGAATTCCATGGACTGTATATGTATAGTCCATGGGGTCCCAAAGAGTGGGACACAACTGAGCTATTTTCACTACTATATAACTGAGTCACTTTGCTGTATTGCAGGGGTAAAACAACACTGTAAATCAACTATACTTCAATTTAAAAAATTAAGTTAAAAAAGAAAGATAATCTATTTCATCAACTCGAGATGCATATTTTCCACATTTTAATGTATCTGAAATAAGGATGCCCTGTAATTGATGACAAATTAATAGTTTAGTTGGCTGTATTTTTTCCTTAGTGGTACATGTAAGAAAATACATCTTCCAATCAACTGCACCTTAGATTTAATAAAATATCGCATTGTAAATTTAGTGGGGTTTTTTTCTCTTTCTTTTCTTGGCCCTGTTGTGCAGTTTGCAGGATCTTAGTTCCTCAACCAGGGATGGAACCCTGCCCCCTGCAGTGGAATCACAGAGTCCTAACCCTGGACTGCAGGGAACTTCTGTAAATTTAGTGCTAATTAGATACAATGCACACTGATTTTCCTGGAGAAGGAAATGGCAACCCATTCCAATATCCTTGCCTGGAAAATCCCATGGACAGAGGAGCCTGGCAGACTATATTCCATGGGGTCACAAAGAGCCAGACACAACCGAGTGACCACACACACACACACACACACACAGATTTTGCAGAGTATCTTCTTGGTTTAGAGAAAAATAAGTAATTTTAGGTAGCTTTTATTAAGGGGAGGAGTGAAGCAAACAACTGTGATTTATTAACATTTAATTAACTTTGTGCAACTAGTCAGGTCAGTTTGAGGATATTCTAATTAGACTACATTCATCAGTTTAATCCTTATCTGGGTCAATAAACTTTGTACTTTATTTTGTCAAAGACTTGCTAGGTTAAACATTTGTGTCATGGTCAAGAGAAAACCCAGGCAGAGGAAATGGATTAAGCAAAATAAATACACTATCCTTAGAAATATAAAGACACTGCCCTACTGCTGATAGATTAATTCATGTATAACTAGTAAAGACGACATTCACTACTAGTTTAGTACACTGATGTGTTTACACATTAAAGTACCTACTTTATGACACTCCTAAAAAACTGTTTATCTTTTGTCAGAAAAATAAATACATGTACAGAGATAGACTGATGGAAGGAGGAGGAAGAAGGAAGCTAAGTAACTGATTATTGCCACAGCTTCCCAACCAGTCTCTTGCTTGGGTCCTCTTGCCTCCTCAATCTATATTCCATACAGGGCCACTGGAGCGATACCACTAAACTAGAACTCACTCCTCTGCTCAAAACCTAAGGGATTCTCGCTTGGAGAAAAGCCTAGTCCTTACAGTGAGCCCCCAGGCCCTATTCTTCTGGCTCAAGGCAGCCCTGAAAGAAAGGCGCAAACCATAATAGTGCTAAGAAACTATTCTAGGGAATTACAGCACAATCAGTGAAAAACCCCATGAGACAGACAGAAATTCTGTTAAGTTCACTAGTTCTGGCCAAATTTTAAATCTGTTTTACTCCCAGTTCAGTTAGGATTAAAAAAAAAAAAAAAATTTCTGAAGTACAGTTGATTTACAACCAGTTATAATTTTAGAGATGGTGAGGGACAGGGAGGCCTGATGGGGTGGCAAAGAGTTGGACACGATTTAGCAACTGAACCACAACAAATAATTCTGGAAGTCCTGTAATGAATTATTTCCATTGTTATACCCAGTATACTCAGCAGTCAAATCAATGGTTGATTATACATACATATACTTTCTGGAAACTAGATTTCCTTTCATCTACCATACCAAAAATAAGTCACTCGATGTCACTCCAATGCCTTTCTCACCGGTCTTGTCAACTCTCACTGCTCTTTGCCATACCTGACTTGCAAATTCCCACCCGGAGGATCAATTCAATCGACAGTTTTTGCTTTCTGAGCGGAGTGTGGCTGGAGAAAAGTCACAACTGCTTGTTGCACTTGTCCACTACAAGTTACTGGTCTCCAAACTGCGTAAGATCCTTAAAATCATTCAACAGTCCTAGGCCGATCTGCTCAGCTCCCCTTCCGACTCAGGGGACCAACTAACTACTCCAAACCTTTCCTGTCTCAAGCCTCAACCACATTTCCACCCGTATGCTCAATAAGTGACACTGCCTCCCACATCTCCAAGATATCAACACTAGCAGCTGTTACCCCTTCAGACCCATCAAAAAGCCTTTCTACAAATAGATTTGGACGGACCGAACGCCTCTGCTTTCTCAGAAGACATGATGGTGTCCTACAGAGAGCTGAGCTCTCTGGCCACCAGAGCAGGTTACCTTCCTGCCTGCTCTAGCACTGCTCTTCTAGTCAAATTAGCCCTGGTCTCACAAAACCTCCACACGCTGAGGACCTAATTTCCAAATCCAATACTTTACAGTCTTTTCGACCTCTCTTCAGTATTTTGCCTTAATGATCATTCTGTCCCTTTCCATTAACACTCTCAGCTTCTGGGAACGCTTCTCATTTTCTTCCCGACCATCTCAGCCCCATCAATTTGTCCATTTTCTCCCCTTGGCGTGTGAATCTGTTTCCTCTGGGTATCTAACCTTCGTAATTTCAGCCATTCTTGACTAATAACTCCTGAATTTATACCTTCAACTCACATCTCTTATTCTAAGTTTCCAATCATAATTTCAACTTACCAACTAGATATATCCACCCGGATGTATTTGTTGTTTAGTGTTTATGTATTTATTTCTTAATACTTATTAAACAACCGAGTACCTTCAGTGTGCCAACTACTGTCAAAGGTGCTAGGATGAAAAGACACAATCTTTGTCCTTTCAGATCTTAGTTTGTAGTTTTGGGGAAAGGGATGAGGAACTTCTAATCCAGCATATCTGAAAACCAAACCTATTATCTACCTTCTAAGTCTACTCCTCTCTCCTATATTCCTCATCTCCTTCTCCTCTGTCCAGCCCATGTATTTCTGAAGCCACTAGGCCCTGTGCATTCCATCTCCTAGACACCTCTGCTATGTCCTCTCCTTCATCCCTTCTCCCACTTCACGGCCTTAGTTCTACCTTTAACATTTCTCATCTGCACTGCCACAACGGCCTGCTGACTGCTTCCTCTGCCTTCTCTGCCTTTCTCTGCTTTCTCTGCTTTCTGCAAGAAGGCAGCAATCCATCTTCCACACTGGAGTCATCTACAATGCTATTTTCATCTGGGCATATGTCCTTCCCAGCTAAGAATCTTCGGAACTTCTCACTGGCTGGATTCTTTATCATTATGCACTTTATCGGTACTACTGGTATTTACTCCTGCTTCCAATGTGAGAGACCTGGGTTGGGAAGATTCCTGGAGAAGGAAATGGCAACCCACTCCAGTACTCTTGCCTTGAAAATCCCATGGACGGAGGAGCTTGGTGCAGGCTACTATCCATGGGGTCGCAAGAGTCGGGCACGACTGAGCAACTTCACTTCACTTCACTCCAGTAAGAATAAGCGCTGCAGGTGGAACCAAATGGCTTATCTACACATGCTATCTTCTCTGCTGACAAGCCCTCCCCTTCCCTGACAGCCTACACAATTTCTGATCAACATTTAAAGTTTAGCTCCTTTAGGAGGAGGAGCAACCCCACGTCCAAGGAGCAGTGGCTGCTCGGGCGCAAGAGGGCCTAAAGGAGCCATCCCACGTTGAAGGTCAGGAAGGGCGGTGGTGAGGAGATACCCCTCATCCAAGGTAAGGAGCAGCGGCTGCGCTTTGCTGGAGCAGCTGTGAAGAGATACTCCACGTCCAAGGTAAGAGAAACCCAAGTAAGATGGTAGGTGTTGCAAGAGGGCATCAGAGGGCAGACACACTGAAACCATACTCTCAGAAAACTAGTCAGTCTAATCACACTAGAACCACAGTCTCGTCTAACTCAATGAAACTAAGCCATGCCAGCGGGGCAACCCAAGACGGGCAGGTCATGGTGGAGAGGTCTGACAGAACGTGGTCCACTGGAGAAGGGAATGGCAAACCACTTCAGTATTCTTGCCTTGAGAACCCCATGAACAGTATGAAAAGGCAAAATGATAGGATACTGAAAGAGGAACTCCCCAGGTCAGTAGGTGCCCAATATGCTACTGGAGATCAGTGGAGAAATAACTCCAGAAAGAATGAAGGGATGGAGCCAAAGCAAAAACAATACCCAGCTGTGGATGTGACTGGTGATAGAAGCAAGGTCCGATGCTGTAAAGAGCAATATTGCATAGGAACCTGGAATGTCAGGTCCATGAATCAAGGCAAATTGGAAGTGGTCAAACAAGAGATGGCAAGAGTGAATGTAGACATTCTAGGAATCAGTGAACTAAAATGGACTGGAATGGGTGAATTTAATTCAGATGACCGTTATATCTACTACTGTGGGCAGGAATCCCTTATAAGAAATGGAGTAGCCATTATGGTCAACAAAAGAGTCCAAAATGCAGTACTTGGATGCAATCTCAAAAACGACAGAACAATCTTTGTTTGTTTCCAAGGCAAACCATTCAATATCACAGTTATCCAAGTCTATGCCTCCACCAGTAATGCTGAAGAAGCTGAAGTTGAACGGTTTTATGAAGATCTACAAGACCTTTTAGAACTAACACCCAATAAAGATGTCCTTTTCATTATAGGGGACTGGAATGCAAAAGTAGGAAGTCAAGAACCACCTGGAGTAACAGGCAAATTTGGCCTTGGAATATGGAATGAAGCAGGGCAAAGACTAATAGAGTTTTGCCAAGAGAATGCACTGGTCATAGCAAACACCCTCTTCAACAACACAAGAGAAGACTCTACACATGAACATCACCAGATGGTCAACAATGAAATCAGATTGATTATATTCTTTGCAGCCAAAAATGGAGAAGCTCTATACAGTCAGCAAAAACAAGACCAGGAGCTGACTGTGGCTCAGATCATGAACTCCTTATTGCCAAATTCAGACTTAAATTGAAGAAAGTAGGGAAAACCACTAGACCATTCAGGTATGATGTAAATCACATCCCTTATGATTATACAGTGGAAGTAAGAAATAGATTTAAAGGCCCAGATCTGATAGATAGAGTGCCTGATGAACTGTGGACTGAGATTCGTGACATTTTACAGGAAACAGAAAGATGTAGAGATTCCCCAAAACTGACCTTAAAAAACACTAAGACCATAATGCAAGGTAGATACATTTGGTGACTGTATTATGCAACATGATGCAGACCTGAAGTAGGTGGAGGCTTAGAATAAGCTAGTGAGGATAACAAAGTAAAAGAAAGGAAAAGTGACTGTTATAATAATACATCAAGGTATTCAGATGAATAAGAAAGATCATGTTTATATTAGTTTCCCTTTACTGTTGTATCAAATAACATGAGTTTATTATCTTATAGTTCTGGTAGTCAAAAGTCTGACCCAGGTTTAACTGAGCTCAAATCAGAGTGAGAGTGGCCGAGGTCCTCTCTAAGAGGTTCATAGAAAACATTTCTTTGTGACTTTTAGCTTTTAGAGTTTTCTCAGATTACTTAACTTTTGAACCTCTTTTTTTTTTTTTTTTTTGCCATTTGTAAGTCCAGTGATGGCCAGTATCTCTCTTGTTTCATGCTGCTGCTGCTGCTAAGTCACTTCAGTCGTGTCCGACATGTGCGACCCCATAGACGGCAGCCCACCAGGCTCCCCCGTCCCTGGGATTCTCTAGGCAAGAATACTGAAGTGGGTTGCCATTTCCTTCTCCATCTTGTTTCATAATTGACATTTTATTCTATTTTCCTCTTCCATTTTAAAAACCCTTCTGCTTACATTCAGCTCACTCAGAAATCCAGAATAATCTCATCATTTTAAGATCTTTAATGTAATTGCAATTGCAAAGTTATTTTGCCATGTAAGAGATCATATTCACAGGTTTCAGGAATTAGGACATGGGCTTTATTCTGCCTTTCATAATAAGGAGAGAAAAATATGTGAAAGACAAGTAGAAGGAATTAGTTTTAGTTCCCAGCAACTTTTGAAGACTGTTAGAGTATGCTCATTAGAAGGAATGATCTGGTATGACTGAGGCTGCCTTGCTCTACAATATCTTTTTTCTGTTATTCTTTCTGGACAAAGAGTGGGATACACATTCAAGCCTCCCTTGAAACTAGATATAGTCATATAACTGAACTCTGGCCAGTGGAATGTGAGTAAAATTGATATATATCACTTTCAATCCTGGCCTGCAAAGTTATCTCATGTGTGGTCTTCCATTTTTCTCTTCAATGTCTAAAAAATAGAAAAAACACTATTAGGGTGGTGCAAACATAATTATGGTTTCAGACTGTGGATTTTAAATCATTATAACTAGGCTTGAACACATCTTTATTAATCAAAATAGGAACCATTACAATCAACACATTTTTGCCAACCAGAAACACTTGTTTATTTCTGTAATGTAAAAATCCATGCTTCAGGATTCAACAAACTCTTGGAAAGGCTTTTCTGCCTCCTGCTGGTTGTAGAAGCCTTTTCCCTGTGAAACAATAGAAATGTACTTACTCACAGTCTAGTATTCTTGCCTGGAGAATTCCATGGACAGAGGGCCTAGCAGGCTAAAGTCCATGGGGTAGCAAAGAGTTGGACATGACTGAGTGACAGTCACTCACACAGACTATTCACAGTCTATAGACTGAAAATTAGGCATCAGAGTGCCAGTGTGATTGGGCTATGATGAGAGCTCTCTTCCTGGTTTCCTGATGGCCAACTTCTGGATATGCTGTCACATGGCAGAGACAGAGAGAAAGTTTTCTTCCTCCTCCTCTAAGGCCATAGATTTTATCAATTTAGAATCCCATTCTTATAACCTCAGTTACAGTAAATACCTTCTAAAAGTCCTATCTCCAAATATAGTCACATTTAGAGTTAGGGCTTCAACATATGAGTTGTGGTTGGGAACACACTTCAGTCCATTGCACCACGTTACTGAGATTGGGACATATATGCAATTAGTGAATAAATAAATATTCGTTGATTTTAATTTTGATTAATTCAACTGATATCTGGTCAAATCAGATCCAGGTAAAATCAGATAAGATATAATTTACTTCAACTCACTCAATTCTGATGATCAATGAAAAAGAATTAGAGATAAACTCCATATAAATAGAAGTTTTAAAATTAAAAGCCAAATGATTACCAACACTCATTTTGACTGGAAGGCTTTGACTTGACTAAGAACTTGAAAATTTCAATGGCTTGAACATTTTCATATAAATTATCTTCAGTTAAAAACATTGGTTAGAAAGAAAAATCATGATCAAGATAGCCATACACATAATTTCTCTAGCATATACTCAGCAGCTTAAAATTTCTATATTCTAGGCAATTCAAAATTCTTGCCATGACTATGGTGGACAATATATGTTGAAATTAGAGCCTGAGTAATTCTCAAAATTCCTCTTTTAACAGCATTGCCAAGTAATGACATAGTTTGATATTACAGTGGAAATCACACTGTATACTCTTCACCCATATCAATATTTTAGCCTATAAAATATATTTATTCCAAAATGACTCCCCAATAGCTCAGTGGTAAAGAATCTGTTTTCAATGCAGGAGACACGGATTCAATGCCTGGGTTGGGAATATCCCCTGGAGGAGGAAATGGCTACCCATTCCAGTATTCTTGCCTGATCAATCCCATGGAAGAGGATCTTGGCAGGCTACAGTCCAAAGGGTTCCAAAGAGTTGGACATGACTGAGCATATGCACACATCATGATGAAGCCAAAATGAAGGAATTCTAAACTCATTAATTTATGAAGGCATGGCATTTGTTCTCACTTTGCCAAATCAAGAAAAAACAAATAAATTTGAAATGTTACTATTGAGAAAGATTGACCATTGCTTTGACCTACTTTGATAATTCAGATATTCTTATGCGAATGCTCCTGTGAAACTGTGGAAAAGATGATAAATACATTGTAAAAATAAGGGGGACAAACTCAAGAAAATTAACATTTTTAGCTATTAGATACAGTCATTAGCAATATTCAGAAATATTCTGACAACTTTCACTACAATTTCCTCTCCTTTTGTTTAAAACAACTACTCTAAAGAAATGCATTCAGCTAGGTTATAATTAACATGGCTGTCAAAAGATATTATATATCATCCACTGCTTACCATCCTAAGGTAGACAAAGAGTAGCAGTACTATTGTTCTCTGTCTAATCAGGTCAAAGCAGTGGCAACTTTAATTAGAGTTATTGTCAAGACACTGCCTAAATTCTCAACAGTAAACTATGTCATATGTTCGCTCTTGCAACTTTTATTTTAACCTTATTGAAGGAGGGGTAAATTTTTTATTTATAAATAAGCAGGCCCTTTATTATACGTATTAACAACCAATGACTAGCATCTGACCTACTGGTTCTACCGGGATGTTAAAAGTCTAATGAGTTTATTTTAATAATATATCAAACAATTTGATTTAATAGCAAAAAAGTCATGAGAAATGGAACTCAATATTTGTGGCAGAAACTTTTCCTATATAAATTACCATGTTCTAGGGAATATGCAATTCATAAAAATGTCAAATAATTGGTTATAAAAATGATTTGAACTTATTACTGAAAGCTTCAAGTTTGCAAGAATACTTGTCATTTAGCTGTGAAACACAAACTCTGTTCTGATTCCTCTATTTTTTTTGAAAGTATGGTACATGACTTTCAACAAGAAGGATATTTCATGCACAATAAATGTTCTTTTAATTGAGAAAATTACAGATGATTCCATATTATTTTTAGATAGATTGACCTCTCAAGTTTTATACATTCATTATCCCTGTACAATTTCTGCTTAGGAGAAAGATTCAGAGTAAAATAAGAAGCTTATCTTAATACAGATAAATCCAGTTCATGAAAATAAATATGAATTATTTTGTCCTTTGTAGCATATGCATTGTTTAAAAATAAAGAGCATTTGATTTTTTTCTTTGACTGCTAATTTATTCATTTTAGTTATGTTAATTTTCTGGGAAATTATGTTCACCTCTTTAAGGAAACATTTCTTGTTACGTTCTGACTTTCAGGTCATGGCATATGCAGCTTAAGATAATAAGACTAGCAATTACTTTTCTATTTTGACACACCATTCTAAGAACATTGTGCTGCATTTAATGAAGTAGGCCATTGCTGCCTTTAGGATGTATTCAGGCAGTCCTTGACTTAGGTGGCTTAGCTGTCCATTACACATAAATAATCAGCCAAGAATGACCAGTGGCCTCTGGAAAATCTGCTTCCCTTCCCAATAGCCTCCTTTTCATTATTTCTTCTTACTCTTTCCACAAGACAATGCCTAAAATGACCTGCCTCCTCTCTTCCAATGTGCACTCTCTCCGGGAGTTTCTATTCTGACCTCTTCACTGGATTTGTAGGGTACATTCATGACCATGGGCCTGGGCTGGCTGCTGGAGGCAAGAAAAATAAGACAGGAGAGAAGCTGCATCCCCATCAATTTTCTCCTGCTGTCCTTCAGTGCCACCTGAGACTTCATGCCTCTTAGGAATACCATTTTAGCTCCTCAGTACCTCCTGTTGATAATAAATACTCATCTTCTTAGGCCTATGACAAATCTTTTTTTTTTTTTTTTAACCATGCCATGTGATATCTTATTTCCCTGTGTGCAGTATGTGAAACACTGCTTTCAGTCCTGTCTGACTCTGTGCAACCCCATGGATGGCAGTCTGCCAGGCTCCCCTGTCCATGGGATTCTCTAGGCAAGGATACTAGAGTGGGTTGCTATGCCCTCCTCGAGGGGATCTTCCCAACCCAGGGACTAAACCTGTGGCGCTCATGTCTCCTGCATTGGCAGGTGGGTTCTTTACCACTAGTGCCACCTGGGAAACCCTCTTAAAAACCTGACCATGAGTCAAATCCATGTGCCTTGCTTTGGAACCTCCGAATTTTAACCACTAGATTAGCAGAGAAGTCCTGACGAATTAAGCCATATCTTTTTACTCTAGAATTATAAATCCCTTTCCATATCTTATGGAAAAAAATAGAGCTAATCTAAAATGTAAAAGAAAAAGAGGGAGAAGCAAGTGGAGACAAGGAAAAGGAAAAAAGAGACAGAGAGACAAAACTATTCTATTTCTAATCTGAAATCTAGTCCGTCAATAAGAGATACTTCAAAAACAACCAAAAGAAAAAGAAAAAAAAATGAAATTAGTCTTTTCTTGAGGTCTTCAATGAGAAGTAACAAAAAGTGTCACCTGACCTGGTGGAATTGGAAGGATTTGGAGAAAGAGATCATCGTCGTTTCCTTCTGTAACAGTTTAAAGCTCCTGAATGTCAGGGAGTCTGCTCCTCCTTGTTTAGCATTTCCATTCAAGTCTTCCATTGTCCTAGACCTTCCCTCCTATAGCTCTGCCCATGGTGTTACTACTGGTACTAAGAATCTTTTTTCTCCTTGACTGTGAGAGAGTAGAGAGCAGAGAGCCAGGGAGTCTGAGCTGAAGAGAACTCAATTCATTGAAGGTGCCTAAACTCTTTTCCTTGCACTGAGGTTCTCTAGTGCTGTGGAAACAGTGCTGTACTTCTGGAATTTAGGAGGATAAATGGGTAAAAGAACCTAATCAAGACAGATAAACTATTTCTACAGGCAAAGGGTATTTTTGAATTTCAAACACCTAACTTATCTATAAACTTTTGGAAAACTTTATGGTTATAAATTGGTGTTTTGGGAACTTCCAAACAAATATAACAAGTTTATTGAGTTGCTCTGAAACTCAGGCTTGCTCATCTTTGAGAAAGCTTTGCCTAGTAGTGGGGTTTTAGGAAGAAAAAGCAGAAGCACAGACCTTCCATTTTGCTTCTCTTCTCACCCTTCAATCCCTTCACCCATCCTTCTTGTTATGCTCCTTTTTAAGTATAATTCCTGGTCATTGTTACATGTATTAGAGGAGAGGCAATTCATTAAAAAACCAGTGTGAGTAAGCTGGACTTTGCAAGCTTAAGTCCTTTGAGCAAGCAGAATTCACTTCAGCCAAATCAGCAAAAGGATTCTACTGTTAAAAACTTTGAAAATCAGTAGCTTAAAGTATTATATCTCATAATGAAATGTTCATTTCAATAGTGATCCCAAGGATCAAAGTCATAAAGCCAGAGAAATGGAAGCTTTGAATCAAGTAACCAGTTAAGGGTATTTAGAGAAGACCTGCAAAAAACAACTTTTATAAGTGAGGGGAAAAATTAATATTGAATGCATTTGCAAAGTTATCATGCACATATTCTCTTATTTTGTCAGTAAGTATTTACTGAGCACCAGTATGTCCCTAGTGAACACATATGGGGAATGCAATGATGAATGTGATAGAGCTCCAAGCCAGAAACTGTCCAGAATCCAGAGAAGAAGAATATAGTCTGGTATTATGAGAGGTCTAAACAGAGGGAAGAAAAGGACAGGAAACTGACTAATTTCAGTTTGTGGGAGTTTGGGCAGGATGGAAGAGTAGAGGACTGGGTCCTAGAAATTTTCACAAGAAGAAATCTAAGCAGGTTGTCTGTTTCAGTCAACTCATAACACACACACACACAAAAAAAGTAGGCCACTTCACCTGTAATATACATCTCAAAGCCTAATCAGTAAATACAACCCTTTCCATTTAAAATTCCATGGCAATATACCTTTTTAATAAGTACTGGCAAACATATTTTAAAACCTGTGTCATCAGGGAGCTGTCATGTGAAGCATAAGGTACATTCTAGGAAGAGAGAAAAACATCCCATTTAAACATGATAGGCTGATGTCCTTCGATGGTACCTGCTTGCAAGAAAAATGGCACAGTTCTGGTTGTGGGGGCTTGTTGACTTGTGCTTTTCTGAGTGGTTGGTGGCAACAGTTCTTAGAAATGGAAACTTTGAAAGACGCTAAAATGGTTTATTTCTGCAGTGAGTCCACTACAAACAGGATCATTTCTACTGAAAAGGTAAATTAAGCAGAACAGTTTGGTTCTCAACAGTTCTCATAAGCTTTCTTTGGCACAATTTTATTAGCATCAAAAGCCTTCAGCAGCCTCAGGAACTCAGCTTCACCGAGCAATTTATGAGTTCCCTCCCTTGTTTTCTCATCCTTCCATAGGAACTCTCAAACATTCAAGTAGCTACCCACAGCTCACCCACCACTCTATTTTAATAGAGGGATGATAGGGGGAAAAAAAGACAGGAGTATTTTTGACTCTTTCTCCTTTGCATTAAATAAGCAGCAGGGCTCAATTTTGCCTGACTCCTTTGTTACAGGAATTGGGCTCCATCACTCTTCTTGTTTCTGTGGCTGAATCTTTGTCCTTCTAAAGCCTCACCACAGTCTGCCCACACAAGGGGGTTCTGCTTTATGATATTATTTGTTTGAAACCTTGAATGAAGTCCCAGTATTCATTCACTTAATGACTCATTAAACACTTCAACTAAAGCTTTGTGCGTGGTGCTTGAATTATTTGAAAAGGGCAACAAGAGAGAATAGAGATGTTGCAAATCTTGTAGATTTCATCCCACATGCTCTTCACTTTTACTCTATGAAATTATACTTCATAATAAAGAAGTCTTTACTTTATGGGGAATGAACTTCAAAAACAGAGCCTCAGAATGAGATATTTGATTATATCTGGATTATACCATTATTAGTGGGACAGTGATAATACTTGGTATATGGTGGCATCAAAACCCTTAAAGCTTTTATCTATGGTTAATTAGAATTAAATTAAGGTTAAAAATTAGGCATCAGGATACATGGAACTGTATCACTTGAAATCGTGGGTCATTTTAAGGAGTTTGAAGCAGACTGGCTTATTTTAACTAAAGTGGAAACTTCGTAAGAGGTAAGTTATAAGCTAAGGTCACATCCAGTCCCATCACTTCATGGCAAATAAATGGGGAAACAGTGGAAACAGTGGCTGACTTTATTTTGGGGCACTCCAAAATCACTGCAGATGGTGATTGCAGCCATGAAATTAAAAGACTTTCCTTGGAAGGAAAGTTATGACCAACCTAGACAGCATATTAAAAAGCAGAGACATTACTTTGCCAACAAAGGTCCTTCTAGTCAAAGCTATGGTTTTTCCAGAAGTTATGAATAGATGTGAGAGTTGGACTATAAAGAAAGCTGAACACTGAAGAACTGGTGCTTTTGAACTATGGTGTTGGAGAAGACTCTTGAGAGTTCCTTGGACTGCAAGGAGATCAAATCAGTCCATCCTAATAGAGATCATTCCTGGGTTTCCATTGGAAGGACAGATGTTGAAGCTGAAGATCCAATACTTTGGCTACCTGATGCTAAGAGCTGACTCATTCGAAAAGACCTGTTGCTGGGAAAGATTGAGGGCAGGAGGAGAAGGGGATGACAGAGGATGAGATGACTGGATGACATCACTGACTCAATGGATATGGGTTTGGGTGGACTCTGGGAGTTGGTGATGGACAAGGAGGGCTGGCGTGCTGCAGTTCATGGCATTGCAAAGAGTTGGACATGACTGAGTGACTGAACTGATCTGAAGGTCATCATACTGCCAACTTAGGCAAAGTATGAAATACTACTCTTGCAGATGTGCAAATTTTAAGAATATCATCACTTTCAGATGTTAGCTATAAAGAAAATCATAGCAGAATCTAACTCTAAGGTCTCAGAGCTGTAAAGGGGCTGCCTTTAGAACACCAAGTGACCATGAGATTGAAAGAGCTCATGATGATCTGGGAATTATGAAATCCACAAAACCTATGGTTAAGTGGGCACAATGGAGATTCATAGCACTACAATAAAATTATATATTTGGGATTAGATTGGAACAGGTATAGAGGGAAAAGTACATTAAATAAACAGTAAAAAAAAATAATAATAATAACTTGTCAACCATTTCTACTACCCTGAAGACTCTTCTTCAATGCGTACCCACAGTTAGTGTATGTAAGGGATCCTTTCAACCAAATGGCAGAGGAAAGAACTTGGGCCCAGTTTACAGGCTATCCTGGGTTAAAGTTTGGTACTAGTCAAGAATGGACATCTGATGCATCACAATCTCATCTGTTGGTGATTTCAAAGTATTTGGTGATAGATTACAGTGGTCACTGCTTCAGTTGCGTACTTATTGTCTAATGTGTAGAGGAGGAGAAGTAACATGAGGTAGTCATTCTGTGCTGGCACAATGGATTCATGAAAATGAACTTTTGCATTCATGTGTATGAAATAAGGAGCTTCCCTCATGGCTCAGCCAGTAAAGAATCCACCTGTAATGCAGGAAACACAGATTCGATCCCTGGGTCAGGAAAAATCCCCTGGAGGAGGGCATGGCAACCCACTCCAGTATTCAAGCCTGGAAAATCCCATGGACAGAGGAGCCTGGTGGGCTATAGTCCATGGGACAACAAAGAGTCAGACATAACTGAAGCAATTGAGCATGCACACGTGCATATGCAGTGAACTCAACAACAAGGGCTGATTTTTTTTTTTTTTTTTTTACTCCTGGAAGTTACAGATTTCTGTAACAGAGATTAACACAAAGCCCTCTATTATTTTTTTCTTGAGAAAAATAGGCAGCCATGTGGTGATTATATCAAACACTTTACACTTTGAAAGAGACACAGTTTTGTCCTTACTGGAATTAACTTATTCCATTTGTATGTTTACCTTTCGTACCCGCAATGCTCATACCAGGAAAATATATAGAGTCTCAGAAGTGTTTTCCACCAGTTGAAAGGAGACCTTGAACCAACAAGTTGTAGTTGAACAGAATATCATTTACGTTGCCTATATACAGTCACTGAGTCTTAATGTCTTAGTAGCTTATTTGCCTCTGCCTATATGCTCTTACTTTGTGCTTATAACTTTGAATTGGACAATCACTCCATCTTTTTCGAGGCCTACATAATGCTAGTATCCAGTATAATTCCATCTTCTTGACTTACACTTGTGTTTTGAACGTTTGCCGTTCTAATATTTCTTCATAAGAGCTAGCTTGTGAGTTTATTTTAGCCCTGTGATCTTTTACTCTATGTTACTACAAGCTAATAGTTTATATATTTCAAATAATGTTATAAATATACTAAATTTTCTGCTTCCATTTTGAAAACAAAATGAACTTTCATCATCTGTGAAATGGAGATAGTGTTTATTGCTCTAGAGATTAAATGAGATAATACATATGATGTTATCAGAAGCATGCTTGGCATATAGTAAGGTCTTGTAAATATTTGTAAAAATTATTCTTCATATATGTATAATTCATAAGGAACTCAAAAATGAATATATATATATATATAACAGAAAAAGTAAATGAATAACAATAAAATTCAACTTTGATGTATTCACTGAGAGTGAGATAAAATAATGACTAGATAGATGATAAATATAGGTAGATGATAGATAGATAGGGTACTTCCCAGGTGGCACTAATGCTAAAGAACCTGCCTGCTGATGTAGGAGACTCAGGAGATGTGGGTTCAATCCCTGAGTTGTGAAGATCCCCTGGAGGAGGGCACGACAATCTTCTCCAGTATTCTGGCCTGGAAATTCCCATGGAGAGGAGCTTGGTGGGCTATGGTCTATAGAGTCACAAAGAGTTGGACACAACTGAAGTGACTTAGCATGCACACATGCACAGATAGATAGATAGATAAACAGATAGGTGTATGTCTGGCTTCTTATTGAACTATTATGAACTTAAAATTTAGAACTTCTTAACTACTGCTTATATATATATATATATATTTTTTTTTTTTGATCAAGTACCTCATGGAAATGAATCACAATGCAGCTGAACATGTGGTAAGATGTCAGCAGCAGTATGATTCCTAATCAGATGAAATAACTTCTTTCAAGTTTTCTGCCAAGAGCCCTTACTTTTTTAAGAACACCACTTAATCATCAGGGTACAGGTTATAGATCACTCTTCTTCATACAAGTAGTAGACTTACAAGTTGGAAAAGGAACTGCTGTATACATGTTTTATGGCTTAACATTATCATATTCCAAAGGACATATTTTGGGTTTAACTCTTTCTAATTGATAGGTTCATGCAGAAAGGTATTAAATCTTTTAATAGCCTAGAGTACTCTTAAATTTTTCATACTTTCAAGTTTTTGCATATATTATTCCCTCTTCCTATAATATTTTAAACTGTTTTTTCAAGACTCAGCTCAAATGTCACTTCCCTGTGAATATAAATTCAAATTAAGAAGTAAAATTTAAAGTCTTTGAAAAAATCTTGCACAACCTGCCCTTAACTTCAACTTCTGATCTTTCTGTCCCTCAGCCCTTCATATCATCATATCTTTACCCAAATATCTCCTCAGAGAGGAGATGCCATTAGCATTAGTTTCCTGTAACTGCTGTAACAAATTACCACAAACTAGGTGGATTAAAACAATAAAAATGTGTTCTGTCACAATTCTGGAGGCCCCAAAATCTATAGTGTCACTGGACCAAAATCAAGGTTTGGCAGGGTTACATTCCTGCTGGAGTCTCTAGGAAGAATCCAAGCCTTGCTTTTACAACCTACTGGTGGCTGCCAGCATTCTTTGGTTTGTAGCCTCAAACATCCAATCTTCAAAATTTTTTCTGTCTCAACTCACATTCCCTTCTTCTTGCTTTTACTTGGATATTTTTAAATGCATTTAGGCCTAATCCAAAATAATCTTGCTATCTCAAGATCTTTGATCATATTTACAAAGTCTAACTTTTATAAATCCCATTGATTAAGACTTAATATCTAAGTGGATGATAACTCAGACTGCTACACCATTAAAAGAAAAAAAAAAATTGACCTGGATTACACCAGTGCTTGCTCACAGTCCATATGTCTTTTCATCGCTTTATTCTCCTCCAAAGAAATTATAACTAGCCAATATATCTTATATTTTCATTATTAATCTTGTTTTTCTATCTCATTAGAGTGTCAGCTCTGTGAAACAGGAATTTTTGTCTATTTTTAAACCATTATGGAAGAATAATTTTCACTTAATAGCTCCTCAAATAATATTTTGTTGAAGAATGAAGGACACAAAGAACAAATAAATACATGAATAATTGTTACAAAGTTTACAGCTTAATCTTGTACAACTATTTTCTGGGAATATTCTCAGGGAAATTGTATGTTCAATAATGGTTTAGATAAGATATATATGCCTTCCAAATCTAACAGATTATTTGAAACTTTTGTACAATGTTAAGGCATTTAATATTCTTAAGATCACATGAGACTTCTTTTTTTATCTAGTTGTTATCACTCTAACTTGAAAAGTGAATAATATTCCTTGATTCAAGATTCTCTAACTCCTCTTTAAAGTTAGCTATTTTTCTGTCTTCAGTAATATTCAATGTAGAGAGAGAGAGAGAGAATAAGAGATGATATTCTATGGATTAACATTTATTATTAAATGGTACCAACCACATCAGGTGTCTGCACTGGGGTTGATGGTGAAAGAAGAGCCAGGATGGCCAAGTGCTAGGTGTTAGAGCCCAAGCAGTGTGAGGAATGCAACCATTTAGGAGATATGCCTGGTGTTGGATATCAGAATTGAACAACAGGGACACTGAGTACAAGGTACCAGAGTCTGAGAGTGAGCAGGATTGTGAATAAAGTATTTATTTAGAGTGGGAGTGCTCAAGTAAGGGTGGCATAGCTTGAGTTAAATGAAAAGGGCATCTAGGTGGGGAGAAAGCCATTATGGATATCAGAGTCCAAGTAGGATAAAGAAGATTCTCTGAAGTGTAGTTTTGTGACACAGATTGCTAGAACACAGATGCAGGAAGGAGAATGTCAACACTTGGTCTTGCTGTGGGTTGTCAAAACCCAAGGATAAAAAGGTTTTTCAAACAACATAGGAGCAGCACAGATATATTAGGCATATCTATGTTAATGTTGCTATAGATCAGTTATTATGTCATTGTATAAATTATGCAGAAATATAAAAATATATATTTCAATGTCACTAGGAAATTTTATAATGTATCTCTTATATGGGATAATAGTAATGAAGGATAATAGTTTTCTCTCCAGTTGATTATGAAACATGAATGATGAAGTTTTAGACTAGTTTTAAGCATTCAATGTTTCTAAAATATGTCTAAGTCACCAGTCAGCTATTTGATAAGATGACACAAAGATCAGTTTAGTTCATATACACTAGCAATGAACAATCCCAAGTGAAATATTTTTAAATTCCATTTATAATAGCATCAAAAAGGTACAAGACTTGTGCATTAAACACTACAAAAAACTATTGAAAGGAATTACAGAAGATCTAAATAGATGAAATCACATCCTGTAGTCATCAGCTGAAAGACTTAACCCCTATCAAAATTACAGGTTGTCGTTGTTTTTTTAGAAATTGAGAAGTTGATATTCTAATTCATGTAGAAATATAAGGAACTCAGAATAATTGAAACAACTTTGAAAAAAAAAATTGCTTAAAGAACAAAGTTAAAATACATTTCCTGAGTTCAAAACTTACTGTAGAGCTAACATAATGAAAACACTGTAGTAGTGTATGAGGATAAAAGTGAAAGTCGCTCAGCTGTGCCCAACTCTTTGCAACCTCATGGACTACACAGTCCATGGAATTCTCCAGGCCAGAATACCTGTGGCTCAGCTGGTAAAGAATCCATCTGCAATGCAGAGAACCTGGGTTCAGTCCCTGAGCTGGGAAGATACTCTGGAGAAGTACAGTATTCTGGACTGGAGAATTCCATGGGCTGTGTAGTCCATGAGCAACTAGTCAAGTGGGTAACCTTTCCCTTCTCCAGGAGATCTTCCCAACCCAGAGGATGGAACCCAGGTCTCCCACATTGCAGGTGGATTCTTTACCAGCTGAGCCATCAGGGAAGCCCAGTAAATGAAGATAACATATTTGCAAATCATACATTTGCTTATCTAGTACCAAGACATATAGTGTCTTGTATCCCAAATATATTACAACTCAATAATAAAAAGACAACTGACCCCGTTAAAGAATAGGTTGTTGTTGTTAAGTCTCCAAGTAGCCTCTGACTCTTTTGCAAACCTATGGATTGTAGCCCACCTGACTCCTAGGTCCCTAGGATTTTCCAGGCAAGAATATTGAAGTGGGTTGCCATTTCCTTCTCCAGGGGAACTGCCTGACCCAGAGATTGAACCTGTGTCTCCTGCATTACAGGCAGATTCTTTACCATTGAACCACCTGGGAAACCCATTAAAGAATGGGAAAATGATCTAAATGGATATTTCCCCAAACAAGTTATCCAGACAGCCAATATATACATGAAAATATGCTTAGCATTATTAGTCATTACTGAATGCAAATCAAAATTATAAAGTGATACTTTACAACAATTAGGATGACTAAAATTAAAAAAAAAAAGATATGAAATCAAATGTGTTTATGAGGAAGTAGAAAATTTGGACATCCTCATATATTTCCTGCTACTTTGGAAAATAACCTGGCAGTTTCTCAAAATGTGAAACATACAGCCACTTCATGACCCAACAATTCTACTGATATACAGTTCAGTTTCGCTGTAGAAACAAAATAAATCATCTACCTTCAAAGAGTAACCATAACAACAAAAGAAAACTCTGAAACAGTCTTATAATATTTCTAAAAGACAAATCTAGATTTTACTTGGATGTGCCACAAAGAAGCATAACTTTCCCCTATCAGGTAACTGCCATATTGCATTTCATATTTTAATTTTACAATGGAAATGGAAATGGATATTTCCCTGATAAAGACATTGTGACAGCATTATATTAAAGCAAGATAATTTTTTAAAAAATAACAAATCGAGCATGCTTCCTGTAAGAAGAATCAGTTTTGGTGCCATTGCATAAAAAAGAACACTGTCACAACTTTTTTATTCTCTTGATTACAACTCAGCCATCTTTATTAGTTACCACCTTTATAGCACAACCTACTGGATATTAACAAAACTGCAGTAACCACAAACCATTCCTTGAGTCAGAGGTAATGACCAGATTTGTGTGCTAATTCCTGAACAATGAGTTTGGTTTTCTAGCATTTCTGCAAGAAGCTGCCATCTTTCACCATTTTTTTTCCAACTTTTGTTTCTCTGCAGCCGTCACAGAATAGAGTTTGACCATCAGGGGTCCCCACATAGAACAGTGTGAAGCATGACATGCCTGCTTGAAACATATTTATCTCCTGGTTTAGGAATGATAATAAGAAAAATATGTAACAGGATGTTATCGTTGTCTCCCCCAAAAAGGTATGGTGATGTCCCAATCCGCAGGACCTCAGAATGTGACCCTATTTGGAGACAATTTTTTTACAGAAGTAAGTCAAGTTAAAGTGAGGTCATAGGATAGGCTGTAATCCAGTATAACTGGTGTCTTTCTAAAAGGGAAAACAGAGACAAACATATGAGGGAAGATGATGGGAACAATCAGAGAGAGAATGCCATCTACAAGCCAAGGAATGCCCAAGGCCACCAAAAACTAGGAGAAATAGCTGAAACCCATTCTCTCTCACAGCCCTTAGAAGGAGTCAACTCTGCTGACACCTAGATTTCAGACTTCTAGTTTTCAGAATTGTAAGACAACACATTTCTATTGTTTCTGTCACCCAATTTATGATATTTTCTTATGGTAGCCCCAGGAAACTAATAGGCAGGCTAAGTTTAATTCACTGTATGACACATGAACTTTACTTCAGGAATAGTTCACTTTTGAAAATACTTTGCTATAATTCCCATCATCATCTATGGTTTTGAATTAAGACTGCATTTCTATATTTGCCATGTACATTGACTTCCCCTATCTACTGCTAAATTTTCTCATTCTTCATAAAACAATGAAGGAAACTGACTATATACCCTTTGAATAGGAATATCTTTTTTTCATTAAAAATAATTAACAAGAGTACTGATTCTAAACAGCTCGTGTGGTAGACAGCCTTTAAGATAGCACCCAATGGTCCCTACCTGTTAGCATCCATGTTTTCATTTAACCTCCTTTTTGAATACAGGCTAGATTCAGTGACTTGCATCAAAAGAAGAGAATACAGAAGGAGTAGTGGGATAATGCATTGAAGTTTAGATCACAAAAATCGTGACGTCCATTTTTGATGCTGTCATGCTTTCTCTCTTTGGATTGCTCGCGCTGGGAGAAGCTACCATGTTGTAAAGAACCCTATTCAGAGACTTCTGCATAATGGGGAAGATCTGAGATCTTAGTATATAATCCAGGAGGAACTGAACCCTGCAAGCAACATCTGCCTGACAGCAGATGTTTCATCTCATCAAGTCTTGAGATAACACTGCAGCCCTGGGTAACACCCTTCTAACATCCCCATAGGAGATCTTGAACCCCACAGAGATGCCCCACTAAGTGGTAACCATATTTCTGACCCACAGATTAAATAATAAGTGGTTACGATTTCAGTTTCTAAATTTGGGAGTGGATATTTTACACAGAAATATATAAAAATACAAATGCTATAATTGTTAAACATCTTTCATCTTTGATGAGATCATTATATTTAGTTATTGTATTACTTTTGAGATTTTATGGAAATAAACAATGATAATTCTGAGAGTAAAAAAGTATTAAAGAGGGCTAAGTCTCTAAAATGTTAAAGTTTTAGTCTGTGTTTTCACAATTGCTTCTATTAAATGAGATTTGATTTAGAAACACATTTGCAAAGCTTCATCATAAATGTAAAGAATCTAGAAAAACCTACAAGCATATTTTACTTTCTAACACATACCTTGATTTGATTTCTCCCAGATACTGAAATATTAAGTTGTTGGTATCATTGTAAATGGAATTGTATTACTTCCAAATACATGCTATTAAGATATTGATAATGTTTTATTTGGTCGAAGGACTCTATATTGCTATTAGTAAGAAGATTAGAAAATTCATAAGGAAATTATTGAGGACAAAGAAATGTGGCCCTGGTCAATGAAAGACATGTCCAAAGAAAGAAGTATTGCTGCTCTTGTATACTTTTCTGGGGGAGGGATAACAGATTTTAATGGATAACAGATGAAATAAATGTCTTATATTATTCAATCAAAATACCGTAATGAATGTGTTACTTTTCTATTATTGTTGTAACAAGTTACCACAAATTTAGTGGCTTAAAACAGCACCAATATACTATCTTAAAGTTCTGGAGTCAGGACTGTAACATGGTCTAACAGGACAAAAACCAAGGTTTAGGTAGAATGTATTTCTTTCTGGAGACTTTTGAAGTGAAGCCACTCAGTCGTGTCTGACTCTTTGCTACCCTGTGGAGTATAGCCCACCAGGCTCCTCTGTCCATGGGATTTTCCAGGCAAGAATACTGGGATGGGTTGCCATTTCCTTCTCCAGGGGATCTTCCCAACCCAGGGATCGAACCCAGGTCTCCCGCATTGCAGGCAGATGCTTTAACCTCTGAGCCACCAGGGAAGCTCAAGACTTTGGGGGACACTCAATTTCTGTGCTCTTTCCAGCCTCTAAAATCTGCCTGTATTTCTTAGTTTTCAGCCTTCTTTCTTCATCTTCAAGCCAGCAAGAATATAGGTCCAGTGGTCCCCAAATCACCTCTAATCCATTTTCTGTTGTTGTATCTATGTCTGACCACAACAGGCAGTTTCAGTTCAGTTCAGTTCAGTCACTCAGTCATGTCCGACTCTTTGCGACCCCATGAATAGCAGCACGCCAGGCCTCCCTGTCCATCACCAGCTCCCGCAGTTCACTCAGACTCACATCCATAGAGTCAGTGATGCCATCCAGCCATCTCATCCTCTGTCGTCCCCTTCTCCTCCTGCCCCCAATCCCTCCCAACATCAGAGTCTTTTCCAATGAGTCAACTCTTTGCATGAGGTGGCCAAAGTCCTGGAGGTTCAGCTTTAGCATTATTCCTTCCAAAGAAATCCCAGGGCTGATCTCCTTCAGAATGGACTGGTTGGATCTCCTTGCAGTCCAAGGGACTCTCAAGAGTCTTCTCCAATACCTACTGCTTTCTAATTACTCATGTAATGAAAATGGGCTCACAAGGATAATCCAGGGTAATTTTGCCATTTTAAGATCTGTAACCTTAATCATATCTGTGAAGTCCCTTTGTTGTGTCAGTGACATATCCACATGTTCCAAGACATAGAGTCCTTATTCTGTCTAGTAGGCTATAATAGTAGATTTGGCTAATAAATGATATGTTAAAAATTATAAAATTGTATTTAATTCTGAAATTTCACAGCAATGTATATACTCAATAATGTAAAGAAATATGGGAAGATTTAGATGTTTACATTTCAAAAAATAAAATTTAATATCATA
>SJYT01010299.1:69509-79565 GCA_006410635.1 Cephalophus harveyi
ATATTGATCAATATTTTAAAAAATCTGTACTTTTAATAAGAATAACTGATTTCCTTTTAAAGAAAATTTAAAAAGGAATTAGCAACATATTAAAAAGCATATCATTAAGTATTATACTGTAGAAATGGATATTAAAATGCAAATCATAAAAAATAGGGTTGTATGAAAAGTTAACAGCTTATTGTCCATTTTTCAGGTAATACTTTCTGGCCCATTAATATCATAGCAGTGTAAGTTTAAGACAGATCTGCCAATATCCACTGTGCAATATTCATACTGTAAACTTTGGTCTATTGTAGTTCCACATATAAAAAATATAAGTTGAGCCACAAGTAAATATTAGTTTTTCTGTAGAAAATGACTGGTATCAGCGGTAACATCAAACACTTAATTAAATCAGCCTTAGAAGGCACAGCTCTAATTACATCAAGGCTGCTTATAAACTATCACTCTTCTCTTTTAGTGATATTTCAGTTCAGTTCAGTTCAATCACTCAGTCGTGTCCGACTCCTTGCAACCCCATGAACTGCAGCACCCCAGGCTTCCCTGTCCATCACCAACTCCCGGAGTTCACACAAACTCATGTCCATCGAATTGGTGATGCCATCTAGCCATCTCATCCTCTGTCATCCCCTTCTGCTCCTGCCCCCAATCCCTCCCAGCATCAGAGTCTTTTCCAATGAGTCAACTCTTTGCATGAGGTGCCCAAAGTATTGGAGTTTCAGCTTTAGCATCAGCCCTTCCAATGAACACCCAGGACTGATTTCCTTTGGATCTCCTTGCAGTCCAAGGGACTCTCAAGAGTCATCTCCAACACCATGGTTCAAAAGCATCAATTCTTTGGCGCTCAGCTTTCTTCACAACCCAACTTTCACATCTGTACATGACCACTGGAAAAACCATAGCCTTGACTAGACGGACCTTTGTGGCAAAGTAATGTTTCTGCTTTTGAATATGCTGTCTAGGTTAGTGATATTTAGTCATTACTCATAAATTATTCCCACTTGTGTTAGCATAGATTTATAATACAATAAGAAAACAGAATGATGCTGTTTCTTAGAAGAATCACACAATAATCAAATAAATTATCACCAGTTCAACAATTTTTAGTGTTGTTGCAGGCTAAAGTATTGCAACTGATTTCAAGAAACCATAAAAAATGATTGGAAGCCTCACATATTTATGGTCTGTTTCTCAACTTTCTTTGAACACAATTAAAATTCACAATTTGATATTTTCTGTTCTTAAAGTCAAAGAAAAGTACAATTATCAGTAGAGGACATTTTACAGTAATTAGCTTAATCTTAAAATGAATACAAAAGGCATTACTGGCTGTAGACTCTAAGGATGGTGAAATCGATTGTTTAAGTGAAATTTCAGACTAAATCCCTTTCAACGATGATAACCTGCATGATTTTTTTCAAACTCAACAATTGACATGTGAAAATATGTGTAAAAACAAAGAGAAAATATGTCATTCTTTTTAGGTAGTCATTCACAGGAAAAACTTCATCATGTGGTATTTTGCCTGGACCATCCCATTTGATAAAAGAGGACAGCACTCCTTGATCTTCTTGATGAAACTTTAATGACATTTTATGATGAAAATATGATGTTTTCTTCCCATTCTTTTATTATATTTGTGCCAAAATTTACTTGATAGAGTTTGTAAGTGAGCAAGCACTGAAATTAAGTGAGTCTACACACAGAAAATCAGAAGATAATTTTAAAATGAAATAATTAAATGGTTATGTCACTTAAGTACTACCTATAAATCTATAAACTAAAATATTTTGCAATTATGGAACAAAGATGGCATGCTCTATACAACAAAATTATGAGCTATCCAATGTTTCAAAAATATTTCTCGAGTATGAAGGTGTATATGTCAAGGTATGATATTTATTGTATTGATTTAATAACTTTAAAATATTAAGACATATGCTAGTGTGCTCTCATTTGTACTTTGAGATTCATAAATGTTAGGTGAAAACTTGGTTGAAAGGATTGTAATACATAAATCAAAAATATTTAATTTATTACCATTAGCTTCTTGATCTCTGCTTTGCTGGTGGCTCAGATGGTAAAGAATCTGCCTGCAATGCAGGAGACCCAGGTTCGATCCCTGGATCAGAAAGATCCCCTGGGGAAGGGCATGGCAAGCTACTCCAGTTTTCTTGTCTGGAGAGTTCCATGGACAGGGGAGCCCGGCAGACTACAGTCCATGGGATCGCAAAGATTCAGACAGGAATGAGCAACTGACACTTTCTTGACCTGTGTTTTAACATATTTATCTCCTTCTCACCAGAGCTTTCCTGGTGGCTCAGATGGTAAAGAATCTGCCTGCAATGTATGAGACCTGGGTTCTATCCCTGGGTTGGGAAGATCCCCTGGAGAAGGACATGGCAACCCACTCCAGTATCCTTGCCTGGAGAACCCCATGGACAGAGGAGCCTGGTAGGCTGCAGTCCATGGGATCGCAAAGAGTCTGACATGACTGAGCAACTTCACTTTCACTTTCACCTCCTTCTCAGAGAATCTCTCTGAAAAACACCTTGTCAGAGACAACCACAGTCTTCCTCCTTGTCCATCTCTACGGAACAATGGGTATATACTTACTTAAGCAACTGTGAAGAAAGCTGAGCCCCGAAGAATTGATGCTTTTGAACTGTGGTGTTGGAGAAGACTCTTGAGAGTCCCTTGGACTGCAAGGAGATCCAACCAGTCCATTCTGAAGGAGATCAGCCCTGGGATTTCTTTGGAAAGGCTGATGCTAAAGCTGAAACTCCAGTACTTTGGCCACCTCATGTGAAGAGTTGACTCACTGGAAAAGATTCTGACACTGGGAGGGATTGGGGGCAGGAGGAAAAGGGGATGACAGAGGATGAGATGCCTGGATGGCATCACCAACTCGATGGACATGAGTCTTAGGGAACTGCGGGAGTTGGTGATGGACAGGGAGGCCTGGCATGCTGCGATTCATGGGGTCGCAAAGAGTTGGACACGACTGAGTGACTGAACTGAACTGAACTGAAGTAACATAGGCTCTTGAAACTATGATTTAGCAAAGAAAAGAACTATTCCTTTTCCAAAACAAAGTTACTAGACATCAGTGAACCAAATAATTCACTTTGGAACTTATCTGATGCATTAAAAAAAAATAATGACGATAATATATTTTCAGAGAGTAGAGACCAAGACTAAGAATCAAGATTCTTGGATCTTCAGCCCTGCAGTGATATGTCCGACCTTGGAACATGCCATTTGAATTCTGTAAGACTAAATTTATATTCCTGTTTTTTTAAAAAAATAAATGCTGATAAAAGTAATATATGCTTATTCTGAAAAATTTTGAAAATGAATAATGGTATAAAAAGAAAATATAAATCACTTATCCAGAGATAACAGCTATTAATATTTTGATATATTCCTTCCATTCCTTCCTTCTAATGAACATGCCTGTTTATACCCTTTCCTTCCACTTAAACTTGTGAACCTTTTCACATCTCTCAAATATTCTTTTAGAGTCCCATTTTTATTATATGAATAAATATGCCAACACATATTATGTAATGTATTTATCCTTTCTCATATTTTGGACATTTAGATGGCTTCCAATTTTTTTACTATTATATATAATAGTCAGATGGAAATCTCTATACATAAATCATTGAGTTTATGACTACTTACTTAGGCTATATTCTGTAAAAAAGATTAGAGGGTCATAAAATGTGACCTTTCTGACAAGCTCTTGATAGGAATTCCCACATTGCTTAAGCCTCAGTTTATTGGTAAAATGAAAGGCTTGCATTACAAGATTTCAAAGGTGCATCTCTCAGTTGTAAAACTGTATGACTGTGTCTTTTAGCCAGCTTATAATGGACTTTACATTAAGAAGTCTATGATTTATTCATCACGTAATGTTTTCTGGCACTTAATAATGATACCTCAAAAACAACATTGCATCACTGTTGTCTATATATTTTTAGGCAGAAGGCTTGGAGTTTAACTTGCTAGTCTCCCAAAATCTTACTTTGAGCCAAGGATTCATGTGTAAATGGTTTATTAGGGAGATATTTAGAAGAAAAAGTGGCTTAGTGGTAAAGAACCTGCCTATGATTCAGGAGGCCCAGGTTTGATCCCTGGGTCAGGAAGATTCCCTGAAGAAAGAAATGGCAACCCACTCCAGTATTTTTACCTAGGAAAGCCCTTGAACAGAGGAGCATGAGGGACTATAGTTCAGACACGAGTTAGTGACTGAACAGCAATGATAACAATGGAAGAAGTAAGCTGGGGAATAGGGAGAAGCCAAACAAAGGTGGCACTGAAGGAAGTTCCAGGCTCTGTCTACTGCACTATTTGCTAGATATTTCCACTAATTGTGCTCAATTCATTACTTTCCCTTTTTTTCTCCAATTTCAATTTTGTTCAGATTCTAGCTACACTAAATCTTCTTCCACTTCCTCTAATATGCTAAACTCTCTCCTGCCTCGGGTTCTTGGCCTACACTAGGCTCTCTCTCTGTGACTCCTCCACCCTTTGTAAGACTAAACTCCTCATATCTCAGAACTCAGCATCATTGCTACTTCTTCCTGTTTTATTTAACATTCCTCTGCAGTAGATACCCACTGTCATGTGGTTTTTTGTGTGTTTACCTCATGATACTGACCACATTTTAATAACTTATTTGCCTACTTACCTCCTTTTGTTTGAGGTTTTAACTTTTTATTTAAAAATAAAATAAAATTTGTTAAAAGATCATAAGAAACAGCCACTTTGGAGACAGTTTGCCAGTTTTTTTATAAAACTAAACATACTCTTATCATATCAAGATCTTTGGTATTTGCCTCAGGAGTTGAAAATTTGTATTTGTACAAAAACAGCATACAAATGTTCATAGTGGCTTTATTCAAAATCACCAAAACTTGGAGGAAATCAAAATGTTTTTCAATAAATGAATGATGAGCAAGTTATGGCATATTCAGATAATAGAGTATTATTCTAAAAGGAAATGAGCTATCAAGCCATGAAAAAAGCATGGAGGAAACTTAAATGCATATAACTAAGTGTAAATTTGAAAAGGCTACAAACTATATGATTCCAGTTACATGACACTGTTGGGGAAAAATAAAACCAAAACTGTGAAGACAGCAAAAATGATTGCCAGAAACTTGGAGGAATGATGGCATGTATAGAGAAAGAAGAGAAAAAATTTAGATCAATGAATCTATTCTTCATTAGAGTATTATGATAGATACATGTCATGTGTCTATGTGTGTGTTAGTCACTCAGTCATGTGAAATATATGTCATGCATTGGTCAAAACTCATGGAAAACAACCCCAATATCAAATGTAACTTAAGGTAAATTCAGCATAAAATCTGGATTTTGAATGATACCAATATGTCTATATAGATTCATCATTGTAAAAAATTCACCCCTCTGATGAATGATGTTGATATTGAAGGTTCTGCCCTCTGTGTGGCAGGGAGTATATGGAAATTCTCTGTACTTTCTGCCCAGTTTTACTGTGAACCTAAAACTGATCTAGAAAATCTATTTTTTTAAAAAAAAGCATTAGAATAGGAAAAAGAATTTCTACATATCATTTAATCAGATTTGTCAATTGTAAGATTTTATCACATTTTATTTTACAATTTTCCCATCTATATTTAGGTGCGTATGTGTTAAGTTGCTTCAGTCATGTCTGACTCTTTGTGACCCTATGGACTGTAGCCTGCCAGGCTCCCCTGTCTGTAGGATTCTCCAGGCAAGAATGCTGGAGTGGGTTGCCATGCCCTCCTCCAGGGTTCTTCCTGACCCAGGGATCAAACCCACACCTTTAACATCTCCTGCACTGGCAGGCAGGTTCTTTACAACTAGTGTCACCTGGAAAGCTTCTTATGTGTATTTATACCTAATGTTTTCCTGAACCATTTGAGGGTCACCTGCAAAATGATTCTCCATTATCCCTTCATAATTGAATGATTATTCCATAAAATGACACCTTCCTGATTAACAGTGGAAGTATAAAATCAGGAAATTAACAAAGATATATTAACAATCAAATTCAGAGCTTATTCATACTTGTCTGTTTTTTTCCCCTTAGGTCCAAGAGCTAATTCAACATCACATGTTGCACCTGGATGAGATATCTCTTTAGTTTTATTCAATTTTTTCCACTCTTTCCTTCTCATTTGTTATCTTCACATTTTAAAAATGTATAGGTCAACTCTTTGTACAATATACCTCAATTCAGTTGAAGTGATGTTTCCTCAAAGTTATGTTCAGATCATGCATTTTATCAGGAAAATCACTGAGGTGCTATTGAGTTCTTTTCAGTGTATCACATAAGAGACACGTGACACTAATTTGTCCTGTACTTGATGATAACTTTTCTCTCCAGAAGCAGATAGTGTCTATAAAATTTCTCCACTGTTAAAAATTATTTTGTACTTAATAATTAATAAGTAATTGTTAACTATTTTTTGAGGAAAAAACATATTTTTCTTTGTAAAATTTTTACTTCCCTGGTTTAGCACTCACTTTTACTTGCCTGAAGCAATTATTGCTGTGATAATTTCCAAATAGCAATTCCCTAATTTTGCCATAAGTTGTATTTATTCATTGGTATTCCACCATTAAGGAAAGCTTTCCCTTCTTTTAAACATTTATTTATATATTTACTCCTTTTTAAATATATATTGGTGTGACTTTAGAGATTCTTATTTTATTCTAAGAGTTATCTTTTGTTACTATCTTACTTTATTTTGATGCTTAAAGGGTCTCAAATTTGGTCAGCAGCAATCTTCTCAAGCTCATTTTTATGTCTTTTCAATGTAATTTTTGTGAGAGCAATTCCTTAGCTTCTGCTACTCTCCCTTTCTAGTTCTGGTACAGCTGATTCTCCAAACAGTCTTGGTTTATTTTAGTAGAGTGTGTGTGTGTGTTTGCTCATTTGTACCCAATTCATGTCCAGCTCATTCATGTCCAACCCCATGGACTGTAGCACACCAGGCTTCTCTGCCTATGGAACTTTTCAGGCACGAATACTAGATCATGTTGCCATTTCCTACTGCAGGGATCAGACTTGCATCTCTTGTGTCTCCTGTATTGGCAGACAGATTCTTTATCACTGTGCCAAATGAGAAAACATCATTTAAAAATAAGAGAGCTAGATGCTAACAATGATCATTGCTATTGATGGCTTACTTTTCTTTAATTGACATTTGGTTGATATATAATGTTATGTTAATTTCTGGTGTACAGCATAGTGACTCAGTTATACACACATATATATTTATTACATACATCTATATATTACCATACCATACCATACATCGCTCAGTCGTGTCCAACTCTTTGCGACCCTGTGGACTGTAGCCTACCAGGCTCCTCCGTCCATGGGATTCTCCAGGCAAGAACACTGGAGTGGGTTGCCATTTCCTTCTCCAGGGGATCTTCCCGACCCAGGGATCAAACCCAGGTCTCCCGCATTGGAGGCAGACGCTTTAACCTCTGAGCCACCAGGAAAGCCCTATATATAGATTACATACATATATATATTCTTTTCATATCCTTTTCCTTTAGGTTATTACGGGATATTGACTATAGTTCCTTATGCTATATATTAGGACTTTGTTACAGAGGATTCATTGCTTCTAAATTCTTCAAGTTGACAGAGGAAGAAAATATATATCTTAAATACATACCTCTGCAGGCACACACACGTATATCTACATATTTATATCTGTATAGCTCTTGATAGATCCATCTAAAACCATGATTTCTTTTGGATATCTTCAATTCAAATTCAAGAAGACATGGTTTATTTTTGCCTCTGTTTTTGTCTCCCACAATTGTGTAACTCCTCTTCTTTTCCATGAGAAACCTGACTTTATCTTCAGTCATTTTACATATTTACTCAAAACTTCCCCACCATATAACAAATTTCCTAATCACATACAGCTCCACCAGCCAAATACTCAGCTCCAACAGGGATGGGAGAGGGAGAAAAAGAGAAAGATTTTTCCACTCCTTAACTTTTTCAACTCCTTAAAATGTAACCTTAACCAAGTTCATAGTAATTGATTAAATCAAAGAGTAAACACTTTTACATATGTTAAAAAAAAGTCCATTATTACTCTGATTATTTTATCTAACATAATTATATTTTTATAATAATTTTATGCAATAACCTAGTTTCTAGTTTCATAATAGGAACTTAAGAAATATTTTATTAAACTGTTAATAGGATTAAAATTCTGACTTGTATGCTTGTCATATATTTTTGCCACTTGTCTTACTTGTTTTCATCATTTCCTATAAAGAATCAACAATTTGCTTAATATTCCAATAATTTTATTGGAAGCAATGAATGTTTTTAAAGCATTTCGTGGGTTATGAAAATGTTCTGGCTATTGTGAAATAGAGCATCTCCTGGAACAATAAGGGAAAAAAATCTGGGGAGAATTATGGAATAGTCTAGAAAAAAATAAATAGATAAATAGCCAAGATAAGCAATTGCTATCATATGCTGGGCATTGATTCTATGTGAGTGCAAGACGCTCAGTAGTATCTGACCCTTTGTGATCCCATGGACTATAGCCCTCCAGGCTCCTCTGTCCATGGAATTCTCCAGACAAGAGTACTAGTGTGGGTGGCCATGCCCTTCTCTGAGGGACCTTCCCAACTCAGAGACAGAACTCGGCTCTTCTACATTACAGGCAGATTTTTTACCCTCTGAGCCACCATACTAGAGATTCTATATTGGTTCTATAATAAGTATGAAATTGAAAGTTTAGTTGTACATCCTCTGTACAGTAACTATTATTGTGATTAAAGATGGAAAAACACAGATAATCATCTAATAACTTGTACAAGGTCACCCAGAAACTGAAGGACTGAAGCACAATTCAAATGCAGCACTTCTAACTCCAAAAACTGTGCATTAATGTGAAATAATAAGGATCAACTTATCAAATACTATTTTTTTAGGCTGCGACAGGCAATATCTTATTTGCAACTTCTTTGGGGCTCAAATATTGACCATAATAAAATACTCTTTCTTCCTCAAAACATGCAACTGGAAAATATCCTGGGCCAGCCTCATAGAAAAAAACATAATTCAGGTTATAAATTTAAACATGGATGGAAGCTCATTTGGAAAGGCAGACATAAAAGAAAGTAGAAAGAAAAAGGGTTATGCATTTGAAACTTAAAGGTGCGAGGAGTTAAATGCTCTTGGCCCAGTCCTAGTCATGGCTTACTCTTCTCATTTTAACTTGACACTTCAAGCATACAATTATTATAAAAATTGAAAAATCAAATGGGTATGGCTTTCATTTATTTATGTAATGAGAGAGAGTCTAAAAAAGTATAAGAACTAGGATCCATCCAAACTGGACTTCTTTATGGTCAGATGGACCAAGCCATTTCCAGCTTCAAGGTCTTTGAATGTGCTGAGCATATATCCTACATCAATTCCTCTGTTTCTGTATGATCATTTTTATATCATTTGGGTCCCAGAAATAAACATTTTAACATCTGGGCCTTCTCTTCAAAGCCTATCAAAAGACAATCTCTAACTCCCAGTCCCTATTAATGAAAGTGTGATATTAGACATTGCATTGGCTTATTTAAAGTGATTTGCTTTTAATTTTTTACTGCCTTGTTTATCACCTATAACCATAGGTACTATCATATGCTTTCAAATTTTATGTTTTGTTTATCAGTACTTAGCATGATATCTGGGATATAAAGCTGGATACATAGCTGAAGATATGAAATAGATATATAAATATGATAATAATTAATTATTGAGTTAGTCCAGTTCAGTTCAGTTCAGTGGCTCAGTCGTGTCCAACTCTTTGCAACCCCATGAATCGCAGCACACCAGGCCTCCCTGTTCATCACCATCTCCCGGAGTTCACTCAGACTCACGTCCATCGAGTCCGTGATGCCATCCAGCCATCTCATCCTCGGTCGTCCCCTTCTCCTCCTGCCCCCAATCCCTCCCAGCATCAGAATCTTTTCCAATGAGTCAACTCTTCACAT
>SJYT01010299.1:82544-143348 GCA_006410635.1 Cephalophus harveyi
CAACCTAGACAGCATATTAAAAAGCAGAGACATTACTTTGCCAACAAAAGTCCATCTAGTCAAAGCTATGGTTTTTCCAGTAGTCATGTATGGATGTGAGAGCTGGACTATAAAGAAAGCTGAGTGCCAAAGAACTGATGCTTTTGAACTGTGGTGTTGAAGATCCAACCAGTCCATCCTAAAGTAAATCAACCCTGAATACTCATTGGAAGGACTGACTGATGCTTAAGCTGAAACTCCAATACTTTGGCCACCTGATGTGAAGAACTGACTCTTTGGAAAAGTCCCTGATGCTCGGAAAACTGAAGGCAGAAGGAAAAGGGGACAACAGAGAATGAGATGGTTGGGTGGCATCACCAATTCTATGGACATGAGTTTGAGCAAGCTCCTGGAGTTGGTGATGGACAGGGAAACCTGGCATGCTGCAATCCATGGGGTTGTCGAGTTGGATATGACTGAGCGACTGAACTGAACTGAACTGACCAATCAGTGGAAAATATCTAATCAGAATTTTAAATATTAACTTCTGAATTAATGCTATAAAACACTGAATCTGAAGAGTAAGTTGTTTTCGTTTTTTGACATATATGTCAGTATTTTAGTATTTTAACTAAAGATGATTTAGGAAAATTATAGGCTAAAAGAAAATAAACCCATCTCAGGGCATGCCCTATGTAATATCCTGGTTACAAAGGTTATGACTTCAACTGACAACTTCGTGTTATTAATCTGAGAAATGTCATAATGAGACAATACATGCAGGGGCTTATTGTTATCATGATTCCTAAATATGAATGCCAAAATAACTGTGGTATAATTAACTGTTGGTAACTTGTTAAAACTGTGCAAGTTTGTAGGTCTGAAAACGTAGTCAAGAGTAAATGGTGTACTACTATAAAATCATGATTTGGGTAAAAGTTCTATGGAATCCAGATATTCTGTTTATCTAATCCACTTAAAATTTAACCTTTAGGGAATAATGACAATCATAATATGTCCTAAAATGAAAAAAATTATTTTTCTCAAAATTCTATTTTAAAATATTCTAGTATTTATTTTCTTCTCAAAATTCTATAACACTTTCCTGATTTTCCACAAATTGAAAAGCTACTAAGAATTATTGAAAATGTGAATAATGTATATACTATAAACAAACTTTCTATAGAAAATGCTGTGGTATCTATATATCTAAAATTTTTGACCATGTAACCCAAATAGACTTTGTTGTAACTCTTCTGTACTTACTTTATGATATAGTTTATCACAGGTTTCATTAAAAATATTTTAATAATTGTCTTTGACATAAGCATTTTTCATAGATTGTTATTTCCCTCTGAAAATTTGATTGTATTGATCAATCAGGCTGATTTCAGCTACAGGTAATAGAAAAACCAACTTAACTCCTTTAAATATTAATTGCATTTATTATCTCACATTAAAAGAAGCTCACAGATAAGTCAATTAAGCAGCTTACTAGCATTATAAACTAGGTTCTTTCATTTGTCTTTATGCCAACCTCATATGTTAGCTTAATCTAAACATGTGTTCCATTCATGATATCAAAATGGTTGATGTGGACCATGAGCCTTATGTACTCAACATTTCATATCATATTTGTACAAGTCATCCAGCAGAGTTCCTAAATGCATAAGCAACTAAGTTTGATTCCATATTCACTCATAAACCAGTCACTAGCAAGAGAAATATAATTACTAGATTAGAATAGATTCATCAGAATTGACCCCTTAAAGGACAATGTCATAATCCAGTGAAGGTAAATTATTGAAAAAATTCAGGGTTCTATAAACAAAAACTAATAGAGACTGCTATTGGACTGGCAACAAACTACTTCAGTGACTCTTAAGTGAATACATACAATAACAAAATGAAATTTGATAAATCCCACATTCAAAAAATAACTGATGTAATTTGCTCTAAGTTAGTGACAGGGTTACTACAATGAGATTTCACTGCTTTTCTGCCTTCAGTTTTCTGTCTTTAATTTGTGTCACTAGGTTTCTCCAGCTGGCAACCGTATTTTAAGCTGCACCCCAGAGAAGTCAAGAATTGCCTTCAGTCTTCATTAACATGCAGTATGTATTTGAGTAGTTTTGTTATTTGTATATTTTGCTGATATTTATACTCAGTTCATTATGAACTTTTGTAGGTGAGAATGTATGATTTACAATATTTACTCTGGCTCTGTAATGGTTTTATTATGCAGGCACGGTTAAGGTAATAAAACTAGAGCACCACCTCACCTTGACAGCTTCTTGCTGTGGCTGATGCTGCTGCTGCTGCTGCTGCTAAGTCGCTTCAGTCGTGTCCGACTCTGTGCGACCCCATAAGCGGCAGCCCACGAGGCTCCCCCATCCCTGGGTTTCTCCAGGCAAGAATACTGGAGTGGGTTGCCATTTCCTTCTCCAGTGCATGAAAGTGAAAAGTGAAAGTGAAGTCGCTCAGTGGTGTCCGACTCTTAGTGAACCCATGGACTGCAGCCTACCAGGCTCCTCCATCCATGGGACTCTCCAGGCAAGAGTACTGGAGTGGGGTGCCATTGCCTTCTCCTTTGCTGTGGCTAAAGGCTTTTTATTAAATTTTCTGTGGCCATGGTAGTTAGCTCCACTGACAAAATTCCCCCATGGAACGAGATTCTGGGTGTTTGTTCATGGCAGATGAGATGATACAATTCCCCTTTTCCGATTGCTGGATGTAGTGTTTTCTGAAACCAGGTCTGAAACATGAAAGGTTATTTTTGCTGAATGTCATACACTAGCACATTTGTCCAACTACAATGAGAAATCCTTTAACAATGAAGATATGATTCCAATGACATTTCAGGAAATGAAATTCAAATTTGCTGACAGTTAGCTGTACTTTTTGGGAGTCGGCTTCTTCCAAATTTTCTTGCATCATATAAAAAAGGTCAACTGTGGATAAAACTGGAGAGCAGTCATTTATCATATTTCTCACTCTGCAAATCTTCTAAGGGTTAATGGCATCAAAAGCTTTTTGACTTAAATCTTTGCCCCCTTTTTCATTCTCAATGTTTCAGTGCTGTGTTACTGTCTCTAATCACAAAGAGAAATCTCTATGAAAGAGCATATTTACTCCAATATCTTTTGTATTCCTTTTCATATATTTGCAGACCAATTTCATAGAGACATACAGAACCTGAAACAAGACTTTTCATGGAGATATGTTCCTTAAACGCTACACATATTTTTAAGACATTTTGTAGATTACATTTTGAAAGTTGTACATATCCTGAAACTCACAATAGAGATCTCCCTCCTTATTACTTCATCCATATTGTCTGAATTTTGATCATTCTAACTACTTTAAATGATATTTCATCTGCTTTTATGAAATATCAAAATATGAAAAAGAGCATATCTTTCCCTCCATTCAGCTTTTTGACAATGGCTAATAGCAGTTTAGTTGATTTTCAGTTTAGTTCTGCAGCCATTTATTGAGTTTGTACTCAGAACATGACGTAGTCTTGGATACTGTGAGAAATACTAAAATGAGTAATGATGAGAAGCATATGTTCCAAAAGGGAGATAAAAAACAGACATATGATTTACTTAAGTCTACCAAGACAGCTGTTAGTAAGTGACATAAATGGTCTATGAGTTGAAGATTCTCATCTATACCACTCACAGTTAGTCAGTCATATCTGACTCTGCAGCACCATGGACTGCAGCCTGTCAGGCTCCTTGGTCCATGGAATTCTCCAGGAAAGTATACTGGAGTGGTAGCCATTCCCTTCTCCAGGAAATCTTCCCAATCCAGGAGTCGAACCTCAGTCTCCTGCATTGTAAGCAGATTCTTTATCATTTGAGCCACCAGGGAAGCCCCACCACTTACTCGATGGAAAATTACATGAAACATTTTGCTACTGTTTAATGGATCAAATCATTGGTTTCATTAGCACTGGAGAAAGAGTCTAGCACGTTGTCCCTAGAGCTAGGAAAACAGGAAGGTGATAGTTCCCTTTGGGAATTAAATCTTGGTAGCACTAGTGGTAAAGAGCCTGTCTGCCATTGCAGGGCATAAGAGATGTGGGTTTGATCCCTGGGTTTGAAAGACCTGGAGGAGGAAATGACAGCCTATTCCAGTATTCTTGCCTGGAGAATCACATGGACAGAGGAGCCTGGTGCACTACAAACCAGAGGGTCACAAAGAGTCAGACATGACTGAAGCGACCTAACACACATAAAGTCAAGAGAAGAAATAGATTCCCTGGACAGTAGGAGTCCGTTGAAAATGCTAATATACAAGTGAAGGATTTATTTTATCAAAAAGGGAAACCATAGAAAGAGTCAGAGACACTTCAATTCAGTGGTTAATTCCACAATTGACTGAGTGGATGTATTACATGCACTAGCCGTGGGAATTTGAATATTTCTCATTCTGATATCCAGTTTATCACAAAGATAGAGCTGAATATAAATCACAGGAGCCCATAAGTATCATTTCCCACTTATTGACAAGATAGCAAATACCATCAGATGGCTATGGCCAGCTAGCTTAACCTGATGCCTTTAAACATTCAACATGGCCAGTTCCCCTTATTTTGAAGTTTTGCTCAGTGTGTAGCTTTCAATTCTCATAAAATTCACTTTTTCATTCTCTATTATTTATATTTCTTATCTCTGTGTTCTTGAATTACACAGAAAATCCAAAATATTGTTTTTTACTGATTATGTGGTCATTTCCTATTGGCATTAGGTGACAAAAATATTCTGATCTATGTGGTAGCATTTTCTTTCTGCCTCTCCCACTCTCATTAGGTTTTTAGTTAAGTGTGATTCAACCTCTTGTGGCCAAATTTCCCCTGCTTACTGGCTAAATTCTGTCTGGATTTTTAAAGAGCCACAGTCCAGAACCATTTCCTAGGATCAGTGTTGAGGACCGATGCAGTGATTACCATTTGCAAATGCACTTTCCTCTCTACTGATATCCCCAATTGTCAAGCTACTCCATTTCTGGTTATTTGATTCCAACAGTTTTTGCTTGCATTAGTTACAAAAGGGCATATTTCATTGCTAAACACAGTCTAGCAAGTAAGTGACCTAGTTTCATCAATGAAAACATTAAAGAAAGAAAATGTTTTCAGTGTACTCCTGGTATAAACATCTATAAGGTCTAGATATCCTATTAGGATATTTGCATACCTTCATTTGTTGCAACACATTTACATATCAATCATTGAGAAGGCAATAGCAATCCAGTCCAGTACTCTTGCCTGGAAAATCCCATGGATGGAGGAGCCTAGTAGGCTGCAGTCTGTGGGGTCGCTAAGAGTCAGTCACGACTGAGCAACTTCACTTTCACTTTTCACTTTCATGTATTGGAGAAGGAAATGGCAACCCACTCCAGTGTTCTTGCCTCGAGAACCCCAGGGACAGGGCAGCCTGGTGGGCTACCATCTATGGGGTCACACAGAGTCAGATATGACTGAAACAACTTAGCAGCAGCAGCCCCATTCCAGATGTATACATAATTTTTATATTAAAATTACTGAGAATTTGGTTAACTGAAAGCCAAGGGAATTTAAGGGAAATTATTTGTAGAGACAATCTTAAAGAAATGTAAGGATAAAAACAAGACTAATGTCTATTTTCCACAGGATCAAGGCAATATTCTCAAGTAGTTTGAATTTTTCTATCATTAATGAAGGAGAAAACATTGGATGTTATTATGGACACTAAAAACGGAAAGATGTATCTTAGATTAGTGAAACTGTAATGACAGAAGAATGAGGTCTTAATGCAATAAGATTGGTGGCCTTATCATGAAAAAGGAAACCAAAGATCTCTCTCTTTCAATCTTTCTGCATACCCACCCAGAGAAAAGGCCATAAGGACACTGAGAGAGTGCCATCTGCAAGTCAAGGAAAGAGGTCTCACCAGAAGCTGCTCTGCTGGCATTTGGATCTTGGGCTTCCAGAAGTGTGAGAAAATGAATTTCTATAAGAGAAGAAATAAACCACGCAGTCTGTGTTATTTTGTTATAGGAGCTTGACTTCATTAATAATTTCCAAGAAAACTGATGTGTGAATAACCTTCTAATGTTTAGTAGAGTCATAATCTTCTAATTTGAGGTAAACTTATAATATTGTGTTCTTGAACAGGAAATAAATGGTGGCCATGCTAGGTTTCTGAATGAACACTCTTTATAAATATTATAACTATAAACAATTATGAAGACATTCTCCTAAAATAATTACTCCTCCTATTCATCATAATTTAAAATCAGTAGGAATTTAAATCTCACTATAACCTTCATTATCATTACCTAGAATTTATTATTTAATGGCAGCATGATTCTGAAAATCACTGTCTCAGAAATATCATGTAATTCTCTAGTTAAGTATCTTGGCTATTTTTTATGTTCTTTGTCACTATCTGAAATTGTCATGTTTTAATCTCTTTGGTATCTGTTTGCCTAACTAGAATGAAGGAATAAGAGTAAAAGATTTTTCTGTCTGCTTTTCTGCTATATCCCAGAAAATCAAACTCATTGTAACACACAGTAGGAACTTTATTAAATAATTGAATTAATTTATATAAAAATGAATCAATATTTGAGTCCATGAGAATATTTTCAAGTCTCTTCTTTTATATATATATTCAAAAGGACACTGAGAGAGTGCCATCTGCAAGTCAAGGAGAGAGTTCTCACCAGAAGCTGCTCTGCTGGCATTTGGATCTTGGGCTTCCAGAAGTGTGAGAAAATAAATTTCTATAAGAAAAGAAATAAACCACACAGTCTGTGGTATTTTGTTATAGGAGCTTGACTTAGTTATTAATTTCCAAGGAAACTGATGGGTGAATAATCTTCTAATGTTTAGTAGAGTCATAACCTTCTAATTTGAGGTAAATTTACAATATTGTGTTCTTGAACAGGAAATAAATGGCAGCAAATATATATATAATGTTTGCCATTATATATATATTGGTAAACATTATATATATATATAAATATATATATATAATGGCAAAACAAATATATATATAATGTTTACAATGATGTGTTTCTTTAAAAGATGCTTCACTCTAGTATATAGGGTCCTCACTGTTATCAGAAATAAGTTTCAAATGAGACAGGATGACTACCAGATTCTGGAAACCAATTAATACACAGACCTAACTAGATTGCAACAGGTCACCAGTCAAAGTCCAAATCTTAAGGAGCAGAAATAACAGAATCAAGTGAGTCTGGCAGACAGGTGGCAGTCAAAACAAAGGGACGTCAAAATATAGCAGAAAAAATAGGTTAAAAAAAATTGCTGAACACTAGGTATTTTCCAAATACTTACAAGATCTTTTGCACATATAAGGAATACTATCTGTACATTTTAAACCATAAGCTTTCTTTTTCTATGTCTACTGTCCTATGACTACCATCTACTAGAGTACTGTCATTTACTACTCTATGTAAAGAACAGATACAGCCTGGGGAAAAAAATGTTGCATTAAATTCTAAGCGAATTTTTGCTCTTAATGTGTTACATTCTACAGTGATTCAGATATATGTATATATACACGTATATATGTATACATATACACTCATATATATGTGTGTGTGTGTCAGTGTGTGTGGGTGTGGTTGTTGTTGTTATTGTTCAGTTGTTCAGTCACATCTGACTCTGTGACTCCTTGAACTGCAGCACACTAGGCTTCCCTATCCTTCACTATTTCCTAGAGTTTGTTCAAACTCATATCCATTGAGTTGGTGATACCATCCAACCATCTCATCCTCTGTCACCCCCTTCTCCTCCTGCCTTCAGTCTTTCCGAGCATCAAGGTCTCTTTCAATGAGTCAGTTCTTTGCATCAGGTGGCCAAAGAATTGGAACTTCCACTTCAACATCAGTCCTTCCAATGAATATTCAGAATTGATTTCTTTTAGGATTGACTGGTTTGATCTTGCAGTCCAAGGGACTCTCAAGAGTCTTCTTCAGCACCACAATTCAAAAGCATCTATATGTGTTCTTTTTCAGATTCTTTCCCATTAAATATTATTACAAAGTATTCAGTATAGCTTCTCTGCATGTTTGTTTTTTTTTTTTTAACTCACAAAAAGTGAAATAGCTTAGAACTAAAGCACCTTTTGATTTATAAGGATTTGATATTTGAAGAAATCTGGATCAGTTTGTGTCTAATAGATCAAAAGTGAAATTAAAGAGAGAGCACAGAGGTTTTGCTGAAAGCCCTGAGGTGGAGAATGCAGCATACAGCAACACTCTCCTATCTAACAAGAAAGAGAACACATATACTTCTTAAGGAGAGAATCATAGAAGAGCTGAAAAATGAAGAGGAATATGGGGAGGAAGACCATTATGAGACTTGTTTGGAGCTTCCTTGTTGACCTCACAAGGCCGCCATTCTGCAGGGATGACTAGAGAACCCCAGGGAGCTGGCTGAATTCCAGAGCAGAAGAGCTTCTTGTGTGAATTCTGCACTTAAAATTACTCATCAGCACATTTGTCCATGACACTCTAGACACAAGAAGCTTCCTTGCAATGTGCACCACTGAACTGAATTTTCATTCCAAATTTGCTTTGAATGGTGTCCCAAATCTAAGCCTTCAGACATAAATTAATATCTAACAGGAAAAAATTTATGTAAACCATCCTGCATGCAAATACTTTACACTCACACACTAGGGCACACATTAATGTGTCTTGTGCTATCCCCATGGCACATCAACAAATTGACTAAGAATAGAGCTATGTGATTGAGCTTCCCTGGTGGCTCAATGGTTAAGAATCTGCCTGCCAATGCAAGAGACACAGGAGGCATGGGTTCAATCCTGGGTTGGAGGATCCCCTGGAGGACGAAATGGCAACCAATTTCAGTATTCTTGCCTGGGAAATTTCATGGAAAAATCCAAAATAGGTAAATCCCATAATCAGAGGTCAAGTTAGGAAGCTGAGACATTTATTGCCAACACAATGAGGGAGAGTTGCATGAGCAACAGGTGAACTGGGATTAGAGGTGAATACACAATAGCTGTCATTGTGTATTCAGTCATCCCAGCAGGCTCAAGGAAGAAAGAGGTAACAGGATACAGAATAGCCTCCTCTCTCTCAAACTTTTGAAGTTATACCAATTTTTTTCCCCAAATCCATAGTCATCCTGAGAGCATGAGCAGTAGAAGAAAGAAAAAAATGAGGAAAAAATAGACTTTAAATGGGAAGACAGTCCTGATATAAAGTTTAAATTTGAATTGATTTTGTTTAAATATTGGCTGAGGCTAAACATCGAAAAGAAGCTAGATTTTTAACTTGAAAAGCTATATTACATTTTTAGATTGAATATTATTGGACTTCAAGGTGGTTAGCAGTGCAGCAATTAAATGAGGCAGTAGGGACAATCAAATTGGAGAAAAGATACATCTTGATGGACTTTTGATATCCTGATACTTTTAGGATGTTTATTTTATCTGATAGATATTTTATGTGATGGAATTTGGGGTAATATCTCAGTTCTTATACAACTTAGCTTTATTAATTGTTACTTAAATTTCTCCATAAATTTTTATTTATTTTTCTGTAAAAAGGGAGATATGATTATAGAAATAGTATCCAAATAATATCAAAGATGAATAAATGAGACCCCAAAGGTGCTCTGTTTTAAAAGCTATTTCTTGGATTTTCCTGGTGGTCCCATGGTTAAGAATCTTCCTGCCAATACAGGAGGCACAGGTTTAATTCCTGGTTGAGGAAGATTCCACATGCCACAAAGCAACTAAGCCCAGGAGCAACAACTTCTGAGCCCATGTGCCTTAAGCTCATTGGAGAAACCACCACAATGAGGAGCCTGCACACTGCAACTAGAGAAAGCATGAGTGCAGCCGCGATGACCCAGCACAGACAAAACTAAAATAAAATAAAGAGATACTAAAACTTTCTTACTTCTACCTAATTTGCAGTGTATGCTATGTTCTAAATGATAACTTCCTAATATATCCCTCAGACATGTCCTCAAATATGCCAGGCTAGGTGATTACATACTTGCCAAACCATATGCAAGATTTCTGAACAAGTGGGGACCATGGAAATCTCTGGGAGATAAACTCTCCTTTCTAGAGAAGCAACATTAAGCTAAAGGCTAGAAGAACCACCTCAAAATAGATTTTAGTATAAAAGATTGATATTACAGCCCATTAACTCACAAGGACAAGTTGATTGAGTTAGGAAGTGGCTTATTTGATTTATAAACAATACAGTAATTTGAAAACAGATGCTTTATGCATTTTGTTCTATTTCAGTTATTTGTAAGATTAGATTTTATTTCAAGTTAAACTTGGCAAATGCCATTGTTTGTGATAGCATCAAGCTCCGGCCTATTAAAATATATCTATTCTATGCACCACACACTGGGACCTTCTGTCTTCATTCTGGGGGAGATTAATGCTGTGGAAGTGGGATGCAAAGGTTGCACACCTTCTTGTTTTACATCCAGAAACAGTGATAAGACATGTATAGAAACCCCACTGGCAAAGAAACATGGTTTTAATCACTGTCTACATTCATTTGCTTGCATATTCCTCCCTCTCGCTAAACATCAAAGTGTCTCTTCAGTCAAAACAAAACAACTCCTGCAGGTGTTCATTTCTTCCCTAATGCTTTTTATCTCTCCTTGCTTCCCTGATTGCTCAGACCATAAAGAATCTGCCTGCAATGCAGGAGACCAGGGTTTCATCCCTGGTTGGGAAGATACCCTGGAGAATGGCTACCCACCCAGTATTCTTGTCTGATGAATTCCATGGACAGATGAGCCTGGCAGGTGTTGGAAAGAGTTGGAAATGACTGAGCAACTAACACTTCCATTTTTCACTTTCAGGGACTGTGGACACCAATGCTTCTTCACCACAAGCTATGTTGCAAAAGAAAAAGAAAAGCCCCCTATGATGGCAAAAAAAAATTAAATGAATCCTCACTGGGGGAAAAACTCACTTCTAGGTTATAATATACGTGAAAGTAAAAGTCATTCAGTCACGTCTGACTCTTTGCGACCTCACGACTGTACAGTCATGGAATTCTCCAGATCAGAATACTGGAATGGGTAGTTGTTCCCTTCTCCAAAGATCTTCCCAACCCAGGAATCGAACCAAGGTCTCCTGCATTACAGGTAGATTCTTTACCAGCTGAGCCACAAAGGAAGCCCAAGAATGCTGGAGTGGGTAGACTATCCCCTTCTTAAGGGGATTTTCCCAACCCAAGAATTGAACTAGGGTCTCCTGCATTGTAGGCAGATTCTTTATCAACTGAGCTATCACATAGTATGTCACGTATTTCTTTGGCTAAAATTTTGGCAAATGCATGTGCATGATAATATGAGAATCTTAGTAGAGATAGTTCCATAAGGAACAACAGGACAGATTTAATACTCTTTTTGTAATTTGCTAATAATAAGTGTAGGCTTCCCAGGTGTCACTAGTGGTAAAGAATCTACCTGCCAATGCAGGAGAGACAGGAGATGGGGGTTCAATCCCTGGATCCAGGAGATACCCTGGAGGAAGAAATGGCACTTCACTCCAGTATTCTTACCCGGAAAATTTCATAGGCAGAGGAACCTGGCAGGCTACTGTTCATGGGGCTGTTGGGGGAGTGTGTAATTTCCTCAGTTCTGTCTCGCCGCAACAAAAATTTGAAATGGCAGACCAGTGTTACAGCTAGGTTACAGCTCAGTTTTAAACAGCAAACCAGTATTTCAGCTCAGTTTTATTTGGCAAACAAAGGAAAATACATCCTCGAGGTATGAAGGCGGGCCAACACAAAAGAAGAAACGATAAGAGGGACTCAATTTTGGCTCCTCTTTTCATATAATTTTTCTCCTCCCCCTGAGCCTGCCCTATGTAAATTGGGCTAGCCAAGAGGACTGTTTGTTTCACCTGAGATACTCACTCCGGTCCTCAGACCACCCTTTATTCCATTTTTGCAGGCTTCTCCCTTCTTTGTCTTTTAGCCATTGACGTTTTCGATTTCTTTTTCCTAGTCTAACTACCTAACAGGGCCACAAAGTGTTGGATACTTCTGAGCACACAGATGTAGATGTAGAATAATAAATGTACTAGTTATTCAGTTCTTCCTCTATTAAATATGCCTATAATATACTATACTATATAAACTATAGCATCATTTCTAGGCATTTACATTATCTTCTTGACAAAAGCAGTTAAAGAAATAACTGTGCTGTGCTTAGTCATTCAGTTGTGTACAACTCTTTGCCACCCCATGGACTGTATAGCCTGTCAGGCTCCTTTGTCCATTGGAATTCTCCAGGCAAGACTACTGGAGTGGGTTGCCATGCCCACCTCCAGGGGATCTTCCCAACACAGGGATCTAACCCAGATCTCCCACATTGCAGGCAGATTCTTTGCCATCTGAGCTACCAGGAAAATCCATTTAATAGGAGCCTAATTTCTTCTAGTTAATAGGAAATTAAGCAAATGGCAATTTTTGATAGTCAAGTGATATGTCATGCTTTCACATAATAAAAATCATAGTTCATCAATTTTTTTCTTGTCCAAACTCTATTAATATTATTAATATTGTTTGGGTTTTTTATTCTCCTTTAGACCCTTCAGGAAATGTGCTTAAATCTCTTTTTATAAGAAAAATAATTAGTCTCCCAAAGAATATGTAAGATAGACTATACATCTGTAAAAAATATGTTGTGATAGTTATTTTTGGTATTATCTTTCTTCTTAATGGAAGAATCATGATGATTCATTCATTGGTTCATTCACTTTACATTCATTCACTTAGCATAGTAAATGTTTAACTATCGAAAAGACAACAGTATCATTTTCCTTCAATTACTCTTTTGACAGGGAGAAGTAAATAATTAGAAAAATATGAAAAAAAAGAGTTTTATGAAAGCATGTTATATACATGTGGTAGTTATAGTAATTTTGCTGCCAACAGTCCTTTTCAATTCCCTTTTCTTTGAAAACTTGGAAATGCCATTATACAGTAAGGGTGGATGTTTCAGTCATGGTGCTCCATTCTTCCTAGACAAAAACTGGGCACATTTCTCATTCTAAGCCAATCTTAATAGTCCTGAAATATTGATCAATATTGTTTCAGAAGGGATACTTAAGACAAGTGGGACCCAGAAAAGTCTTTTGGAGGGTTAAATAAAATATCAGAACAAAGATTATTTATTTATGTGTATGTATGTGTTCTCCTCGGAGAGGGCAATGGCATCCCACTCCAGTACTCTTGCCTGGAAACTCCCATGGACGGGGGAGCCTGGTAGGCTGCAGTCCATGGGGTCGCTGAGTCGGACACGACTGAGCGACTTCACTTTCGCTTTTCACTTTCATGCATTGGAGAAGGAAATGGCAACCCACTCCAGTGTTCTTGCCTGGAGAATCCCAGGGATGGGGGAGCCCAGTGGGCTGCCATCTGTAGGGTCGCACAGAGTCGGACACGACTGAAGCGACTTAGCAGCAGCAGCATGTGTTCTCCTAAAATACTTACGATTACAAAGAAGGAATATAATTAATGTAAATTTATTATCAATCATTTTCTACAAGAACTTTTTATTATCACAGAGGCGATATTCATCAGGAAACAGAACCTAGTAAGAATGAAAAAAAGAGCTCTCCACCCCGGGTCGCCGCAGCCTCCGCCACTTTCGGGCCTAGTAACCTGAAGCAAAATAAATAGATAAATTAAAAGATGACAAAAAGCCTGAAAACGCTTTAAAATTAAAAAATAAAAAAGAGAGAGAGAAGAAAAAGAAAGAAAAAAAAAGAATCCTCTTTGGAGAACGCGCGGGGAAGTCACTTTCACACGCTTCTGGCCTGCCAGCAGCCGATGCACCAGGGAGTCTGTCGGTCCCCTTCCGTCGGTCCAGTGGTGAGCCCCCCGCGCGCCCGCGTCCACATGCCAACGCCCGATTGCACCACGTGGCAGCCCCACGAGGCAGCCCCGCACCCGCCGCCCTCCGCGCGCCGGCCTCGCCGCACCACATGTCCACGCTGCCCTTCGTCAGACCTGCGTGGGAAGCAGCTGTGCACTCAGGCAGCCCGGGCTTGCCGAGTCAGCACCAACAAATGGCTGGTTTCCCTCTTTCCCAGCCTGTTGTAATCTCAAACCGCCAGGAGCCCGAGGCCTATATTTATAGAGAAACGCGTGTCCAGGAGGCCGCCGTGGGCACCGCTCAGGTGGTGGGGCCTGGCGAGATGAACGCTGCGGCCAGCAGCTACCCCATGGCCTCCCTGTACGTGGGTGACCTGCACTCGGACATCACTGTAGGAAAGGCCATGCTGTACGAAAAGTTCAGTCCTAAGGGGCCTGTGCTGTCCATCCGGGTCTACTGCTATATGATCAACGCCGCTCCCTGGGTTACGCCTACGTCAACTTCCAGCAGCCTTCCTTGGACACCATGAACTTTGATGCAATTAAGGGAAAGCCAATCCGAATCATGTGGTCTCAGAGGGATCCATCTCTGAGAAAATCTGGTGTGGGAAACATCTTCATCAAAAACCTGGACAAATCTATAGATGACAAGGCACTTTATGATACTTCTTCTGCTTTGGGGAACATTCTGCCCTGCAAGGTGGTGTGTGATGAAAATGGCTCGAAGGGTTATGCCTTTGTCCACTTCGAGACCCAGAAGGCTGCCAAAAAACCGTCGAGAAGATGAATGGCATGCTCCTCAATGACCGCAAAGTGTTTGTGGGCAGATTCAAGTCTCGAAAAGAGCGGGAAGCTGAACTTGGACCCAAAGCTAAGGAATTCACCAATGTTTACATCAAAAACTTCAGGGAAAAGGTTGATGATGAGAATCTGAAAGAGCTATTTAGCCAGTTTGGTAAGACTCTAAGTGTCAAGGTGATGAGAGATCCCAGTGGGAAATCCAAAGGCTTTGGCTTTGTCAGTTACGAAAAACACAAGGATGCCAATGAGGCTGTGGAAGAGATGAATAGAAAAGAAATAACTGGGAAGGTCATTTCTGTTGGCTGTCCACGAAAGAAAGTGGAGTGGCAGGCCGAGTTAAAGCGAAAATTTGAACAGCTGAAGCAGGAGAGGATTAGTCGCTATCAGGGGAGTGAATCTCTACATTAAGAACTTGGATGAAACCATCGATGACGAGAAGTTAAGGAAAGAGTTTTCTCCTTTTGGATCAATCGCCAGTCCTAAGGTAATGCTGGAGGATGGGAGAAGCAAAGGATTTGGATTTGTCTGCTTCTCATCCCCTGAAGAGGCAACCAAAGTAGTCACAGAAATGAATGGACGCATGGTGGGCTCCAAGCCACTGTATGTCTCTCTGGCCCAGAGAAAGGCTCACCTGACCAACTAGGATATGCAGCAGGTGGCTGGGATGAGGGCACTGCCCGCCAACACCATCTTAAATCAGTTCCTGCCTGCAACTGGGGGCTACTTTGTGCCGGCAGTTCCACAGACTCAGGGAAGATCTCTGTATTACACATCTAACCAGTTAGCACAGATGAGGCCTAATCCACGCTAGCAGCAAGGTGGGAGACCTCAAAGCTTCCAAGGAATGCCAAGTGCTATACACCAGTCTGGGCCTCTTCCAGCTCTTGGCCATCTGCTCCAAAACCACGTGGCAGCCCCACGAGGCAGCCCCGCACCCGCCGCCCTCCGCGCGCCGGCCTCGCCGCACCACATGTCCACGCTGCCCTTCGTCAGACCTGCGTGGGAAGCAGCTGTGCACTCAGGCAGCCCGGGCTTGCCGAGTCAGCACCAACAAATGGCTGGTTTCCCTCTTTCCCAGACTGTTGTAATCTCAAACCGCCAGGAGCCCGAGGCCTATATTTATAGAGAAACGCGTGTCCAGGAGGCCGCCGTGGGCACCGCTCAGGTGGTGGGGCCTGGCGAGATGAACGCTGCGGCCAGCAGCTACCCCATGGCCTCCCTGTACGTGGGTGACCTGCACTCGGACATCACTGTAGGAAAGGCCATGCTGTACGAAAAGTTCAGTCCTAAGGGGCCTGTGCTGTCCATCCGGGTCTACCGCTATATGATCAACCGCCGCTCCCTGGGTTACGCCTACGTCAACTTCCAGCAGCCTTCCTTGGACACCATGAACTTTGATGCAATTAAGGGAAAGCCGATCCGAATCACGTGGTCTCAGAGGGATCCATCTCTGAGAAAATCTGGTGTGGGAAACATCTTCATCAAAAACCTGGACAAATCTATAGATGACAAGGCACTTTATGATACTTCTTCTGCTTTGGGGAACATTCTGCCCTGCAAGGTGGTGTGTGATGAAAATGGCTCGAAGGGTTATGCCTTTGTCCACTTCGAGACCCAGAAGGCTGCCAAAAAACCGTCGAGAAGATGAATGGCATGCTCCTCAATGACCGCAAAGTGTTTGTGGGCAGATTCAAGTCTCGAAAAGAGCGGGAAGCTGAACTTGGACCCAAAGCTAAGGAATTCACCAATGTTTACATCAAAAACTTCAGGGAAAAGGTTGATGATGAGAATCTGAAAGAGCTGTTTAGCCAGTTTGGTAAGACTCTAAGTGTCAAGGTGATGAGAGATCCCAGTGGGAAATTCAAAGGCTTTGGCTTTGTCAGTTACGAAAAGCACAAGGATGCCAATGAGGCTGTGGAAGAGATGAATAGAAAAGAAATAACTGGGAAGGTCATTTCTGTTGGCTGTCCACGAAAGAAAGTGGAGTGGCAGGCCGAGTTAAAGCGAAAATTTGAACAGCTGAAGCAGGAGAGGATTAGTCGCTATCAGGGGAGTGAATCTCTACATTAAGAACTTGGATGAAACCATCGATGACGAGAAGTTAAGGAAAGAGTTTTCTCCTTTTGGATCAATCGCCAGTCCTAAGGTAATGCTGGAGGATGGGAGAAGCAAAGGATTTGGATTTGTCTGCTTCTCATCCCCTGAAGAGGCAACCAAAGTAGTCACAGAAATGAATGGACGCATGGTGGGCTCCAAGCCACTGTATGTCTCTCTGGCCCAGAGAAAGGAGGAGAGAAAGGCTCACCTGACCAACTAGGATATGCAGCAGGTGGCTGGGATGAGGGCACTGCCCCCCAACACCATCTTAAATCAGTTCCTGCCTGCAACTGGGGGCTACTTTGTGCCAGCAGTTCCACGGACTCAGGGAAGATCTCTGTATTACACATCTAACCAGTTAGCACAGATGAGGCCTAATCCACGCTAGCAGCAAGGTGGGAGACCTCAAGGCTTCCAAGGAATGCCAAGTGCTATACACCAGTCTGGGCCTCTTCCAGCTCTTGGCCATCTGCTCCAACTGGTAATGCTCCAGCCTCTCGTGGCCTCCCTACTACCACTCAGAGAGTTGGGTCTGGTCTGACTGCTTGGCTATGGACTTTAGTGGAGCTGCTGCCGCCCAGCAAGGGCTGACTGACAGCTGCCAGTCTGGAGGTGTTCCTAAACCTCTTACAGAACTTAGCATATCGTGCTGCTGTTGCTGCCACTGCTCCTGGGACTGTTGCACCTTACAAATATGCCTCCAGCGTCCACAGTCCTCATCCTGCCATCCTGCCCCTGCAAGCACCCCAGCCTGCAGTCCACGTTCAGGGGTAGGAGCCGTTGCCCGCCTCCATGCTGGCCACAGCACCCCGCCCCCCAGGAACAGAAGCAGATGCTGAGTGAACGTCTGTTCCCACTCATCCTGACGATGCACTCGAACCTGACTGGGAAGATAACTGGGATGCTGCTGGAGATTGACAGCTCGGAGCTGCCGCACATGCTGGATTCCCCCGAGTCTCTCTGCTCCAAGGTGGATGAGGCTGTGGCGGTCCTTCAGGCTCATCATGCCAAGAAAGAAGCTGCTCAGAAGGTGGGTGTTGTTGCTTCTACCTCTTAGACAAGGTCGAACCCATTCAAAAGCCAAATAAACCCTCATGGAATTTAGCTCAAAGTTTGAAGACTTCCTAGTTTGTCCTATGGACCTCAACACCAAGAACCGCATTTGCAAATTTAATAGCTCATTTTGTATCAAAAGGTCAATTATGAAGCACCTAGAATTTTTCAATTTAAAGAATGTATTCTCTGGGTTCTGCTATGGCTCAGACAGTGTTAATTTTTTTTTTTTTTTTTTTCTATTGTGGGTTTTGATTTTTTTTTCCCCAAAGTTTGAAGACTTCCTAGTTTGTCCTATGGACCTCAACACCAAGAACCGCATTTGCAAATTTAATAGCTCATTTTGTATCAAAAGGTCAATTATGAAGCACCTAGAATTTTTCAATTTAAAGAATGTATTCTCTGGGTTCTGCTATGGCTCAGACAGTGTTAATGTTTTTTTTTTTTTTCTATTGTGGGTTTTGATTTTTTTTTCCCCAAGAAATTGGTTTTATTTGATGTACCCAAGTCTTAAGTTTCTCAATAAAGAAAAAAAACACCATTAAAAAAAAAAAAAGAATGAAAAAAAGAGAATGGAAACAATAATGAATGAGAAACAGAGATAACTACTGGCATAATTTGAGCTCCTGGAATCAAATGTAACTAACGCCAGATTTCTCCACCTACTTCCTAATTACTGGAATCAGTAAATTCCTTTTAAAACATAATAATAACAGCACTATTGAATGTTAATGTAGCCAAATGTGAGCAGTAATCTTTCCCTGCTGTCTCAGATGTTTGCAGCCAGCCTAAATGTAAAGGACAATGCTTTCAGTTCCAAATCCTCAGGTGAGGTTCTCTCTATTTTACAGACTCCCTAAAAGGTCCTCTAACTAATTCAGCCTGCTATCACCCTTTGCCCTGAGGATATTTGAAAGAAGAAAAACAGTAAATCTAATTGTCCCATATTTTCCTGTGGCTGAAATAGCACCAAACTTAACCCTATTGTTCAGACAAAAATCCAAAAGTTTTCCATAGTTTCTCACTTTTCTTAACCTTTACTGCAAATCCTTTGGAAAGTCCAATGGCCGTACCTTTAAAATATATCTGTAATCAAACTAGTTGTTACCTTTTTTACTTGACAACCAGTCATTAACACCATTATCTCCTTCTCATGAAGAGGAAAAAGTTAAAATTTTACATAACCTCCTACTCCTTTTGCCTCTGTAACTCAGCTTGCTCCTTGCAAAATCTGGATCACATAGGCCATGGATCACGTAGTCTCAGAAAGTGGGGACTCACAATACTAGGAACTGAAACTTATCTCACTAACCCTTATCCTGCTCTTTGCAATCACCCAGCCCCTGCAAACCCACTTAATCATGCCTGTCATGCATAAAAACTCTCTAACCCCTTTGTTGGGGCTCAGAGCTTGGAATGTCAACTCCTCTGGGCCTGCTGGCATAATAAACCCGAGTTCAACTCTCCAAGTGTAGTGCTTGGTTTCTCGAGTACTGGTTTCTGCAACATTTCTGGAGGCTTCAGCGAGATTCCAACCATGCCAGCCCCCTGAGTCACTGGACTGGTGGCTCATTGGGCTAGAGTGAAGGAACCTCGAGACAGACAAGGAGGTGTGCCACCTGATAGTATTCTGGATTTCTTTCAGACTGGTGTTCTGACTCTCTGGATGGCTGAGCCGTGACCAGACTCATTGGAGGGACGGACCAACTCACTAGGAATGGCCACAGGTAAGGTCCTGGGGCCAGTCCCCAGTCAAGTCCTACCCCAACAGGTAGAAGAGGAGACTGATCACCTCCTTGGAGCTCCCAGGAAGGGGGCAACAGTTAAGGAAACCTGGGGATTTGGGAGGAGGGAGGCATTATGATAGCCTATGAATGATTGTCACTGTGTGACTGATGATTGAACAGAGTGAGAGAAATTTTTTCTTTTGAAACTGCAAAAAAAATTCTTCTTGCATATGCAGTTAAAAACAACTAGCTTGTTAAAAGGCCTGCTTAAGGAAAAGTTTGAAGTTAACCCTTTCCATGTCCTTGAAATACACAGCCAACTTTGCCTGAGACCTCAGCCTAGGGCAAATTAGAACTTCAAGCAAAGAAAAAGAAAAAAGGGGTCAAAGAGATATTTTAAATCTCAAACAGAAAACTATAAGATCTCTGTCTGTCTGTCTGGATTTATGTATGCCTCAGTTTATGTCTTTTGCTTTTTATCTGATAATATTGTTGAAGTTGTGAATGAGTTCTAATTTAATTGGCCTAAAGAAAAGTAAGTGCTTACAAATCAAAGACTTCTAAATACAAGAAAAATTAACTCAAATAAATTTCAGATTCATGTAAACTGGGAAATATTCTATATTAAATATCTAGTATTAATTTTGCTAATCTAATAAGGAATATGACTAAGGTCCATCTAAGAGTGAACTCCGAGAGATGGTGATGAACAGGGAGGCCTGGCGTGCTGCTATTCATGGGGTCGCAAAGAGTCAGACACGACTGAGTGACTGAACTGAACTGAACTGAATAAGGAAGTAGGAAGTATATTTTTAATAAAGAAGATATAAAAATAAAATTACATTTTATAAAGGGAAAAGAAAGTAGATCTGACTTACAAGTGGCTGTTACAGAAAGTGATTAAAAGTTTGTGGAAAATGGACACTGAAAAAAAGTTTTGCTCCTGGTTAGGGCTCGCCAGCTGCAACGGACCGCCCAAAAGGGTGGTTGAGAGGGGCTATCTACCCCTCACCTGAGGTCAGGGGCAGCGGCCAAGAGGAGCTACCCCAAGCCCGAATTCAGAGGCTGTGGCTAGGAAGAGCTACCCCACGCGCGAGGGCAGGGGCGGTGGCCAAAGGAGCAACCCCACGTCCAAGGAGCTGTGGCTGCTCAGGCGCAGGAGGGCCAAGAGGAGCTACTCCACAGTCAAAGTCAGGAGGGGCAGATGTGAGGAGATACCCCTCATCCAAGGTAAGGAGCAGCAGTTGCGCTTTGCTGGAGCAGCCATGAAAAGATACCCCATGTCCAAGGTAAGCGAAACCCAAGTAAGACAGTAGGTGTTGCAAGCGGCATCAGAGAGCAGACACACAAATCATACTCACAGAAATCTAGTCAATGTAATCACACAGACCACAGCCTTGTCTAACGCAATGAAATTAAGCCATGCCGTGTGGGGCCACCCAAGATGGGCGGGTCAACCTGGAGAGGTCTGACAGAATGTGGTCCACTGGACAAAGGAATGGCAAACAACTTCAGCATTCTTGCCTGGAGAACCCCATGAACAGTATGAAAAGGCAAAATGATAGGATACTGAAAGAGGAACTCCCCAGGTCAGTAGGTGCCCAATATGCTACTGGAGATGTCTCTTATACACATCTTAGCCTGTCAGGCTCCTTTGTCCATTGGAATTCTCCAGGCAAAAATACTGCAGTGAGTTGCCGTTCTCTCCTCCAGGGGATCTTCCCAACCCAGGGATCGAACCTGGGTCTTCTGCATTGCAGGAGGATTCTTAACCATCTGAGTCACCAGGGAAGCCCCTCCTCAACAAAGCAAAAACAATACCTAGTTGTGAATGTGACTGGTGATAGAAGCAAGATGCTATAAAGAGCAGTATTGCATAAGAACCTGGAATGTTAGGTCCATGAATCAATGCAAATTGGAAGTGGTCGAACAGGAGATGGCAAGAGTGAAGATCAACATTCTAGGAATCAGAGAACTAAGATGGACTGGAATGGGTGAATTTAACTCAGATGACCATTATATCTACTACCGTGGGCAGGAATCCCTCAGAAGAAATGGAGTAGCCATCATGGTCAACAAAAGAGTCCAAAATGCAGTACTTGGATGCAATCTCAAAAATGACAGAATGATCTCTGTTTGTTTCCAAGGCAAACCATTCAATATCAGAGTAATCCAAGTCTATGCCCCAACCAGTAATGCTGAAGAAGCTGAAGTTGAATGGTTCTATGAATACCTACAAGGCCTTTTAAAACTAACACCCAAAAAAGATGTCCTTTTCATTATAGGGGACTGGAATGGAAAAGTAGTAAGTCAAGAAACACCTGGGGTAACAGGTAAATTTGGCCTTGGAATACGGAATGAAGCAGGGCAAAGGCTAATAGAGTTTTGCCAAGAGAATGCACTGGTGCCAGGAAGCACAAGCTGGAATCAAGATTGCCGGGAGAAATATCAATAACCTCAGATATGCAGATGACACCACCCTTATGGCAGAAAATGAAGAGGAACTAAAAAGCCTCTTGATGAGGGTGAAAGAGAAGAGTGAAAAAGTTGGCTTAAAGCTCAACATTCAGAAAATGAAGATCATGGCATCTGGTCCCATCTCTTCATGGCAAATAGAAGGGGAAACTGTGGAAACGGTGTCAGACTTTATTTTTTTTAGGCTCCAAGATCACTGCAGATGGTGATTACAGCCATGAAATTAAAAGACGCTTACTCCTAGGAAGGAAAGTTATGTCTGAGCCAAAGTGAAGCCCTATGACCAACATAGATAGAATATTAAAAAGCAGAGACATTACTTTGCCAGCAAAGGTCCATCTAGTCAAGGCTATGGTTTTTCCAGTGGTCATGTATGGATGTGAGCGTTGGACAGTGAAGAAAGCTGAGTGCCAAAGAATTGCTGCTTTTGAACTGTGACTTACATGATCCTACCTGACTGAGTGTTATAAACCCTTTTGATATTTATCAACAAAAATTCCTAAATAACTTGACTTCTAACTAACTTTTTTATGCTTCAGAGGCCCCTGAGACATTCCAAAGAGCTATTAAGCTACCTGGGTTCATTGGATGTGTTAAATTATATGAGAAGTACTATTGAAGGTACTTCTGATAAAGTATTGAAGTACTGATAAATCTTTTCAGATTATACTGTATGGCTGGTGTTACTAATATAGATATCCTAAAATTTTGTGAAATTCATATAGATCTGATAAAATATGGTCAAATGTAATTCTAGTTATCATATTAAAGTGTTATGACCAGGTTTCTTTGTCAATTGCAATAGAATTAGGTTTTAATATGTCTTCTATGGTTTTACTCTCATGCCTTTAGAAGAATACTGCTAGTTCTTCAAAATTTATGGAAAAGACTTTCTAAGATTAAGCAGAAAAACAAATTTTGTTTAACAGTAAGCTGGTACCAGACAGGAATTTGGTCTTCTCTCTGTTTAGAGAACAAAGTTTTCTTAGAATGCAGCTTTTGATAACAGATTATGAATTTCTTTGCCTCTAAGTAATTTACATTGGTTTTTAAAATCTTTTTGTTACTTTGGTAAAGTAAATAAACATTATTTAATATTCTGGTACATGTAGATGAAGCTCATTCTGCTTCTACAAAAAAATAACTCCTCACAGTTAGGCTTTTGCCACCCTGATGTTCTTAAAACATGGCGAAAGTCTGCTCCTAAATCAATAAATTAAAAATGGATAAACAACAGCTGAAAATCAAAGAGCCAGGGCTATGGGAAATCCAAGACAGCCACTTGGCTTTTCCCAGCTCCCTGATAGATCTCATTTTTATTTGGTGGGTTAAAACCTTTCCTGGCTACAGTGTTAATGCCCTTACAATGAGTTCTCAAAAAAAAAAAAAAAAAGAAAGAAAGAAAGAAATACTTATATTTCACTGAATATTAAGTTCCAGTTTTTTTTAATCAGGGTCTCTGCTTACTAAGACTCACTTCTGAAATAGTTCTTGTTATGTTATATTGCTAAAACATTTAATTAAGTTATTAAAAAGGACACTCTAAGATTGTTTCTAAAGTTTATCTCAGTAACCAGTCTCAGTAACCAGCATCTAACCAGAAAGGTCAGATGCTCCATAATGTACAACCAGGAGATTAGCACTTGGCCATAATCATTTAACTGAGTCAGATGACCTGGGGTATATCAGACTATATACCCAGTGAAAGTTCTTGACTTAAATTCCTGCTTGCGGCCTTACAAATAACTGCTAGCTATATTATTTTTTATGTAGCTTGTTTCAGAAGATTATTTTTTAACATTACCAAATGTATGACTTAGCCTGTGATAAAATGCTGATACGCAGTTCCATATGAGATCAATAATTGCAATAATGTAGCTAATGAAAGTTCTTGACTTAAATTCTTGCTTGCGGCCTTACAAATAACTGCTAGCTATATTATTTTTTATGTAGCTTGATTCAGAAGATTATTTTTTAACATTACCAAATGTGTGACTGAGCCTGTGATAAAATGCTGATATGCAGTTCCATATGAGATCAATGATTGTAATAATGTAGCTCTAGATATAGGAAGAAGCAACAAAAGGAAATATTTTCCTAGACCAAGAAGCTAATAAGGTAGGTATGGAGTGAAAGTTCTTGACTTAAATTCCTGCTTGCCGCCTTACAAATAACTGCTAGCTATATTATTTTTTATGTAGCTTGTTTCAGAAGATTATTTTTTAACATTACCAAATGTATGACTTAGCCTGTGATAAAATGCTGATACGCAGTTCCATATGAGATCAATAATTGCAATAATGTAGCTCTAGATATAGGAAGAAGCAACAAAAGGAAATATTTTCCTAGACCAAGAAGCTAATAAGGTAGGTATGGTCCAGAGATCTTTGCTACTTACAAAGCCTGGTCTAGTGACAACACGTTGAGTGGCTTGTCAATGGAATCTTTGTTAGACCTGGGAATGAGCCTTCCTAGCACCGTGGGACACAATGACCATGAAATGCACCCAAAACATGGTCAAATATGTGGCTATGAAGGGGCCCTGCTGACTGAATGTTGGCCCTTGCCAGCTGCTTCTACAAAGATTAAGTCATGACCACTACAAGATGCTGACCTTCAAACTCCCCTTGAAAGGAGTTCATGGTGGAGACAAAAAATAAGGCACTCTGTGCTCTGGAAAACAAACAAACAAACAAAAGGGACACAATGACCATGAAATGCACCCAAAACATGGTCAAATATGTGGCTATGAAGGGGCCCTGCTGATTGAATGTTGGCCCTTGCCAGCTGCTTCTACAAAGATTAAGTCATGACCACTACAAGATGCTGACCTTCAAACTCCCCTTGAAAGGAGTTCATGGTGGAGACAAAAAATAAGGCACTCTGTGCTCTGGAAAACAAACAAACAAACAAAAAAAAAAACACAGGCCTTCAGGTAGCCAGATGTTTTCAGGTGAAGATTTTTATGAGTCCAAATTCTTGCATCTGCTCATACCTAAAAAAACACTATTGTAAGGAATCAATATCTGGACCTGGTTCTCCTGGTTAGCCCCTCAGCAACTTTCCTGCATCTAATCCTTGGGCCAAATATCTTTAACTTTCTTGTTAAGTTTGTTTCTCCAAATAGTAGTACGACAAGAATACCCCCCCCCCATCCAACACCCAGACAATGCTAAAACAAGCTGCTTTACCATTCTGTGGACTCTCATCTCCCTCTGTAAATACACCCTGAGGTCCTCAAGCTATTCTCCCTTTGAGATTTTATATGGGAGACCATTCCCAGTGGGGGAAAGAAAAAAGCTTGAAGGATACCACCAACAACTAGCTGGCCTGGAGATGTCCCAACACCTTCAGGCCCTGGAAAAGTCTTCAACCATATTGCCCAAGAAACCTTAGAAAGGACACCTAATTCATTTGGGCAATTGGGTTCATCCCTATCAGCCAGGAGATGAAGTATGGGTTAATGATTCGGAAAAAAAAAAAAAAAAACTTCAGCCAGTTTGGACAGGCCCTCACACAGTCGTCCTGGCAAACCTTATTGCTGTTAGAGTTATAGCTGTCATCCCTTGGATCCACCACACCAGAGTCGAGAAGGCAGAGACTTTCTGTGTTGAGGACACCTGGAAAGGAGTTTGGGAGCCCACAAAGCTCCTCAAGTTCTGATTTCAAAGACAATGGCCATCATCCACAAAGGACTCAGCCCTGCTCTAGTCACTCCAGAAGCTGACGAGTCAATGCATGGCAGAAGCTTGAGGATTCTTAAGCCTTGCTCCAGCTACACTCTGGCAGCTGGTTGGTCAATGCACGTTAGAAGCTTGAGGATCTGGCTATCAAAACATCAATGGATTTCATTGTCAACCCTGGCCTCTATCCCTAATCAGTATGATTGCTGTGCTCTTCACTACAGGACCAACTAGACTCTCTGGCTGAGGTGATTTTACAGAATAGGAGAGGGCTAGAGCCACTGACAGCTAAAAAGGTAGGACTCTGCCTCTTCCTAAATGAAGAATGCTGCTTTTATGTAAACCAATCAGAAATAGTCAGGGAAATGGCTCAACAGCAAAGGGAACAAATAATAAAAAGAAGAGAGAAACTAGCTAATTCCTGGGGTAATTGGAACAGTATCTAGAGCTGGGCATCATGGCTTCTCCCTTTAACAGGTTCTCTCCTTGTGGCACTCTTGTTTGGCCCTTGTAATCTCAATGTTCATAACCTCTCGAATTGAATCCATAAAGTTACAAATGGTAATAGTTTAATATAGTCCCCTAAATGACAGGGAGCTCTAAATGTCCTACCAGAACATGAGATGATGCTTTCTATAATGAGTGATAGGAGCATCAAGAGGCGGGAATGAAGAGGAAAAGTTAAAATTTTACATAACCTCCTGCTCCTCCTGCCTCGGTAACTGAGTTGCTCTTTGCAAAGTCTGGATCACATAGGCTATATAGTCTCAGAAAGTGGGGACTCACAATACTAGGAACTGGAGCTTATCTCACTAATCCTTGTCCTGCTCTTTCCAATCACCCAGACCCTGCAAACCCATTTAATCACGTCTGTGCATAAAAACTCTGTAACCCCTTTGTTCAGGGCTCAGAGCTTAGTGTTAACTCCTCTGGGCCCGCTAGCATAATAAACCTGAATTATCCAACTCTCCAAGTGTGCTGCTTGGTTTCTCGAGTACTGGTTTCTGCAACACTTAGACAACTGAAAATGGCATCAGTTTTACTGTTTCCATTACTGTCATCATCACCCCTATATCCCACCCCATCAATCTATTTTGCATACATTAATGAGAGTAATCTTTTAGAGTTAGGTGGTTTTATTCCTCTGCCTACATCTTCCAAAGGACTTCAACTCACATCACATAAAATCCAATCTCCTTAGTCTACACATCCTTATAATCTGACTATCTCTAGCATTAACCTCTAACTCTTTCTCCCCTTATTTATGATCCTGGAGCACAGGTCTTCTGGCATGCAAAAAATTTTATGCAGAATTTCATGTCCACCCAGAACTTCAGAATATGGGAATCAAGTCTTTGCAAACACAATTAAGGTAAGAATAAAAGAGAAATCATTCTGGATTATGCTGAGCCAGTGGAGTGTCAATATGATAAAGTAAAGGATACACAGAGATATAAAGAAGATGGAAGCAGAGATTGGGTTGATATGTCTCAAAGCCAAGGAATATCAAGATTTTCTGAACATCATTACAAAGTAAGAGAGAGGCTTGGGATGGTTTCTCCCTTAGGGCTTCTAGAAGGAACTAACCCTGCTGACACTATAATCTCAAGATTTTGACTTGCTGAACTGTAAGAGAATATATTTTTACTGTTTTAAGCAACTCCGTTTGTAACACTTTATTACAAAAGCTCTTGGGAACCAGTGTTCATGGGATTGACTGGTTAATAATAGAGGTGGCATTGTTCTAGAATGTCTGTTTGAGAAACTAGTATCCTCAACCTCAGCTTCAAGATGGTAGCAGAGGTAGCAGTATTCCTGGAAGACCAGTAGTCAAGGAGACATTTTTGGAAATTCAGCCTAGAATTTAATTTACCTGGCCTTTCAATATTTGTTCTAAGTTATCCTTTGTATTTGGAGAAGACAATGGCACCCCACTCCAGTACTCTTTTAAATTCCCTTGTATTAAATCCCTTTCTTTATACATAAGTCTGACTGTTGTTGTTTTTTTTTTTAATTTTCAATTGATACTGAATGATATACTCCTCAACCTCCTGATTCCAATTATGAGAATACATTTTTATGGTTTAAGCCACTTTAAGGCAGATCTTTGTTTCTCACAAGTCAAGAGCATCCTTGAACTAGACATAATATGACATTATAATAAGATGAAGGTAAGAAGATAAGTTTGCTAAAAGGATAATAAATTAATATTTTCTTCTTTAAAACTGGTAGAGAATGTTAGCTGAATTTAAGAAATGTTGAGTAGGTGTTTTATAGTCTGAGAAGGGAGAAATAGAAAATTATTACCTTGGAAAATAAACATGAATTTGTTAAAAATTTAGTGGATTGCCTGACAATGTTGAGTGTTCTCTTTCACATTCAAACTGGTTGGAACAATTTGCATCACTGTGACACTTTCTCCAGTAATTACTTACCTACTTGAAAGCAAATATGATACAACACATAATTCTATTTAATCTAGGTATTTCTATTACCTAGAAAGAATTACAGAGGGGAAGAGATGCAGAGAAGCTAGGATGAATGGAAAGGAGGGATTGGATGAGAGGGTAATGGAAAGTGAAAAAATAATGGGATATACTGAGGGTGCTGAAAAAGAATTGAAGAATATTGCCAAGAAGTGAGATTAGAGGTAATGAGTTAAAAAGAAAGTTGAAAAAGGTGATGGTGAGAAAATGAGATGTTTGAAATAAAGAATATTTGTTAGTGACATCAAGACTGTAAACATAGATGAGAATGGTTGAAAGGAGTGAGTAAAATATAAATAAAAGTGAGGAGGTTAAGTAAATGAGAATCCAGAATGATGGATGCATTATGGAAGTCATAGACACCAAGAGTGATTACTAATACAGAGGTCACAGAGAGTGAGCTAACTAATAATACCTTTGGTAAATTAGGAGTATTGACTACAAGGACATTGGGTGGAAGCATAAAACAGTCTGAAAGTATGCATTTCAGAGGTAGCTGGATTTTTTGTTTTGATTTGGATGAATACAATGAAGAACCAGGAGTACAGGACACCATATGGCTGGCAAAACAGAACCACTGCCAGAAGAAAAGCCCTGCTCTTGGAGATTCTTCATGTTTCTGTGACAACGGCAAGAAACTGAGGAGAATTTTCAGAAAGGAGGGTATTGCCATAGGACAACAAAACCTTCTCAGATGATGGAATTTGTGAGAGGGGAGTCTGCAGTTATCTCATAGACAGTGTGAGAAAACAGGAGGAAGACTGAACCACCACCCTTCAGGTTGGAGGGAATCAAGGTTCGACTAAGATTCCACCACAGAAACCACCCACTTGGGTCCCACATAGAGTTGTCCCCACTGGATACTCTCCTCCTCTCTGCTGGCCTCTTGACTCCACCAGAGCCATGGTAAACTAACCAACATTGACTTTGAGTCACTTAAATGTCCTGTTGGGAATATCTGAACAGGTGTTTTTGTGGTAATTACTTTGCAGAGACTGTTACATATTCCACATCTTTTATTTTTGTCTTTTTCTCCTGGACACAGTATTTCCCAGACTGCCTAAGTAAGGTACAGCCCTGCTTCTGAGTCCCAGGCTAATAGAATAGGGAGGTGATTTTATAATTTCTGGTTATGGTTCATAAATTTTCTATGTGACCTTGTGACATCATGCTTCTCCCCTCCTATTTATTAAGTGTCAATGCACTAGACAGTCTGAGAAGCCACATGTTAAGAATGACAGAGCTTCTGTCATACTGTCTTTGAATGATTTTATGTCATGGAGGCCCAAATTAACAAGTAACTTTTCATCCACACTAAGTGGTTTTAAGTCATCCTGGCATCTCTTTCCTGAAATGGATACAAGAAATGCCAATACAAGTTCCCACTAATTTGCCTCATCACGGGACTATTTACTGAGGGCTAGCTCTTATAAGGAGGATTCTCAGGTGGTGCAGTGATAAATAATCCACCTGCCAATGCAGGAGACACAAGAGGTTTGATTGCAAGGTCAGGAAGACCCTCTGGAGTAGGAAATGACAACCCTCTCCAGTAGTCTCACCTAGAAAATTCCATGGACAGACGAACCTAGCAGGCTAAAGTCCATGGGGTCACAAAGAGTTGGACATGACTAATTGATCACACACACACACACACACACTACAAGACTGAATGAGTGAAAGCTGCTCAGTCATGTCCAAATCTTTATGACGCCATGGACTATACAGTCCATGGAATTCTCCAGGCCAGAATACTGGAGTGGGTAGCATTTTCCTTCTCGAGGAGATCTTCCCAACCAAGAGATCAAACCCAGGTCTCCCACATAGCAGGTGGATTCTTTACCAGCTGAGCCACAAGGGAAGCCTGGCTAGCTACAAGATATTGACTACCAATAAGACACTCTGCTAATTGTTTTATGTCTTTTTCTCTCATTCATGTTTTCTAAAGCACTATTTTCAGATAAAATGATTTTTTAAATGACGAAGAGAAGGTGGTGATAGCTTACAGGGAATGGTGTCAGATTTATGATTTTTAAAGAAGAAGATTTAGCTTTGGGACCAGGGACCAGGCTTGATAACTCAAGAGCTTTTGTGTAATATAGTTTTATTAAAGTGAAAAAGGGACAGAGAAAGCTTCTGACATAGACATCAGAAGGGGAACAGAGAATGCCCCCCTCACTAGTGTTACCAAGGGAGTTATATACTTTTTAAATTAGTTATTACAATAAATCAAAAGAATATCTCAAGATTGTAAAAATTTTACCAGACCCACTTCCACAATTTACATTTTAAGATAATAGGATTAGAACTTAACAATAGAAAGATCCTAGCAAATCCACTCCCATAATACACATTCTAAGATATCAAGATAAGTCAGAAGTTTTCCAGGAAGGTTTTCAGGAAGACGTCCTTTCCATTATAGGGGACTGGAATGTAAAAGTAAGAAGTCAATAAATACCTGGAGTAAAAGGCAAATTTGGCCTTGGAGTACAGAATGAAGCAAGGCAAAGGCTAATAGAGTTTTGCCAAAAGAGCAAACTGGTCATAGCAAACACCCTCTTCCAACAACACAAGAGAAGACTCTACACATGGACATCACAATGGTATGTCAATACCAGGTGGTCAATACTGAAATCAGATTGATTATATTCTTTGCAGCAAAAGATGGAGAAGTTCTATACAGTCAACAAAAACAAGACTGGGAGGAGACTGTTGCTCAGATCATGAACTCCTTATTGCCAAATTCAAAGTTAAATTGAAGAAAGTAGGGAAAGCCATTAGACCACTCAGGTATAACCTGAATCAAATCCCTTACGATTATACAGTGGAAGTGAGAAATATATTCAAGGGATTAGATCTGATAGAGTACCTGAAGAATTATGGACAGAGGTTCATGACATTGTACAGGAGGCAGGGATCAAGACCATCCCCAAGAAAAAGTACCTGACAAAGGCAAAATGGTTATCTGAGAAGACCTTACAAATAGCTGTGATAAGAAGAGAAGCAAAAGGCAAGGGAGAAAAGGAAAGATATACCCATTTGAATGCAGAGTTTCAAAGAATAGAAAGGAGAGGCAAGAAAGCCTTCCTCAGGGATCAATGCAAAGAAACAGAGGAAAACAATAGAATGGGAAAGACTAGAGATCTCTTCAAGAAAATTAGAGATACTAAGAAACTTTCATGGAAAGATAAGGACAAAATGATATGAACAATAAAGGACAGAAATGATATGAACTTAACAGAAGCAAAATATATTAAGAAGAGGTGTCAAGAATACACAGAAGAACTATACAAAAAAGATCTTCACGACCCTGAAAATCATGATGATATGATCACTCACCCAGAGCCAGACATCCTGGAGTGCAAAGTCGTATGGGTCTTAGGAAGCATCACTATGAACAAAGCTAGTGGAGGTGATGGAATTCCAGTGGATCTATTTCAAATACTGAAAGATGATGCTGTGAAAGTGCTGCACTTAATATGCTAGCAAATTTGGAAAACTCAGCAGTGGCCACAGGACTGGAAAAGGTCAGTTTTCATTCCAATGCCAAAGAAAGGCAATCCCAAAGAATGCTCAAACTACCACACAATTGCACTCATCTCACATACTAGCAAAATGATGCTCAAAATTCTCCAAGCCAGCCAGGCTTCAACAATACATGAGCCATGAACTTCCAGAGTTCAAGCTGGTTTTAGAAAAGGCAGAGAAACCAGAGATCAAATTGCCAATGTCCGCTGGATCATGGAAAAAGCAAGATAATTCCAGAAAAATATCTACCTCTGCTTTATGACTATGCCAAAGCCTTTGACTGTGTGGATCACAACAAACTGTGGAAAATTCTGAAAGAGATAGGAATACCAGACCACCTGACCTGCCTCTTGAGAAACCTATATACAGGTCAGGAAGCAACAGTTAGAACTGGACATGGAACAACAGACTGGTTCCCAATAGGAAAAGGAGTACGCCAAGGCTATATATTGTCACCCTGCTTATTTAACTTATATGCAGAGTACGTCATGAGAAGCGCTGGGCTAGATGAAGCACAAACTGGAATCAAGATAGCCAGGAGAAATATCAGTAACCTCAGATATGCACATAACAACACCCTTATGGCAGAAAGTGAAGAAGGACTAAACAGCCTTTTGATAAAAGTGAAAGAGGAGAGTGAAAAAGTTGCCTTAAATTTCAACATTCAGAAAACTAAGATCATGGCATCTGGTACCATCAGTTCAATTCAGTTCAGTCACTCAGTCGTGTCCAGCTCTTTGCAGTCCCATGAATCGCAGCGCGCCAGGCCTCCTGTCCATCACCAGCTTCCGGAGTTCACTCAGACTCACGTCCATCGAGTCAGTGATGCCATCCAGCCATCTCAGCCTCTGTCATCCCCTTCTCCTCCTGCCCCCAATCCCTCCCAGCATCAGAGTCTTTTCCAATGAGTCAACTCTTCGCATGAGGTGGCCAAAGTACTGGAGTTTCAGCTTTAGCATCATTCCTTCCAAAGAAATCCTAGGGTTGATCTCCTTCAGAATGGACTGGTTGGATCTCCTTGCAGTCCAAGGGACTCTCAAGAGTCTTCTCTAACACCACAGTTCAAAAGCATTAATTCTTTGGCGCTTAGCCTTCTTCACAGTCCAACTTTCACATCCACACATGACCACTGGAAAAACCATAGCCTTGACTAGACGAACCTTAACTTCATGGCAAATAGATGGGGAAACAGTGGAAACAGTGATAGACTTTAGTTTTGGGGCTCCAAAGTCAGTGCAGATGATGACTGTAGCCATGAAATTAAAAGACACTTACTCCTTGGAAGAAAAATTACGACCAACCTAGACAGCATATTAAAAAGCAGAGACATTACTTTGCTGACAAAGGTCCCATCTAGTCAGAGCTGTGGTTTATCCAATAGTCATGTATGGATGTGAGAGTTGGGTTATAAAGAAAGCTAAGTGCCAAAGAATTGATGCTTTTGAACTGTGGTGTTGGAGAAGACTCTTGAGAGTCCCTTGGACTGCAAGGAGATCCAAACAGTCCATCCCAAAGGTGGTCAGTCCTAAATATTCATTGGAAGGACTAACTAATGTTGAAACTGATACTTCAATACTTTGGCCACCTGATGTGAAGAGCTGACTCATTTGAAAAGACCTTTATGCTAGGAAAGATTGAAGGTGGGAGGAGAAGGGGACAACAGAGGATGAGATTGTTAGATGACATCACCGACTCAACGGACATGAGTTTGAATAGACTCTGGGAGTTGGTGATAGACAGGAAGGCCTGGCTTGCTGTGGTCCATGGAGTCGCAAAGAGTCGGACACAACTGAGTGACTGAACTAAACTGAACTGAACTTTCAGGAAGAAGAAACTGTCCTCAAGCAGAATACATTGTTGTTATATAATCCTTAGTACAGAGTTTGAACTGAGTTGTTGGTTAAGTAATCATCAGTTTAGAAAAAAGCATTTTATGTGACTAAAGTTAAGGAATGTAAAGGCAAAAAAAAAAATGTTTGTACTTTACTCCTCCTTGAGAATTCCAGACCCCTTATCTCCCCTTCCAGAGTGCCAGACCCTTTCTCCTTCTCAGGGGCCCCGGACTTCTTATCAACCTGCCTAGGAATTGACTCTCTCAGTGGCAAACGTATGTCTTTTTGTAGGTCCTTGACCTCTGATAGAGGTGTCTGGTGTAGTTTGGTATTTTAATAAATGGAATTTTGTTACAGCATCAAGGAAAGCTCAAATTTAGAATTTAGAATTTTCCTTTTCTCAAGGAAAAACAGCATACAAAAGTAATGATAAATGAAAAATACCACAACAGCTCTATTAAGTGAATAGTACCTCTTTCCACATCCAGGTCTTTTTGATAAAACTTTTAATAGGTCTGAAGTCTCTCATTTCTTTGTCAACAATGTGGAAAGAAAAAGAAGAATAATGGTATATGTGTTTGAATGTTTAATGCAATATAGCTCCAACCACTGCTAAATGTGGCTTATTTACAGTCCTGAATTCTTTCCAAATATCAATAAATCCCTCTTGGATTGTCACAAGCAAGGCAGAAGGGTAGGCAAAAGAAAGTCTTTCTCTCTCTTCTAAAGTATAATAAACTTTTTTAAAGAGTTCCATTTTCAATGCTCACTCTTTAAAATTAACCTCTCTTTTAAACCTCCTTCCTTTTAACTTAGGCTCTTTCTAGTTGCCACCAACTTGCTTATTATCACTATGACCTGTAGCTCCTTGACTTACTCCCTAGAAGATCCAGCCAATATTTCTCAATGTGTGATTAGAGCACTATTTCTCAATATGTGATTCAGAGCACCTGTGTCAGAATCACCTGGGGGATTCATTACAATGCAGAAACCTGGTTGTACTTCATTCTCACTGAATTAGTGAATCTACCTTGGGGCCAGGGAAATCTTTATCAAACACAACAGGTCTAGATTCATACCTGGTATGAGACATAAGAGTGTGAGATCCAGGCCATTTCAGGCTATAAGCAGCATGGTACCTCACCTTGCCTCTAGAGTATACAGAAGATTGTGTTCACTATACTTCAAAACCCCACAAATAATGCTAATTGCCAGCTCTGGGAAGTCCTCATTTTCTGTATTCAAAACTCTCCTAAGTCACCTGTTATTGCTAGAAATTTGCAGAAATTCTGCTAATCTAATAGATGGCAAATACTTGCTTTCTAAACTTCGTTAGTTTGTGTGGCCTATTGATTACTAACTGCCTCTCAGAATGCCCCAAAAAGAGTCTCCCGAACTTTCACCATCCTCATCTCAAATCTTCATGCCCATCCTTCATGTTCTTATTCTCATCACACAAAATTGGTTACTGATAGAACTGTGTGAGAACATTGGCCTTCCTCTGCCGCTCAGCTGTCTCTGCTATAAGCCCTCTTTTTGTCAACTCACAAATCTGAGAAATAAATTTCATTCTTTCTTGCCAAAGCCAGCACATCTACCTTTATCCTTGGATATCCTTCCCTTTTGATAGATGCCTCAGCTCCTTTTACAGGTCCCTTCCCCATCTTTCATGGCATGTTGTGTCCATTCCCTAGAGAAATTGTTGTTGCCATTCCTTATAAACATGTCTCCCTTCAGCTAGCACACTGTGCTCCTTTCATCACCAAATATTGTTGTAGAATATAATGTCCTCACACCTAATTCCTCTTTCCTTCACTTACCTTTAGAAATTTGCAGTATTTTTCTCCACACTTCATCAGAGGGAAATTGTTCTCAAGGAACCAGTGGTTTCCTGTGATATTCAGTGGCGGTTCTTTGATCTCAAACTCTTTGTAGAATTTGATGCTACTACAGCCCCTTCCTTCTTTCAGCTTTTTAGTCCTTTGGTCCCATGGCACAGGACATCCCTAGTCCTTCTCTGTCATCTCTATTTCTTCTTTACTACACTCCTCCTCATCTTAAATGCAAATGCTTCTCATAGTTCTGTCCTCAGCTCCCAGGCTGTCACTGAGGGAAGATGTTGACACAACAGGGAATCAAAATTCTCATGTATGAGGCATTTTTCTGGGAATAAGCCCAGGATGCTGTGTGCTCAGAGCAGAATCATGTTCTCAAGTCTTTGGAGAGTTCTTCTGCTGAACTTGAATGATGAACAGGAACTATGGAAGGATTTCCAGGAGAGCAAACCAAAGGAAAGACAACAACATATAAAATGATGGGTTCAATGTCTTTAAAATTTTTTGGTAAACTTTTATTCTTTTAAAGCCCTAGATTACATGTTCTTCAATCTTTTGTAAAAATGAGTTTCTCCTAAAAAAAAAAAAAAGAGAGAGAGAGAGAGAGAAAGGAAATGAAGGGGGAGGAGAAACAGGGGAGGAAGGGAGAAAAATTGCAAAACCAATCCTGATGCCATCTTTGAAAAGCATGGATGTTGTCTGAAGTAAATCAAAGTTCTTTGCATATATTTTCATTACTTTTTATTATGCTTAGTAAATTTTTAAAATTAATTTGTATTGGAGTTGTTCTGGAAAAGAAACGCAAAAAAGCAAAATGGCTGTCTGGGGAGGCCTTACAAATAGCTGTGAAAAGAAGAGAGGCGAAAAGCAAAGGAGACAAGGAAAGATATAAGCACCTGAATGCAGAGTTCCAAAGAATAGCAAGAAGAGATAAGAAAGCCTTCTTCAGTGATCAATGCAAAGAAATAGAGGAAAAGAACAGAATGGGAAAGACTAGAGATCTCTTCAAGAAAATTAGAGATATCAAGGGAACATTTCATGCAAGGATGGGCTCAATAAAGGACAGAAATGGTCTGGACCTAACAGAAGCAGAAGATATTAAGAAGAGGTGGCAAGAATACACGGAAGAACTGTACAAAAAAGATCTTCACGACCCAGATAATCATGATGATGTGATCACTAATCTAGAGCCAGACATCTTGGAATGTGAAGTCAAGTAGTTATGTCCAACCTAGATAGCATTTTCAAAAGCAGAGACATTACTTTGCCGACTAAGGTCCGTCTAGTCAAGGCTATGGTTTTTTCCTGTGGTCATGTATGGATGTGAGAGTTGGACTGTGAAGAAGGCTGATCGCCGAAGAATTGATGGTTTTGAACTGTGGTGTTGGAGAAGACTCTTGAGAGTCCCTTGGACTGCAAGGAGATCCAACCAGTTCATTCTGAAGGAGATCAACCCTGGGATTTCTTTGGAGGGAATGATGCTAAAGCTGAAACTCTAGTACTTTGGCCACCTCATGCGAAGAGTTGACTCATTGGAAAAGACTCTGATGCTGGGAGGGATTGGGGGCAGGAGGAGAAGGGGACGACCGAGGATGAGATGGCTGGATGGCATCACTGACTCGATGGATGTGAGTCTGTGTGAACTCCGAGAGATGGTGATGAACAGGGAGGCCTGGCGTGCTGCGATTCATGGGGTCGCAAAGAGTCGGACACGACTGAGCGACTGAACTGAACTGAACTGTTCTGTTAATTTTTATTGTCCAGCAAAGTGAATCAGTTTTCCATATATGTATATCCCCTCTTCGTTGGATTTCCTTCCCACTTAGGTCACCACAGAGCATTGAGTAGTTCTCATTGCTCTACAGAAAGTTCTCATTAGTTCTCTGTTTTGTACATAGTAGTGTATATATGTCAATCTCCACCTTCCAATTCATCCCATTCCCCCTTTCCATTACTTTTATATGGAATCAAACCTTACAAAATAACAATTTCTCTCTTGCTTTCTTACATAGAAGAGATATTAAGAGGTTTAAATGCCATTTATCAAGGTAAACCAACGTCTTTTCCTCCTCATGGCATAAGAACTTATGAAAAATAAATTTCCAACAACATCCTCAGAGGTATTATTATGTAGGTGTTTATTTGCTATTGAAATGACAAGCCGCACATCTCTGATCCCCTTATTCTTTTTCATCTAAGGTGGAATAAACAGAACACATCATCATTGATGGAAAAATCTTTTGGAGGACTCTTCTTTCTCATCTCTCTGTTAGCATTTTAATACCATTCAGACTGAGTTCAAGAGGGTCACTTTTTAATAAATGTAGGAACATGTAAAGGCTTTTATAAATAAAACTAAGCCATTTTGCCTTTTGATAGCTTGCTTATGTTTTACAAAGATTTTTTTCTCCTTCCTATACCAATCACATTCTTTCCTTTTATTTTTCTCAGTCCCAACCTCACAGCATAATAATGAATCAAGCTTATTTCATACCATGTAATACCTTGCACTATTTAAGTATTTGTTTAAAAAACATCACCTTAAAATAGAGCAGAGGGAGAGGAAAGTAAAAGATCAATTCTGTCCCTTAATATCATTAATGGAAACATTTATGGTCACTAAAAGTGGTGTATTGCCAACAATAGCTCTAGTGAAGCTACATCTGTTTATCCTAATGTGTAAGGAGCAGGATATGTGACAAGGAATGAGAATACGCTATTTGATTTGCAGCTATTACCTGACTACAAAGACAATGAGTAGGTGCATAAATAAAGACGTATCATTATTGTAGTGCCACAACCAGACCTCACTGCAAACAGCTGAAGCCTGAGTTTTGGCAAACTGAGATGTCCTGCTCCATAGTAAATGATATTTTAATACATTCTCTTAATGTCAGGATTTCTCATTCTCAAATAAAATTGCTTAAAAAAAAAAACTTTTGGAGATGGATTTTAAATGTCATTTTTAGTGTGAATTTCCTTTTATAATTTTGTAAAATAGAATCATACAATAATGTCTTCTCTGTCAAGGAATTTTTTACTTTTCTGTCCAAATAATTTATTGGTCTGTAATACAGCAGTGTATTTTAAATTTTCTCCATCTTGACAAACAAATAATACATTTCAGGGGGGTGAAAGGCTTCCGGATGTTGATTGAGATGAAAGAGAGTCCCTTTGAAGTTTAAAATTGGTTTTAATAGAAGATCTGATGATTTTAAGAAACAATGTGGAGTTTTAGGAAAATTATAAGGTTGTAATACAACACAGATTTGGAGATAAATTTGAATTCTGAGAATCAACAATTGTCAAAGCAAGCATTTGCTATTCTCACTTAATTTCATGAAGGAATTAGCCAAGACATATAAGCATGTCTTTCTTAATGGTAGAGTGCTCTAGAAGTGATGCAGATAGAAAAATTGGAAAATAATATCTTTATATCACTCAGCTTATTCATGTGCAATCATTTGTATTCCTCAAATAACTGTTAAATATTTAGACTGGAAAAAATAATTCTAGGCATTTTAGTTAGACAGTAAAATTAAAATGTAGAGAAAACAAATCCATTATGAAATTATTTTCATTAGTCCTTACCCAGCATGACAGTGGATATCTCATATTCAGACACCAAACTGTCACTTTTTAAATAGTTGCCATGCTCCAGGCACTATGTTAGATGATATATTGGTTACTTGGATGAATGTAAAAGTGTTGGTTGCTCAGTCATGTCCAACTCTTCACTCTATGGACTGTAGCATGCCAGGCCCCTCTGTCCATGGGATTCTCTAGGCAAGACTACTGGAATGGGTTGCCATTCTCTTCTCCAGGGGATCTTCCTGAATCAGGGATTGAACCCAGGTCTCCTGCATTGCAGGCAGATTCTTTACCATCTGAGCCACCAGGGAAACCCAGACATGGCTACTGTGCAAAGAAGATAATTTATCCAGAAAAGAAAAATAAAAATTCAAACAAGTCACTTTAATTAAGCAATGGACGTACTGTCAGAGGGCCATCCTGCTTGGGAGCAGAATAGAGAGCCTTTAATTCTGCACAGAAAGGGTAAAGAAATTCTGGCCTTACAGGATGAGTAATTGTTAAGCCATTCAAGAGAAGAGAGAGAATTCAAATCAGAGATCATATCCAGAATGAAGGTACAAGAATGATGCTGCTGCTGCTGCTAAGTCGCTTCAGTTGTGTCCGACTCTGTGCGACCCCATAGATAGCAGCCCACCAGGCTCCCCCATCCCTGGGATTCTCCAGGCAAGAACACTGGAGTGGGTTGCCATTTCCTTCCTCAATGCATGAAAGTAAAAAGTGAAAGTGAAGTTGCTCAGTCGTTTCCGACTCTTAGCGACCCCAGGACTGCAGCCTATCAGGTTCCTCCATCCATGGGATTTTCCAGCATGAGTATCTTGAGTGGTGTGCCATTACCTTCTCTGACAAGAATGATACTGCATGGCATTTTCAGTAAAGTGTAATGAGTATTTGAAAGATGGAATGAGGCAGAAGGTGAATGGCCCTACCTCCTCCAACCCTAGAGTAAAGCAACTGGAGATGCATTCCCTGTGGACAGAAACTCCAAGAAGAGAATGCATGTGTGTTAAGTCACTTCAGTCATACACAACTCTTTGTGAGGCTTCCCAGGTGTCTCAGTGGGTAAAGAATCTACCTGCAATGCAGGAGATGCAGGATATGCGGATTTGATTCCTGGATTGGGAAGATACCCTGGAAGAGGGCATGGCAACCCGCTCCAGTATCCTTGGTTAGAGAGTCCCATGGACAGAGGAGCATGGCAGGCTTCAGTCCATACAGTTGCAAACAGTTGGACAGGACTAAAGCAACTGAGTATGCACACACACACAGAATGTAGTCCACCAGTCTCCATCCAAGGGATTCTCCAGGCAAGAATATTGAAGTGGGTTGCCTTGTCATCCTCTGGGAGATCTTCCCAACTCAGGGATTGAACTCACATCTCTCACATCTTCTGCATTGGCAAGAAGGTTCTCTACCACTAGCACCAAAGCAGGCCAAAAAAAAAGGAGGAGGATGGGAAAACCTGCCAGACCACATATTTCTCATCCTCAGAGTCAGGAGACCTTCCTGACCACATACACAGAAAGACTCCTTCTAAAAATGATGCTGAAGCTGAAGCTCTAATATTTTGGTCACCTGATGTGAAAAGCTGACTCATTGGAAGAGACCCTGATACTGGGAAAGATTGAAGGAAGGAGAAGGGGATGACAGGGGATGACAGAGGATGAGATGGTTGGATGGCGTCAGTGACTCGATGGACATGAGTTTGAGCAAAATCCAGGAGATGGTGAAGGACAGGGAAGACAGATGTGTTGCAGTCCATGGGGTCTCAAAGAGTTGGACACAACTGTGTGATTGAACAACAACAAAAAGAAAAAAAATGATGAAGAACCTATTTAAATTGTACACACATCATTCCCATAAATTTTAAAGCTCTGCAGCACTATATTCCCTACTTTATGAAGAAATTTGAAATTCATAGAAACCAAGCAACTTGCTCAAGTTTCGTGGTTTTAATGGTACCTGAGTTGGAATCAAACAGTGGCTGCTTCCACTGAACATCTGTGCAGTTGTTGTCTTCCTAACTGCCAGTGTTTGGTTGAGTCTTATGGCCGCAGAGATCAGGAGCTGGGGTTAGGGTGTACTTCACAGAGGATGTTCCAAGTAAATGAAGTATTAAAGTTGAGTAAGAACTGAAAATACAAATATATATATATATATATATATATATATATATATACTCCAGTACTCTTGCCTGGAAACTCCCATGGACAGAGGAGCCTGGTGGGCTGCAGTCCATGGGGTCACTGAGTCAGACACGACTGAGCGACTTCCCTTTCACTTTTCACTTTCATGCATTGGAGAAGGAAATGGCAACCCACTCCAGTGTTCTTGCCTGGAGAATCCCAGGGATGGCGGAGCCCAATGGGCTGCCATCTGTGGGGTCGCACAGAGTCGGACATGACTGAAGCGACTTAGCAGCAGCAGCATATATATATATATATATACACACACACACACAGTCAAATGAAGGGGGAGTTTGCTAGGGAAAATAAATATCCAGTGCAAAGTTAAGCCAAATAAAAAAGACACACAGGGAACAGAAAGCCCAGTTTTGAGGGTAATGTTCATAGATGTTTTTGAGGAAATGGAGGGAGAAGGAGAGGAGGTCGGCACATGCCCAACCTAGTAGAGCTTTATGTGTCATCCTGTGGTATGATTTTTCCTTCTCAGAGCCATGGGCCATCATTAAAATTTTTTGAGCTGGAGAATGATACAGCTGATCCTTGCCTAACACAGGTTTGAACTACATGGATTTTTTACTTTGGCAAGGTTTGTTCCCTGAGCCCCCTCATTCTTCAAGGGTCAACTGTAATCAGATTGATTTTTTTTTTTTTTTTTTTGGCCACACCAGGCAACATGTGGGATCTTAGTTCCCTGACCAGGAATCAAATTCATACCTTCTGCATTGAAAGCAGGGAGTCTCAGCCACTGGACCACCAGGGACCTCCCAGATTTGGATTTATAAGAGCTAACTCTGGTGACAGTATAGAAAGAGCAAGGCTATAGATGGGCAGATCTATTAGGAGCAATGTGATGAGTGAAAGAACCAGCAAAGGATTTTGAAGGAAAGAGTGGTTGTATAGAAATATTTGGATCTAAAGGTTTCTTAATTTTTCCAAAGTTCAACACCACCCCCAGGACCTTCATGATCTCTGGCACCCTCCTGTTGCCTTTTAAGAGTAGTTATTGTATTTATTCTAGCTAGAACTTTCTTTCTGAACAGAAAATAATTTATTTCCTTTTAAAAATTTTTTCTTTATCAACTTACTTGTATCACTTTTTACTATCTAATGTGATACTACACTCAATTTGCATTTTATTAACAGCAAAAACATTTTCTAAGCTATTCCTCAATTAAGAAGTTTGTTCCTAAAGTTAGAAGTTAATGGCACTGAATTTTGTTTTATGATAATTAAAGAAAACAAAACAAGTGAAGGGTGCCTTGTATTCTTGAATGATCTCACAGTTGAACTTGGAAATTTTTGCCCAAAATACTGTATTCAGATGTGCATCAAACAGCTTTAAACTCATGCTGTGTCTCAATAGCGGACCATAATGTCTGCAGTTGCATTAATGATCTTATAAATTCTCTAATGATATAAATTGCATCATTTATTTCATTTTAACTTCAGTGTTAAATGTTCAGGAATTCAATGTAAACATTTCAACTTTCTAAAATTTTATGACTTTATTTGACATTTATTTATTTATGTTATACCAGAAAACTCAAAATATAGAAATGTCCCAGGCCTCTTTTTCAAAATCTAAGAGACTTTCTCAACATGTTCATTCAATATCCAGGTATGAAATACCATATAGTATTTATAAGCACTAAATCTACAGCCATTCTTTTTTTTTTTTTTTTAATCATATTTAGTGTGGGCCAATCTGTGTTTAATCATTGAGAATAGGTAGACAGTCTGGGGTGGCACAGAGTCGGACACGACTGAAGTGACTTAGCAGACATGGCTCATGATGAAATCGATTGGGGTGATCTACAATATATAATGGGGTTTCCCTGGTAGCTTAGCTGGCAAAGAATCTACCTGCAATGCAGGAGAGCCCTGTTAGATTCCTGGGTTGGGAAGATCCCTTGGAAAAGGGATAAGTTACCCACTCCAGTACTATTGGGCTTTCCTTGTGGCTCAGAGAATACAGAATCCCCTGCAATATAGGAGACCTGAGTTCAATCCTTAGGTGAAGAAGATCCCCTAGAGGAAGGCATGGCAACCCACTAGAGTATTCTTGCCTGGAGAATCTCATGGACAGAGGAGCCTGGCGGGCTATAGTCCATAGGGTAGCAAAGAGTCGTACACAATTGAGTAACTAAGCACAGCACAGCACATGATAAATAATGGATTTCAAAAATTGAAATACAATAAAATGGATTAGAAAATAAAAGAGTGTCTGAGTGAGTGAGTGAAAGTTGCTTACTCATGTCCCACTCTTTCCGATCCCTTGGACTATACAGTCCATGGAATTTCCCAGGCCGGAATACTGGAGTGGGTAGCCTTTTCCTTCTCCAGGTGATCTTCTCAACCCAGGGATCAAACCCAGGTCTCCACATTGCAGGGGGATTCTCTACCAGCTAAGCCACAGGGAAGCCACCAAAGAGTAAATATAATATTTACCCACAGAGTAAATATTGTTTTTTACTAATTTAGTTTCAACTATATATGTGAGGGGAGGAGGGGGTACATTTGTTTGAACAGTAAAATATATCCTTTCCTGAACATTAGAATCTTAAGAAAAATTTGTAGAGCTCTTATCTAAGTTAGTGAATTCATCAATATACATATACATACATATATGTATATATATATATATATACCAACCAGTCCATTCTAAAGGAGATCAGTCCTGGGTGTTCATTGGAAAGACTGATGTTAAAGCTGAAACTCCAATACTTTGGCCACCTCATGCAAAGAGTTGACTCATTGGAAGAGACCCTGATGATGGGAGGGATTGGAGGCAGGAGGAGAAGGGGACGACAGAGGATGAGATGGCTGGATGGCATCTCTGACTCGATGGATATGAGTTTGGGTAAAGTCCAGGAGTTGGTGATGGACAGGGAGGCCTGGCGTGCTGCAATTCATGGGGTCGAAAAGAGCTGGATGTGACTGAGCGAATGAACTGAACTGAACTGATATATATATATATATATAAATACACACACATATATAAGTATATATAATTTTATCCTCAAAAAAGCTTGGAACTTAGTAGAGAAAAGACATTTAAACATAAATTATAGTGTAGAGCAATGTATGAAGATGTGGCACAAAGTGCAGAGGAAGCATAAGATTTGATTCAATCTCTTTGTGCTAGGAAAGAGCCTGACTTTGTTTTTCCTTTTCTTCCCCCCTCCCTTTCCTCCCTCCCCCTCTTCCCTCTTCCTCCCCTTCTTGTATTAAAAAAGAAAGGCCATCTTGCCCTAAATTTTTGAAAAATAAACTGCCTCCCCTTTATCCTTGAGAGGGTCCTCACACATTTCAGCCTGCATTCCACTAAGAGCAATATTTTAAAAGCATTATCTTTCCCAGGAACGTAACCCGACAGATGAAAGTTCAGAAGGCAGATATCTCATACACACAATGAGAGCCTTCCTCCTCCAAGCTGATAATTGTTTCTGGCCAAATATCTTTAGCTCTACCACATCTAGAGATTCCACTGCTCCCTTTTTTATCTAGATCTTTACAAATTCCAGGGTTTCAAGGTGTTTCTAAATTATCATTTAAATAGTTCATGTATTTCAATTATTTCTTAGTTAATGCAAACATAGACTCCTTTTTCTATATTCATTGCTAGGTTTAGTATTTAATGAAAAACTGATCAACAAAAGAAACAGAATTCCTGCCATCAAGGGATTTACTCCCTGCTGCTGCTGCTGCTAAGTCGCTTCAGTCGTGTCCGACTCTGTGCGACCCCACAGATGGCAGCCCACTGGGCTCCGCCATCCCTGGGATTCTCCAGGCAAGAACACTGGAGTGGTGTTGCCATTTCCTTCTCCAGTGCACGAAAGTGAAAAGTTAAAGTGAAGTCGCTCAGTCGTGTCTGACTCAGCGACCCCATGGACTGTAGCCTACCAGGCTCCTCCGTCCATGGGAGTTTCCAGGCAAGAGTACTGGAGTGGGATGCCATTGCCTTCTCCGATTTACTCCCTAGTAGCCAATAATACTTTAAGTGCATACTGTTATGCATAAATATATGATTATGTGCTATCTTATGAAATGTAGAAGGCTAAAAGAATATTTCTGGGAAGATCAAACTTAAATTTGGGGTGGAATTCACACAGGCTCTTACCAAAACCATCATCTTTGACTGAAATTGAAGGCTGTGTTAGGAGCAAATAGAAAGGTGAACAATAGAGGGAATAGTGAAGAGGAAGGTGTAACTGGTAGAGGAAAGGATACCCGTGATGTATATTTGAAGACCCTGAGGTGGAAACTGGTGCATTTCAGGAGCTGCAAAACTGGCCATGGTAGGAATCAGGAAGAGACTAAGGAGAAAAACAATACAATGTACACCTGGAGATGAAGGGACACAGGGACTAGGCTGGATAGGACCTTTTGTATATATCCAAGATTTGGGGTTTTCATTCTGAGCAATGGGAAGTCATTGAAGGGTTTTGAATAACCAGATTTGTGAAAACAAATGCAAGATATGAGATACACCTGACATCTTTTCTTTATAGTAACTCATTGCAGAGACATTATTTGGCTTTTGGCAGCTATGCCCAGTCATATATTTATAGGTTCTTAGTTTTAAAAAATGCATGAAACTTCATGCACACAAATTTTTTGAAGATATCATTTAAAGGGATTATTTGATGCCTCCCATAAAGAGTAATAGCATACTTTGTAGTAAAGTAAATGGTGTTCAATTGAGAATACTGTATTTGGTTTATTTGTACTCATTGGCTCACTGATTATTATCACAAGATGATATATTGAATATGTCTTCCTTATCGCTCTCATTGTTTGTTTGTTTGTTTTCTTACTCAAGGTGATTTCTAAATACCAAAGTGCACAACCAAAAAAACAACTTCATTTCATTACCAACTCACATTTACTTTTTCTCCTTTCCTCAAAAGTGATTTCCCTAAAATTCTCCACAAAATAAATTTTAATTTTCAACACTCAACTAATATAAATAAATACTACTTTTATCAAAATTAATGAAAATATGGAAAACCCACTGAAATAAGACTATTTTAATTATTCTAATTTTAAAATTAAAACCTACCAAGTATATTTATCTCTGAAAGGTAGCTTGAGAAAAAAGGAGAGACAAAGGAGAAAAGAATGAAAGGTTGAATGGTACCCCAACTTTAGAGGAACAAATTTTCACAAAACAAAACTTAAATCATAAGTCAAAGTTGTAAAGATAACTGCAGTTATATAGTTTAACTTCCCTCAAAATAATCTCTACTTTTTGGAGACTGGGTCTGGGAATAGAGACAAAAACAAAAACTCACAGACATTCAGTCATAATTCTGCTGGAAGAAACATGTTTTATTACTTTGTTTCCATTTTGAGACATTTATACAAATTTCACAAGAAAAATATTATCTTTGATTTCAAATTCTCATTTATAAAAGAATAAAAATATTCTTCCACTAAACCACTAGCCCATTGTATTATGTATAGCTGTGTTGTAAAGGAATGTGAATTGAAAACATGTTTCTGCACGCTAAGTTTAGGTTGCCCTTTATGGATCTAAATTTCAGATATGTGGGTGCTGCACTTGTGAGTCGCAGTGAAAGCTCCAGTATTACAATGTCTAGAGAAAAGGAATTTGGCTCCTCTAGGGCTCTCCCACAATGGCAGCTTTAAACCCAAGTTGACATTTAACAGAAACAACTAAGAGGCTGGAAAAGACCATCCTCTGAAACTGTTCTCATAAATAAACGTTAAGCATGTGAATATTGTGATGCTGAAATCTGTATTAAGCTCTATTATAGAAAAATGACCTGATCTTGATATTTACCAGATTAAAAATGTGCTCTCAAGCTAATGAAAAGCATCATAGCTATAGTGACATTTGCTTTCTCTTGACTTCTCTATTTCTTCTTCTGGCACGGTGAAAAAACCTTGTTTCTTCACAGTCCTCACTTACCTGAAGGAATCTTTTCTTCTCCCTGTAAAGTGAGCTGGAGGAAAAGATTTATTTTTTCTTAAAAAATATATATACATATATGTGCATATATACACATATATGTGCATATACACACATGTACATACATATGTGTGCATATGTACACACATACATGGGATTCCCTGGTGGCTCAGTGGGTAAAGAATCCTTCTGTGATGCCAGAGACCCAGGTTCAATCCCTAGGTTGGGAAGATCCCCTGGATGAGGGCATGGCAACCCAGTCCAGTACTGTTGCCTAGAGAATCCCATGGACAGAGGAGCCTGGCTGGCTGCACAACATAGGGTTACACAGAGTCAGACAGGAATGAAGTGAATAAGTAGCATATATACATGTTGAGTTTTTTATTTGTTTCTATTCAAAACCTTTCTAGAGGCACTCATAAAGTTCTAAAAAGAATACTGTAGTGAGAGTCCAGAGATGACTCACTGTGTCATAAACTGGGTGTCCTCAGTGGGTCAGCCATTAAGAATTTGCCTGCAATGCAGAAGACACAGGTCCAGTCCTTGGGTTGGGAAGATCTCCTAGAGAAGGAAATGGCAACCCACTCCAGTATTCTTGCCTTGGAAATCTCATAGACAGAGGAGCCTCATGGGCTACTCTCCATGGTGTTACAAAAGAATCAAGACATGGCTAAACAACTAAGCAAAAACAACATGTCATAAGCTAAGTCCATGACTCTGACTTGACCAAGCCATTTAATTAAAATGCAACCAGGTAGTGTTAGTCCAGAGTTGGGACTTGCTTCCCTGAAATTGACTATTGAACTCCACAGTGAAGAATAAAAGACATTCAGTTTTCCACACACCAACTGCAAACAGAACAACTGTTATTAGAGTTTATACATTCCCTGTAATTGTGTCATTCCTCTTGTTATAAGCAAGAGGAACACATGAAGACATAGGGAGATTTTGGGGAGGAGAGAAAGCTGACCAGTCTTCTCTGGTGGCTTAAAGAAACCTCCTGCAATACAGGAGACCAGAATTCCATCCCAGGGTCAGGAAGATCTCCTGCAGAAGGGAATGGCTACCCACTCCAGTCTTCTTGCCTGGAAAATCCCATGGACAGAGCAGCCTGGTGGGTAATGGTCCATGGGATCGCAAGAAGTTGGACACAGCTGAGTGACTAAGCACACACAACATGAAACTTTACCAAAGTAAGCACAGACAGGTCATCCTATTTCCTTATATTCCTTTAGAAGAGGCAAGATTCTTACTTTCTACAAAGTCTTGGGTCAAGGACTCAGGGAAAATTAAGTTTGCAGAACTGCAAACATTTTTCCCTCTACTAGTGGGGGAGGAGTGACCATATTCCATCTGGTATTGAGCAGTAGAGGAAAGCATCCTAGAATGATGCTAGGGACAGTGAGAGCAAGCAGGACAGTCCAGTTCACTTCATTGTAAGTGAGCAGTCCCTAAGTGGCATACAAACTGAATCCCGCATGAGACCACAGGTCTAGGGCTTACATGGAGAATAACACAATTGGTGCCCACAACTTTGTCTTGAATGAACACAGCAGGGGAGCAACATGATGGTGACATGGAGGAATGTGATGCAATGCCACTAACCAAAGCAAACTCATGAATTTTAAGACTCCAACATTTATTGAGGTTCTGTATTGTGATTCATTCAGTACATGGTACATTTAATCTTTGTACACATACCCACACACACAGACAAACCCACCTATAGAAACTGAATTGTTACCAATTATTTACAGATAGAAGTAGTGAGGCACAGAGAAATGACATAACTTGTCTATGGTCACACTTCACACTACCAGTACCTGCTAGAGGTGGGGTCTAACCTAGGCAGTATCTCTCCTGAAACATGGTTACACTATGCTAGGTAATGCCAATGTTCCTCTTCACTTGAAACCATCCACACAGCTAGACTGCAGTGAAAGGAGCATAGGAGGAGCATTTTCAGTTGATTAATTTTGAATTTTCCCAATAAGCAGAATAAATGCTTAGAAATAAAAGTCTGCTTTAATACCCAATGCTATTTTAAAAGATATAGAATTAGGATAAGATGCTGTCATACTTTTCAAATAACTTGCAGAGAAATATAGATTTAATAGAGCACAAGTATTGGTGTTCGTGGGGGAAAAAGTGAAGCCATTTCATATTTCTACTTTCCTAAATTGATACTCCTCAATAATCTGGTTATAAACAGCTGTCTTACTTATTAAATGAGGCAGTTTTGAACACAAATTTTGCAGTGAGCAAACTAGATTTGAAATAGGGATGTTTGCACTTCTCTCTTAAATAATTCAGGTTCCTCATGGTAAAATGAATATAATAAAACCTAGTCATCAATATTGTCATAAGAAGTAAATGAGACAGGTAACATAGATTATGCTACTTAAATGATAAGGCCCCATTTCAGTGGCATAACAGACTAGAACATTATTTCTTATTTATACAAAATTCTTAGATATTCAGGTTTAGCAAGTGTCTCCCCATCATCAGAAAACTAGACTGACCATAGCTAAGTCAGTAAAAGAACAAATAGAGAGAGAAAGGAAAAGAAGAATTGCACATAGCAGGTTTTATTAGCAAGGCCCACAGTGGTGAATTACATCTGTTAAGTTCATAATCACATGACTGTACTCACCTCCAGGAAATACTAAGAGATATACTCTGTGTGCTTAAGAATGGAAAAAGGAGGCTGTGGTTAGATGACAGTTTTTGTCACGTACATAAAATACTTAGCAGACTGCCTGACACAAATTGCATTCAATTTTGCTATCTCTCAAAGCTCTAATGGGCTTAAGTTCTAAGAAGTAAAATGGAAAATTATTTTAATTAAGCCACAGATAGCAACATTTCTTGTAAACAGGACACTGTGAGCACTGTGATAAATTTTACTCAAAGATAAGTACACATACATTGAAGGGAAGGATGATAATTATGTCCAGAAAAATATTAGTTTTAACATTATATAATTCCTTCCTCCGAGAACTGGTGAAAATAGATATTAAAATTTGAAAACAGGAGAGAAACCAGAAAAAAAAACTTTCATGAGAAAAAAAAAAAAATTGTTAGGCAACAAGTACCTACAATAACAACAACAAGGACCTAGAATTGCAATATTATAATATCTTATAATAACCTATAATCGAAAACAATTTTTAAATATATGTAAATATCTGTATCTGTATTATATATGTATATATAACTGAATCACTCTGCTATACACCTGAAACTAACACAACATTTTAACCTCTGAGCCACCAGGGAAGTCCATATTATATATGTATATATAAATGAATCACTCTGCTATATACCTGAAAGTAACACAACATTGCAAGTTAACTGCACTTAAATTAAAAAATGGTTTAAAAATTATCAGGAAAACATAACATCCACTCTACAAATCTCTTGTAAATTTCTGCTAAATAGCAGATCTATAATGGCATAATATCAACATACACCTTTTCCTCTTAAGTGGTAACTTTACCACATTTCTATTTCTGGTCTCTTCAGACTGCGATCTCTAAGGTCTGAGAGACTTAGACCTACACTGACCTACATCCATTGACTCTCCAGTTTTTTATCTTATATGAAAGAGCTAACATCATCCAAGTAAATGTTTAAAGGAATCAAGGGAAATTTACTTATAGTATTTGGTAGGTAACAGAGTAATGGGATAGACCTCATTATGCTCAAGACTGGGTTACTGGGGCAAAAACAAAGGGAAAAAATCAATACAAAAAAAAAAATAGCTGAGGTATCATAATAGGAGGAAAAGAACATAGTTGCTTGGGAGAGAGAAATTTTCTCCTTAGAGATTCCCATGAAGTTAAACAAAATATGCACTTTATGAAGCTGGAGATAAAGGGTTGGCTGATGATATACAGACTGAAATGGAAGGTTAGCTGTCAGATTTAGGGACGAAACTTAAGGAAACAAATGCTGCTTTAGCAAAATGTAAATGATAGAAGAAGCAAGATTTGAAAGAAAATATCCAAATGTAGATATGAATTCCCTTGGCTCTAGCTATGCAATCATTTTTCCCATTTGTGGGACAGGGAAAATAAGTATCATAAATAGTTCTCTGTAGCAAGCTGGCACTTACTCCTTGGAAGAAAAGTTATGACCAACCTAGATAGCATATTGAAAAGCAGAGACATTACTTTGCCGACTAAGGTCCGTCTAGTCAAGGCTATGGTTTTTCCAGTGGTCATGTATGGATGTGAGAGTTGGACTGTGAAGAAAGCTGAGCGCCGAAGAATTGATGCTTTTGAACTGTGGTGTTGGAGAAGACTCTTGAGAGTCCCTTGGACTATAAGGAGATCCAACCAGTCCATCCTAAAGGAAATCAGCCCTGGGATTTCTTTGGAGGGAATGATGCTAAAGCTGAAACTCTAGTACTTTGGCCACCTCATGCGAAGAGTTGACTCATTGGAAAAGACTCTGATGCTGGGAGGGATTAGGGGCAGGAGAAGAAGGGGACGACAGAGGATGAGATGGCTGGATGGCATCACCGACTCGATGTACATGAGTCTGAGTGAACTCCGGGAGTTGATAATGGACAGGGAGGCCTGGAGTGCTGCGATTCATGGGGTTGCAAAGAGTCGGACACGACTGAGCGACTGAACTGAACTGAACTGTAGCAAGCTGGGCTTAAAGTTTCTATATCATATCTCACAAGGCAGGAGCTTCAAACTTTGATGAACACAATCTAAAATGAAAATGACATTTTATATCATGATCTTAGGCCTCCATGTGCGCGCGCATGCGTGCGCGCACACACACACAGACAATGACTGTCATCCGAAGCAATACCATGTGTAATGCTGTCTGGCATTTTCTCTTTTCTTCTAATTCATTTTAAATAATGCTGATTGAGTTTCATCAATTTGATCTGACAACCTAATGAATCCTGACAACTGCTTAAAGTGTCTATGAATTTCCACTGAAAAAGAATGACTACTGATTCCAAGCTTGAAGTTTCTTTTTGTTTTATCCTTCTATGTGTACCTAATCTACTTAGGAGCAGCCCCATATCTTTCTTTAAGCTCTGAGAGGGTTCCCCTGAGCAATGCTTAATGGGAATTTACCTAGAAAATGTCATTAAGGAGACAGGGGGATGTGAGTAGATTCTACATCATCTCAAGCTGTATGCTCTTCAAACCCAGGGAACTCAATTACGGGAGAGGACTAATTAACGTGGGAGACCAAAAGCACCTCTTGAGATTCAGCTGAAGGCTAGTGGCAGCCCCTTCTTTTGTCCCTAACAGGAGTGAACATCACCAGCTCAGGTCTCAGACATTTTAACAATTACACTTTCTTAGTCAGAGTGCTGAAAACAGCGCACTGTAATCTCATCCAGTACATTTTAAACTGCAGGATACCTCTACATACTGAATCTTGAAATGGATGTATTATGTCATGACAGCATTTTATTAAAAAAAAAAAAAAAAGATTAAAGCGAATAGAACAAGAATATCTAATAGCTTTGCAGATTTTTATATGCTAATTCAAATTTTTTCCATTTATGTAGGTATATGTCTGTCTAAACATATATATATATGTATTTGTACATGATATAAATTATCTTGCTTATAGTGAAAAGCACTGTAAACTGCTTTATTTCATCATTGCATTTAAGGGGAAGTAAAAGGACATGTGAAAACTGTTTTCTTTGGTTTGGGGTTATAAAATGTCTATTTTTTTAGTATCAAGACCAAAAAGAAATAAAAGTAGAATAAGTCAGTCTAACCATTCTGAATCACCTTCTCAAAAATGACAGCAAAACAAGACTATAACCATGATAACTACATTGCAAAAAAATCGAATTAGATTTATTAGAAAAATAATATATAGCACTTCCATAATATATAACAACACTACTATGAATTTTAAAATCAGAGAATTAAAAATACAGAAAACTAATAACAGACATAAAATATATCAGTAATTATTATTGTTGTGTGAACAAAACTTGGAATAAAAATACTTTTAAAGAGTTTTTTTGAAGTTCAAGTGGAGGAAGACTAGCATTTAGCTGTTTTGAAGGACCCTATTACGAACCAAAAGAAGTCAGTACTGACCATCAACTAGACAGGTTCTGGTGATTTAAAACCTTAAAGAATTTTTAAAACTGGTATTTACATGGGAAAAGAAAATAGGGCAAATGACAAAGAAATGGAATTTTACCAGTATTTCTGCTGAAACCAGAATCTAAAATGCAAAATATGTTTTTTAAATAATCAGAAAAAAAAAATAAACTCATTGAAAGAAAAATAATGGCCCTATGCAAAAACATGGGAAACATGGAAAAATATAGTCATAAATGTGCAATGCTGACATAAATAAAATAGATCATTTATTATGCTATGTATAAGTAGGTAGGTTTTATCTGTCAGTTGCCTCTGACTCTTGTGACCCTATGGACTGTAGCCTGTCAGGCTCCTCTGCTTATGGGTTTTCCCAGGCAAGAATACTGGAGTGGACTGCCATTTCCTTCTCCAACATTATGTATAAATGAGTTAAAATTTCCCATTGAAAAAGTCTAAAAGTCATTCACAGAAAAACTTAAAACAGAAGAATAAAATGGTTAAAAGTGAAGATTCAGGAGGGAAAAATCAGATAGTTACAATGAAAAACAGAAAGCAGAGCTATTGATATTTATCACACGAAAAATTAAGGTGAGAAAACTCATCATTACATGATAAGGGGACAATTTGCAATTCACAGTTTTGGAAACTGGAAGACATAATTTTCAGTTCATACTTAACCTGAAATCTGTGCTTCTGGAAAACAGCAATGATCATTGCTAATTATTCAGTTCAGTTCAGTTCAGTCGCTCCGTCATGTCCAACTCTTTGTGACCCCATGAATTGCAGCACACCAGGCCTCCCTGTTCATTACCATCTCTTGGAGTCTGGAGAAATGAAAATCAAAACCACAGTGAGATATCACCTTACATTGGTCCAAATAGCCATCATCAAAATATCTATGAATAATAAATGCTGGAGAGCACGTGAAGAAAAAGAAACTCTTCTACACTGTTGTTGGGAATGCAGATTGGAGGGACCACTACAGAGAACAGTATGGAAGTTCCTTTAAAAACTAAAAATAGAGCCAGCATATGATCTGGTGATCCCACTCCTGGGTATATATCCAGAGAAAACTATAGTTCAAAAAGATCATGCACCCCAGTGTTTACTGTAGCATTATTTACAATGACTAAGACACAGGAAAGGCTTCCCTGGTGGCTCAGACAGCAAAGAATCCGCCTGCAGTACAAGAGACTGGGGTTTGATCCCTGGGTTGGGAAGATCCCTTGGAGAAGTAATGGCTACCCACTCCAATATTCTTGCCTGGTATATTCTGTTGACAGAGGTGTGTGGTATTCGTGGTGTCACAGAGTCAGACATGACTGAATGACTAATACTTTCACTTTCTTTCAATACATGGAAGCAACCTAGATGTCCACTGATGGATGAATGAATAAATATATGGTAATATATAAACAATGGAATATTATTCAGCCACGAAAAGAATATTATCATTTGCAGCAACATGGATGAACCTAGAGATTATCATACTAAGTGAAGTAAGCCAAAGACAAATATCATATGCTATTTGCTTACGTGTTGTCACTTAGTCATATCTGACTCTGCAACCCTTTGGACTGTAGTCTTCCTAAGGGGCTCCCTGTCCATGGGATTCTTCAGGAAAGAATACTGGAGGGAGTTAACATGCCCTGCTTCACTGATATTGCTTATATGTAGAATCTAAAAAAAAAGATATGAATAAACTGATTTATAAAATGAAAACAAACTCACAGACATAGAAAACAAATTTACGGTTGCCAAAGGGAAAAGGTAGGGGGGAGGGATAAATTAGAAATTTGGCATTAACTTATACACACTGCTGTATATAAAATAGGACCTCTTGTATAGCACAGTAAACTACTCAGTATTGTGTAATAACCTATATAGAAAAGAATCTTAATAAGAATATATACATATATATATATATATGTATGTATAACTGAATCACTTTATTGTACAACTGAAACTAACACAACATTGTAAATCAACTATATTTCATTAAAAAAAAGAAGATAGAATTTCTCTCAAAATTTATATTTTAGGAAACTGCTTACTGTACAGAACCATCCTTCCCCATGTGACTTAAGAACTCACAGATGACCAATTGTTTGCCTACAATAAGGCCAGACACAGACCTAAATTTCTATTCTTTGATTAATAAATGATTAGCTGAACTGTTTATCCCTACTGGCCAATCTGGACAAAATACTCAATAACTTGACTTAGTCTGGTATCTCCCCTCCCCAGCATCCCTAGGAACTGGGCATGTCTTTGAACATTGATATAATTTCTCTTTAACAGTCCCTCCAGAAATCAGCTGATGTTAGGAAAAACATTCCCCAATCAACTGACTGATGATCTTCACCTGACTTTTTCACTCCTCTTCATCCCATTCTTTCTAGCCTTATTTATTCCTCCTTATAAAATGAGTACTTTCTCCATGTTTCTATGAGTTCAATGATTTTTTTGAAGATTCCTCATGTAAGGGATATAATGCAGTATTTATCTTTCTCTATCTGGTTTATTTCACTTAACATAATGCATCCAAGTTCCATCCAAGTTGTTGAAAATAGCAGGATTTCCTTCTCATGGCTGAGTAACATTCTACTGTATGCATATATAGTATATATTGCATTTTCTTTATCCATTCACCCATTAGTAGACACTTAGATTGTTACCATATCTTGACTTTTGTGAATAATGTTGCAGTGAACATTGGAATACAAATACTTCAAAATTGTTTTCACTTACTTTAGATATACACCTGGAAGTGGAATTGCTGGATCATACAGTAGTTCTCTTTTTAGTTTATTGAGAAACTTCCATACTGTTTTCCATAGTAGCCACCTTTTTCCTGCTTCTTTGATAGCACTTGTTATCCCTTGTCTTTTAACAATAGCAATTCTAACAAATGCAAGACGATATCCAATTGTGGTTTTGATTTGCATTTTCCTGATAATGTATGATGTTGAGCACATTTTACTGTACCTGTTGGCCATTTGTAAATCTTCTTTGGAAAAATGGGTATTCAGTTCCTCTTGCCAATTTTCAAAACTTTTTTTTTCACCATTGAGTTGTCTGAGTTCTTTGTATGTTCAGCTTGTTGTTGTCTATTCTAGTCGCTAAATCATGTCAGAATCATTTGCAACCCTGTGGACTGTGGCCACCCAGAATCCTCTGTCCATGGGATTTTCTAGGCAAGAATACTGGAGTGGGTTACCATGTCCTTCTCCAGGGTTCTTCTATCCAACCCAGGGATCAAACCCACATCTTCCACATTGGCAAGCATATTCTTAACCACTGAGTCACCTCAAAAGCCTCATGTGTTCAGTTATAAGGTGATTACAACTTGAAGATGTGATGTATAACTTGGTGACTATAGTTGATAATATTGTATTATATAATTGAAATCTCCTGAGAGTAAAACTTTAATTTGCATGCTCAGTCACATCTGACTCTTCATGACCCTATGGACTGTAGCCCTCCAGGCTCTTCTGTCCATGGGAATTTCCAGGCAAGAATACTGCAGTGGGTTGCCATGCCCTCCTCCAGGCAATCTTTCCAACCTGGGAATAGAACTCCTGTCCTGCGACTCCTGTATTGCAGGCAAATTCTTTACCACTGAGCCACTGAGGAGATATATATATATGTGTGTGTGTGTGTATATATATATATATATATACACTCAGAGAGAAAAAGATAAAAATAAACATATTTACAAAGACACAGTGAGAGAGACTAGAACTTTCATGTCCATGTGGAAAAGATGAATTTTTCTGTAATTCCTTTTAAAACTGCACCTGCAAATAATGGAAGGGGGAAGGTATTTTTAATTTTATTTTCTTTTAAAATAAATTCAATTTTCACTAAAAAAGCCTAAATGACCTAGAAGTAAATTGCATACATATATTCATGGGTTATATAAAGTTTTCTTTGTACTACACAAAGATAGGAAGCTCCAAGAAAAGATGAGTATATCTGGTACATGAAAAATGTGTAGGTGTATATGCATACCTATATATACATACCATATATATAAATATATATATATACATATATATATAAAATATCTAAGTCAATTTGGGCTGCTATAACAAATTACCATTGACTAGGTAGCTTAAACAACAAGTATTTACTTACTTTTCATATTTCTGGGAAGCTGGAAGTCCATGATCATGGTGTCAGCATGATTGCACACCTGTGTGATTCTGTTCTGGAGCGAGTCCTCTTCAGAGTGGTCCAAAGCTGACTTCTCCCTGTTTTCTCACATAGTGGAAAGAGTGAGCTATCTCTCTGGCCCCTTCTTATGACATCAGTCCCATTCATGAGAGCTCCACCCTCATAACCTAAAGTGTTAGTAGCTCAGTCATGTCTGACCTTTTGTGACACTATAGCCCACCAGGCTTCTCTGTCCATGGAATTCTCCAAGCAAGAATACTGGAGTGGGTTGCCATTTCTTTTCTCTAGGGGATCTTCCCGACCCAGAGAACAAACCCAGGTCTTCCACATTCAGACAGATTCTTTACTGTTTGAGTCACCAGTGATGTGAAGTCACTCAGTTGTGTCTGACTCTTTGCAACCCCATGGATGATGCAGCCCACGGAATTCTCTAGGCCAGAATACTGGAGTGGGCAGCTGTTCCCTTCTCCAGGAGATCTTCCCAACCCAGGGATCAAACCCAGGTCTCCCACACTGCAGGCAGATTCTTTACTAGTGGAGCCACCAGAGAAGCCCAAGAATACTGGAATGGGTAGCCTATGCATTCTCCAGGGGATCTTCCCAACCCAGGAACTGAACCAGAGTCTCTTGCATTGCAGGTAGATTCTTTACCAGCTGAGCTACCAATAATGCTTCTGAGGAGAGTGTCTTCTTGCAAGTTTCAGGGAGTCCAAGAACTCTGTATGCGTACTAAGTCACTTCAGTCATGTCTGACTCTTTGGCTCCTCTGTCTATGGGGATTCTCTAAGCAAGAATAGTGGAGTGGGGTGCCACACTCTCCTTCAAGGGATCTTTCCAACCCAGGGATCAAACCCACATCACTTATGTCTCCTGCATTGACATCTTTACCATGAATGCCACCTGGGAAGCCTCATAACCTAACTACCTTTCAAAGACCTCACCTACAAAATATCATCATATTAGGGATTAGATTTCAATTTAGGAATTTGGCAGGGGATAGAGGATGAGCAACTCAAATATTCATTCAGTCTGTAACTGTATAAAAAATATAAATACATAAACATTTGCCTTGAATGTTTATACATGTGTGTGTATATATAAGACATATTTATATACACACACACGTGAAAATAAATTTGATCAGAAGTCTCTGAAAATACTTTGAAACCCGTTTTGGCCAAGTGCTAAAGCTTTAATTGGTCCTTATATGTGTAAATTGTGTATGACACCACTCAAAGGGACAAAATTTGCATTCATAGTGCTTGTAGATTTGTTGATGTAGATACTGTAGATTTGTAAATTGGACAGTTTGCTGGCAGATTGCAGACAGTGAGGTGTCCTAAAGAGGGGCTGTTTCTAATTCATACAGTGTGCTAGTTGGGGGAATGATTGTTGATCCTGCCAGAGGAGAGAACACACTTCAATTTTTATTATGTACTGCAGTTTTACATTCAGGTTTACATCATTTGTCAGTTGAAATTATGCAAACAATATAATGTGCTTCTGTTCAAGTGAATATTTGCAAACATCAGCCTCTGCTGTTTCCTGAATCAAGTCTCCAGCAATAGCAAGGCTACATCCCAGCCTTTAAGCATCTCAGAAAGTTGCCTGCTATTTAACAGTTTAAATTATTTTTCATTTAAAAAGAAATATATATATATAAATTGAAATAAAAATAAAGCTCCATCTGATGAAATTGATTTCAATACCACTGTTACTAAAGTAATGAAAACAAAAATGAGATGCTATTTTATTACTATCAAAATGAAAAGTTAAAAGTAATGAAAATCCTAGTACTTTCATAAAGATAAGCAATTGCTAATCTTTTCTTCAACAAAAGAAATTTTTTTTAAATATGGCAAAAAGTACTTTAGTTATGACATCATTTCAGAAACATTGAAATGTGAAGTTCATGTAAATCTTAGAATAAAGAAAATATGGCTCAGTTGGTAAAGAATCTGCCTGCAATGCAGGAGACACGGGTTCGATTCCTGAGTTGGGAAGATCCGCTGGAGAAGGGATAGGCTACCCACTCCAGTATTCTTGGGCTTCCCTTGTGTCTCAGCTGATAAAGAATCCGCCTTCAATGAGGGAGACCTGGATTCGATCCCTGGGTTGGGAAGATCCCCTGGAGAGGGGAAAAGCTACCCACTCCAGTATTCTGGCCTGGAGAATTCCATGGACTGTATAGTCCACGGGGATAGCAAAGAGTTCGACACACTGAGCAACTTTCACTTTCAGTGAAAAAATAAAAGAATGTGTTCAGTACCTTTCAAAAAAACCCAATAAATCCTTAACATCATTAATACTTGTATAAATTGATTTTTATCCTAAACCAAATTTTTAAAAATATTATCATTTACTTCTAGGAATTCATCATAAGGAAATATTCAGGAGTGCAAATAAAGATGTATATATAACAATTTCAATATACTATTATTTTTAATAACAAAAAATATATAAATCTCATGGTTAAAAGTGAAAACATTAAAATGGAATTTTAAAATGCATTTTCAAGCTTAATAGGGAGGTAAGAATATGTAAATATGATCATTATTACAAGTTAATTAATATATATATATTTAAATAGAATAGATTGTATAAAATATAGTTTTACTATATAATATCTAGGAGCTTCCCTGGTGGCTCAGATGGCAAAGAATTTGCCTACAATATGGAAGACTCAGGTTTGATCCCTGGGTCAGGAAGATCCAGGTCAGGAGAAGGAAATGACAATCCACTCTAGTATTCTTTTTTTTTTTAACAACAGAGAAATCCCACACAGTGAGAATTTTTATTGATGAAAAGCTGATGGAAGAATCACAGAAGTCTTCATAAAGTATAGACCAGCCAAGGACTGTATCCATTTCCATTTTCTCTTCAGGAGCTTCAGCAGAGAGATCAGGAATTATGGCCCCCTGTTTTCTTGACCTTAAGGAAGTTTTTGTTTCATGTTTATTAATACAGATTTTTATATGGAATTATATAATATTTATTACTTTTGTCTGAGATAATACTTCTTAAAATATTCTATGCAGCCAAAGATGGAGAAGCTCTATACAGTCAACAAAAACAAGACCAGGAGCTGACTGTGGCTCAGATCATGAACTCCTTATTGCCAAATTCAGACTCAAATTGAAGAAAGTAGGGAAAACCACTAGACCATTCAGGTATGACCTAAATCAAATCCCTTATGATTATACAGTGGAAGTGAGGAATAGATTTAAGGGCCTAGATCTGATAGATAGAGTGCCTGAAGAACTATGGAATGAGGTTCGTGACATTGTACGGGAGACAGGGATCAAGACCATCCCCATGGAAAAGAAATGCAAAAAAGCAAAATGGCTGTCTGGGGAGGCCTTACAAATAGCTGTGAAAAGAAGAGAGGCGAAAAGCAAAGGAGAAAAG
>SJYT01010299.1:150748-182370 GCA_006410635.1 Cephalophus harveyi
GACCCAATCAAAAAATGGGCCAAAGAACTAAACAGACATTTCTCCAAAGAAGACATACGGATGGCTAACAAACACATGAAAAGATGCTCAACATAACTCATTATCAGAGAAATGCAAATCAAGACCACAATGAGATACCATTTCATACCAGTAAGAATGGCTGCGATCCAAAAGTCTACAAGCAATAAATGTTGGAGAGGGTGTGGAGAAAAGGGAACCCTCTTACACTGCTGGTGGGAATGCAAACTAGTACAACCACTATGGAGAACAGTGTGGAGATTCCTTAAAAAACTGCAAATAGAACTGCCTTATGACCCAGCAATCCCACTGCTGGGCATACACACCGAGGAAACCAGAATTGAAAGAGACACATGTACCCCAATGTTCATCGCAGCACTGTTTATAATAGCCAGGACATGGAAGCAACCTAGATGTCCATCAGCAGATGAATGGATAAGAAAGCTGTGGTACATATACACAATGGAGTATTACTCAGCCATCAAAAATAATACATTTGAATCAGTTCTAATGAGGTGGATGAAACTGAAACCTATTATACAGAGTGAAGTAAGCCAGAAAGAAAAACACCAATACAGTATACTAATGCATATATATGGAATTTAGAAAGATGATAATGATAACCCTGTATGCAAGACACCAAAAGAGACACAGATGTATAGAACAGTCTTTTGGACTCTGTGGGAGAGGGAGAGGGTGGGATGATTTGGGAGAATGGCATTGAAGCATGTATAATATCATATATGAAACAAGTCACCAGCCCAGGTCCAATGCATGATACTGGATGCTTAGGCCTGGTGCACTGGGACAACCCAGAGGGATGGTACAGGGAGGGAGGAGGGAAGGGGGTTCAGGATGGGGAACACGTGTATACCTGTGGCAGATACATGTTGATGTATGGCAAAACCAATACAATATTGTAAAGTAATTAACCTCCAATTTAAATAAATAAGTTTATTTAAATAAATAAATAACTAAATTTTCAAGTAGCTACATTTTTAAAAAGTCAAAAGATACAAGTGAAATTAATTTTACTAATACATATTATTGGATACAAAATATCTAAAATATCAGTTCAATGCATAATCAATACAGAGATGAGTGATATATTTCACGTCCTCTTTTCCCATGTGTCTACTGTGTTGGATGGGCTTCCCAGGTGGCTGTAGCAATAGAGAACTCACCTGCCAATGCAGGAGACATGAGAGATTCAGATTCAGCCCCTGAGTCAGAAAGATCCCCGGGAGGAGGGCATGGCAACCCACTCCAGTATTCTTGCCTGGAGAATCCCATGGACAGGGGGAGTCTGGTGGGCTGCAGTCCATAGGATCACACCGAGTCGGACATGACTAAAGTGACTAAGCAGCAGCAGCAACAGCACATAGGTTTGGTTACTATGCAGCATGTGGAATCCTCCTGGACCAGAGATCAAACCCGTGTCTGCATTGGCAGACAGATTCTTAACCACTGGACCCCCAGGGAAGTCCTGCATGATGTTTTCTGTGTTTTGTTTGTATGTTTGTTTTTCTCTCCCTAGCCAAATGTATTCAGATCTACTGTGGCCCTACTTTCTGATCAAGGCCTGGACTGTACAGTCTTGTATGGTTGGTCACAGTGGGCCACCCTGCCTCTCCCACTTTGTGCTTCCTTCTTCCCCTGTGCAGAATGGAGCTAAGCCAGTTCATTCTTGACCCACACTGGCTCCAAGGAAGAGTGCAGAAATGAATGGAAATTAACATGTGTGAAAAAGTCTTGAAGCTTCAATGCCAAGTGTTTAATTATTCATGTGGTTTCTCATATCCACACACAACCTGGAAGAGGTCTCTGACACAGGACTTCCGAGGGCCCTGTTGAACTGACCTGACAAATAATTTGCTGTGCTCTTATTTCATATGCACCTGCTCTGTGGAGAGAGACATCCAAGGTGTAAACAGGGCAGGGCTGTATCTGCATGAGGTTGTACTGATTCCCCCCCAGCATCTCAGGACCCTCGAGGGCCTGTACCATCCAAGTGCTTTCCGCTCCCAGAATCAGAATGACCTGATGACCTTTAAGATTTCAGCCTCCTGGAAGAACTGTGCTTGTTCCCCTTAAAAGCCTTGGTGTGCTGAGCCTCTGCACGAAAACCTGGAGCCATCACGTTTGTAAAAAGCAGCAATTCATAGAGTTGACATGCTTTGTTCACAACAATTTCATTTCTCACCCAGCAGCTTAATCCCATTTTTGTTTAGTCACTTGCATGGGTCTTTTCCGGAGAAGGCAATGGCCCCCACTCCAGTATTCTTGCCTGGAAAATCCCATGGACAGAGGAGCCTGGTGGGCTGCAGTCCATAGGGTCGCTAAGAGTTGGACACAACTAGTGACTTCACTTTCACTTTTCACTTTCATGCATTGAAGAAGGAAATGGCAACTTACTCCAGTGTTCTTGCCTGGAGAATCCCAGGGATGGGGGAGCCTGGTGGACTGCCATCTATGGGGTCGCACAGAGTCAGACACGACTGAAGTGACTTAGCAGCAGCATGGGTCTTTTCACTTGTAGACATCACCATCTTCTGGGAAAGGGCAGACAGGACTTCATATGGTGAAAACAGAGACGTGCAAGCGGTAGGGATCTCACTGGGGGCTTCCCTGGTAGCTCAGTGGTAAAGAATCTTCCTGCCAATGCAAGAGACACAGGGATATGGGTTCAAACCCTGGGTCAGAAAGATCCTCTGGAAGAGGGCATGGCAATCCACTCCAGTATTCTTGCCTGGAGAATCCCATGGGCAGAGGAGCCTGGCGGGCTACAGTCCAAGGGGTCACAAAGAGTCGGACATGACTGAGCAACTAAGCAAGCAGAGTGATCTCATTATGGGTAAGAATGGGTTTGGATCCTCAGGAATGAGGAAATATCTCTCCTTTACCCCATACAAATATCCTTTTGTCCTTCATTCATTTGTTTGTTGGGAAGAATGGTCCTTTTGGATACAGATGAGGGAGAAGGGCTTTCCTGTCCATTCTTTGTTGTTGTTCAGTCACTCATTCATGTCTGACTCTTTGCCACCCCATTGACTGCAGCACACCAGGCTCCCCTGTCCTTCACCATCTCCCAGAGCTTGCTCAAACTCAAGTCTATTGAGTCAGTGATGCTATCCAACCATCTCATCCTTTGTCGTCCCCTTCTCCTCCTGCCTTCAATCTTTCCCATCATCAGCATCTTTTCCAATGAGTTGGCTCTTCACATCAGGCGGCCCAAGTATTGGAGCTTCAGCTTCAGCTTCAGTCCTTCAAATGAATATTCAGAGCTGATTTCCTATAGGATTGACTGGTTTGATCTCCTTACCGTCCAAGGGACTCTCAAGAGTCTTGTCTAGTACCATGATTTGAAGGCATCAATTCTTTGGCAATCAGCCTTTTTTAATTGTCTAGCTCTCACATCCATACATGACTACTGGAAAAATCATAGCTTTGACTCTATGGACCTTTGTAGACAAAGTAATGTCTCTGCTTTTTAATATGCTGTCTAGGTTTGTCATAGCTTTTCTTCCAAGGAGCAAACATCTTATAATCTCATGGCTGCAGTCACTGTCCACAGTGATTTTGGATTTTTGGCTGCCTAGTCTTAGGAAGCAGAATCCCTGGTCGCTGATAGGAGGTCAGCAGATTCAGATGTCAGCTTTCTAATCTAGAGACTTGTAGAGACTGAGAGAGTTGAGGATTAGTGCTCTGTTCTGAGTGCTTGACACTGTGATTGAAACTTGAAGATGTGACTGAGAAATTGTTGGGGCTCCATGGAAGATCTATGAGACACACATGCAGGCACCTAGGCTGCACTTTCCTTGTGACTTACAGCTAAGCAAGCACATTCTTGTGCGTTTAATCATCACTACAGTCCTGCATGGAATACTCTCAGTCACATATTACAGATCAGAACATAGAAGCTAAAAAAAAATAGGGAAATGTCCCAAGTGTTACCTGGTGGTTTCACTAGAATGAAAGATACTACCTGAAAACTTAAAGGAGCTATTTGGGAAATTAATAAAATGACTGCTAAGTTTACAAGGTGGAAAACAGACATAAAAATCATTTGAACAATACACAGATCCAGAATCCAGGTCTTCCCATTCAGAACTCAGTTTTTCATTGTTATACACATCTGTGTTCTCACACATGCTCATACACACACACACACACACACACACACACACACACTCACTCACACACACAGAAACACAGAGTCGATTCCTTTATCCCTGAATCTAAGTGCTTTTGCAATATCTTGGTGCTATTGTCACTCAGGATGTCCTTACCCAAAGCTAGACTAGGAGGACCTAATTCTATAAAATAAATAAAGGTAGCTTTTAAGCATTTTAGGTTGTGTTTGCACATCTTCCCTCAGGTGTCAGAAACTGTCCCAAGACCTCGAGATAAGCCTTAGTGGAGCCCTTGTCAGTTGAGATTCAGGCTGATGGCAAACATGCTCTGAGCTTGCCAAAGGGAAAGAACATGACTGGTTGTACTTGGTTTCACCCTGGTATCCACACTAGCATGAAAGTATGTCTTGGACACTTGAAGTGAGTAACTAGGATTAATGAAAGAAGCACCAACTATACAAGTTAGTGGGCATAAGGAGGTTGTTACCCTGCATGCATGCTCAGTCACTAAGTCTTGTCCGACTCTTTTGCAAACACATGGACTGTAGCCCACTAGGCTCCTGTGTCCATGGGATTTCCCAGCAAGAATACAGAAGTGGGTTGTTATTTTCTTCTCCAGGGGATCTTCCCAACCTACGTATCCTCTGTCTGCTACATTGGCAGGTGGGTTCTTTACCACTGAGAAACCTGGAGGCCCCTACATACTTACCTTATGGAGGGCCATATGCAGGGGTGGGTGAGTGGTTTGAGCAGAGACCAGGTGAGTGATTGGAAGGCAGATTTTGGAAGGGGACTGAGGGTGCATTCCCAGCCTTCTGATTATAGTACCGAAGTTAAAACTACACCAGCCCCTGTTTGTTTGAAGCAGATCCTGTGGCTGGCAGTCTAGGGACTGTGAGATTCTCATGCCTCTTACGTTTGGCTTTGAGGTTCCAGTTTTTCTTCCATTTATCTCTTGAACCTGACAGTGAGTCTGGGGATCCCAGAGAGCTCATTTGCTGGACTTGTGCTACTGAGCTGAAACTTGGTCTCAGCGCTTCAGTCTGCTGAGAACAAACTGACTGGTGGAAAGCGGGACACAGGCGTGGAAGTTACCTCTTGCCAAGCAGTTACTGCATTCATCCTGACAAAATCCTAGAAGGCTTCCCGAAAGCAGGAATAAGCAGCATTACTTTACTTACACTGTTGGAAAAGAAAACTTGAGAGGCCAAGGGATTTTTTTCTAGACACATCATTCAGTAAATGGGTGAGTAACCTTTGTCCCATCCAGACACAGCCAAGGGAGGAGGGGAAGCTCTGCCACAGGTCGAGGCTGTCTGAAGCCCTGCACTGCCCACCCCCTGGAAACCTGACCTCGCCACACAGCTGTGACTCTGGGATACTCTTGCCTTAGTGGCCTCCATGCCTGCAGGGCCTGTGCTGAAGAAGCGACCCAAGAGGAAAACTGACACAGTGAGGTTCTAGGAACCCAGAAGACAAGGACTATCATGCCATCCACCCCACTCAGTCCCAACACCACGTTACCCAGCTTGCAATTCACTGTCTTCAGGACAAAATTTTCTCTTCTTTTCAACCAGGGCAGAAATGGCATCAAAATTCAAACCAGAGCCCTTGCTCTATTTTCTTACAGGTGTTCTTAAATGAGGAAAGGTGCAATTGAGGACCTGTTTAACAGACACCCCTTACACTTGCCACATAATTCTAAATGGTGGAAAGAGCTGCTGAAAGGTGGAGATCAGTTCTAGGTACATCCATCAGACACAACTTTGCTGCTGGTCTGTCCTGTACTTGCTCTACTCCTCCTTCCATCATTCTTGTTACTGGCACGAGGAAGGAGAAATGCAGAGAGGTTACTTCTGCCAGTCAAGCTGGGTGACTGTCTCATACTGACCCCCGACCGGTGTGTCCAGGCTGTTGTCTACAGGAGATACATCTTTCACTTCCCCCACCTGCCCTTGGGAGTATCACATACACTCCTCCCTTGATTTCCAGACTCTGGAGCCAGATTGCTGAGTGTCTTTCCTGGCAGGACCACCGACTCCCTGTGTGTCTTTAGGCAAGCTACTTAAATTCTGTGTGTTTTTGGCTTCACCACGTGTAAACTAGAGACAGAAATAGAACACGTGTGGCAGGATGGTGTGCTGATCGAGCTGTATCTGTAGCATCCTTGGTGCCATGCCTGGTACCAAAAACCGGCTATTTAAAAAAAAAAATTATATTTATTTATTTGGCAGCGCTGGCTCTTAGTTGAGGCATGTGGGTCTAGTTCCCTGACCAGGGAATGAACCCAGGGCCCCTGTATTGGGAGAGTAAAGTCTGAGCCACCAGGGAAGTCCCCGGAAGTCCCCAGAACTGGCTATTGAAGTGAGACCAGGATAAATGATGCTTTGACTTACTGGGCCCTATTTTCACTGCTTCTTTCTCTGGACACTTGCTCTCATTACCCAGGGAGACGTTCCTTCTGGCCTCAGGCCTTTTCAAAGCCACATGCCTGGCCCCCTGGGGCTTCAGCGGGCGGGGGGCGGGTGGGGGGGGAGTGTGGAATGAACCCCTTGGCAGGCACAAAACTGGCTCAGGCTTGAGTGCACTGGCTTCCGTCTCGTCTCTCATCCACCTTGCCTTCCCCTGCTGATCAGAGTTCACCCCCCTGCCCTCTCTGTGCTTTAGACTGGGGATGTTTTCTTTGTGCTTGTGTGATTCTCGGTAAATTTCTTCTCTAGACCTCATGCATCCACAGGGACAATCATTTCTATTTCCTTGCCTTCTGATCTCTGGATGTGTTCTGTCCTGGAGATGAAGGTCCCTGACACCTGAAGACCCACTGGATTACTGGTTCAACATCTCCCTGGTCATTTCGCCTCAGCCCTTGTCCCACTAGTGTGGTCTTGCCCCAACCCCACTGCTTGCTAACCGAGCACAAGATCATCAAAGATGCCCACAGACAAGGTGGATGAAAGACAGTCAGTAGAATCTGATTATTCAGGAGGCATCACCATCCCTTTAAGGATACTTTGAGAAGGCAGGTCAGCAGAGGTTTGTTTTCTGTCTGCTCTTAATAAAATTTCCTATTAATTAAGTAGAGTGGTATGGGCTGTAGCCCCACTCACATTATCTGTCCTTTTATTTTGTGGTTACATGGCAGTTGGAGCCCTGAAATTATACACTGGGCTCTAATATTTCAAGACCCAACAGGAACAAATATGCAATTACATAGTTCAGTGGTGCAGGGCCACAGCAGTGTGGAGTGGGGAAATCCTTTCCTGTGAAAGGAAATTTTAGGTCCTGGACTTGAGTGCCCTCCGAGCGAGGAAATCCTCCCCCTGCAGCCAGCATGTGGCTCCACCTGGCTCCAGCCGGAGCATCAGGTACGCTTCCAGATCCTTCAGGACACGAGGGCCGCGGGGAGGGGAGGAGGCCCCCACACTGTGCTGGGGCCGTGCCCTAGGGTCCTTACAGCGATCCGCAGGTAGAGAGCAGGCGGTGCACAGATGTGGCCTCTGCCAGTGAGCCACTTAGGGCATGTGTGCCACTTTCTCGTGTGCTCATTCTGTGTTCACCTTTCTGAAAGGTCAGCCCTCATCACCTAGCCTGCTTCAGTGCTTGTAGGAGATCGTCCAAATCAAAAGTTTTTTTTTTTTTTCTGTTATTTGACAGATGAGGCAATTATGGCTCAGAGAGGTTAAGGAACTTGAGCACAGTCACACAGCTATTAAGGGGAGAAGGCAATGGCATCCCACTCCAGTACTCTTGCCTGGAAACTCCCATGGACGGAGGAGCCTGGTAGTCTGCAGTCCATGGGGTTGCTGAGTTGGACACGACTGAGCGACTTCACTTTCACTTTTCACTTTTATGCATTGGAGAAGGAAATGGCAACCTACTCCAGTGTTCTTGCCTGGAGAATCCCAGGGATGGCGAGCCCAATGGGCTGCCATCTGTGGGGTCGCACAGAGTCGGACATGACTGAAGCGACTTAGCAGCAGCAGCAGCAGCAGCAGTAAGGATTCTAGTCCCTAGCATGTCCAGTCCCCTGTTTCCATATCCCTAAGTTCTCTGACAGAAGGGTAGCAGAGTCTGTTGTGCTACGTGTCCATACGAGAGTCCAGCTGTAGCATTCTGTGCTTGACTGTTGGCAAAGAACAACCTGCTTGAAATTGAAGGGACATACCCAGGATATCTTGCAAAAGTCATGAGATTCTTCCAGTCCTTGTAGCTCCACATTCAAAGTGAAAGCAGGAAGGCACAGTATCTCAGACCATCCTTTCCTGAAGGGTCTGACAGAGCCATATGTGTGGGTGTGTGTGAACGTATGTGCGAGCCTGTGACTGCTTCTGTGTGAGTGATTGTGTGTATGCAACAATGTGTGTGTGTGTAAGAGTGTGCACATGTATATGTGTATATATGTGTGAGTGTTTCCGCGTGTGCTGTTGCAGGCAGGTGTCTGATGCGTCCAGGAAGGAATCACCCAGCCAGAGGTTTCCATGGTAGCTGAGATACCCGCTGGTCCTTAAATAATTAAGCAGCCAGAGCTTTTAAATACATTTCAAAACAAATACTCATTTCCCTTTAATGCAATGCTGATTTCCCCTTTGACGCACCGCCTGAGGCTATGTCAGCCGACTGTAATTCTTGTTCTGATGTGGTGGCAGTGTCTTGGGTTGTCGTGGAAGCCACGCCTGCTGTCAGAGGCCAGCCTCTGACTTCACCTTGTCCAGAGGAAGGAAAAAGTGTGAGCAGGAGGAGTTTCTGTTTTTGCTCCTCTTCCTAAGGTGCCACTGGGACATCTCAGGCTCAGGGGCAGCTTTACCCCTGCACTAACCTTAGTTGCTAGCTGTCCAACAGGCAAGTTTCTTGGAGTGATTTTCTCCTGCCAGTAGCTTCAAAAGATAAGTATATCTTGGCACACAGCCTTGGGATCACTTCTTTTTCTAGTGACAGGTTCTCCTGAGCAAGGCTAGTGGACACATTCACCCTTCCCCTTGTGTCTCATCTGTTTATGCCCATCCGCATGTCTGCAGGTGTAGGTACCGCCCTGAGGCAGCCTCTGCCTGAAATCCACACTCCCTTTGCCTCCTTAGGAGCCGAGAGCCCCACACAGCTGGGTTCTGTGTGTATGGACGTAGAACAAGGAGAGGGATTTCAAAATCATTTATGTTTTGCCTGGTATGGGCCTGATGTCTGATCTTCTTGGGTCAGTGAGTGACATTTGGGAATCTCAAAACCAGCATCAGTGGCAAGACCCATGGACCAGAGCTCTCACCTCTGGGAGGTGGACCAGGCTATGATGGCCTCCTGCGGCAGGCCATCTGGGTCACCAGTCACCATCCCCAACAGGATGTCCAGTCAAGGGAGACCGTGGTGATGCTTCTGGGTCATACATCAATGATGACAATACAAATGATGCAGTCAGTATCTTGTTTCTTCCCTGTCCTTTCCATCCTTTCACACAGTCATTCAATAGACGTTTGTTGAACACCTACTGTATTCCAGGCAAAAAAAAATGAAGATATGAAAGTCACAGCCTCTGCCTTCAAGGGACGCACAGAGCCAGGCACCAAAGAGCAAGAACCGTACTGTGTGGTCAATCTTATGACCTGGCAGAGAGGAAGCTGGGAGGAGGAGAAGACGGGGTGAGCCTGGGAGGAAGCACAGGACTTGGTGTATCCTTGGTGAAAGAGGGGCAGGGATGGGCACCTGAGATACCTCTCCTGACCATCCTTCACCTTCACTCCCACAGGGGCACAACTAGGCCTTCCACTGAGGATCCAATCCCCTTAAGTATCTCTCCAAACTCACCACTTCTCTCCTGAAGGCATCTCTTTCTTCCCAACCTACCCACCATCTGAGCATCTCATATCTAGCCTTTTGGTTCCCTTGACAATGCCCTAAGGTCAAGGAGATCAGCAGCCACTTCTCCAAGCTGACCTGGCCTGGAGTCTAATCATGGTTTTGAGGAGGATGTACTTTGCCACAAGTGCTCCAAAGCAGAAGTCCTAGCTTTGTCCCCCTGGAACACACATTGCAGCTGGGGAAACAAGCATGCAGTGACCAGCAATATTTCCAAGTTACACACAGAGTCCAGGTTACCTGTGCACTCTAAAAGAAACAGAGCTAAAGAGCTTTTAAAAGAGCTGTGAGAAGGATCTAAACATAAATGACCACATCTGCATTTTCACAGCACACTGCAGTGTGTGAAGTCCTTTTCTTTTAAATAATTTTTTTGATGTGAACCATTTTTAAAGTCTTTATTGGACTTGTTACACCATTGCTTCTGTTTTACATTTTGTCTTTTTGGCTGTGAGGTTTGTGGGATTTTAGCTCCCTGACCAGGGATCAAACCCACATCCCCTGCATTGGAAGGCAAAGTCTTAATTGCTGGACAGCCAGGAAAGTCCCAGTTTGTGAAGTTCTTTAACATGCCTCCTTACTGATTTCTCAAGGCAACTGGTTGTACTGTGGTTGTACAAGCACTTTTAATGAACAGTCAAGGAAACAGTGCCTCTCAGAGGGCCAGTGACTTGCTTAATCTGGACTCAGCGATGAAGCTCGGTTCGGAGTCCACAGTCTAGGGTCAGAATCCTGCAGTACTTTTCTGTATATTTGCATGGGTTGATGAAAAGAGAAGAAAGTCAAGCAAGGAAAGAAGTAAGTATGAGGACAAGACTAGATGGGGTATGGTCATGACTATGAGAGGTCCTCAGGCAAGTCTCCCTCGAATCCAGCCTAGTTAGATAGTGAGGCCTCTGCCCCAGCCAAGGGTTCCTTGAGGTTTTTAGATGGGAATGTTAAAAAGGCAGGGGGGACAGGGTAAATGCACAACGTCCTGGGCTAACTGTCTTCCTGTAGTGTCTGCTGAATGAAATGAATGGGGAAAACACAAACAAAGAGTAGAAATATGCTAATTTCCCATCAATTTCTCAAAAATATTTTACTATGGGACATTTCAAAGGTATATAAAAGCAGGGAGAGCCCCATTCATTTTCTTTTTTAAAATTTTGTTCATTTATTTAGCTTTGGCTGTGCTGGGTCTTCATTGCTGTGCACAGATTTTCTCTAGTTTCAGTGAGTGGTGGCTACTGTTCATTGTGGTGCTTGGGTTTCTCATTTCTCCTATTGTGAAGCACAGCCTTTAGGGCACTCGGATTTCAGCAGGTGCAGCTTGAGGACTCTAGAGCCCAGGTTCAGTAGTTGTGGTGCTCGGGTTTGGTTGCCCCATGCCACATGGAATCTTCTCGGACCAAGGACCTGACCTGTGTCCTCTGCATTGGCAGCTGAATTCTTAAGCACTGGACCACCAGGAAAGTCCGGCCCACTCATTTTCTTAACTTTTCGTTTTGACACACACACGCCACTGTAAGAAATAAGACAGAGATCCAGTTTATCCTTCATCTGGTTTCTCTTAATGGTAATATCTTGCAAAACCATGAAATGATATGTTGACTAAGAAATTAATGCTGATACAACCAGTCAAATTTACTCAGATTTCACAGTTTCAAGTACACTCATTTGTGTGTATGGGTGTGTATTTAGTTCTATGTCACTTGCATTGTGTGTGAATTCTGCATGTATCAACTTGTGTGGATCCCTCCTCATCTTTCTATAGCCACAGCCACCTCCCTATCATATCCTCCTCCCTAACCCCTGGCAACCATAATTTGCTGTCTCTGTGATTACATCATTTCAATAATTTTATATATGTTAATATTCTATACAAATATATATGTTATGTACATTTATTAGTATGTTATGTAAATTAATATATTGATATCAGGTAAGGTAGACTTCAGAGCAAAAAAAATTGCTGGACAAAAGGTACATTTTGTTGTTGTTTAGTCACTAAGTCATGTCCGACTCTTGCAACCCTGCCCTATAGCATGCCAGATTCCTCTGTTTATGGGATTTCCACAAAGAGTCGGACATGACTGAGCGACTGAACTGAACTGAGGAGGGAGGGGGGTTCAGGATGGGGAACACATGTATACCTGTGGCAGATACATGTTGATGTATGGCAAAACCAATACAATATTGTAAAGTAATTAACCTCCAATTAAAATAAATAAATTTATTTTTAAAAATTAAACATAAAAGAATAAAAGGATCAATCCACCAGAAAGACATAAAAATTCTAAATGTATATGCACCAGGCAGCAGAGTTTCATAATACATGAAGCAAATACTCAATAGATAAGAAAGGAGACATAGACAATCTGCAATTACAGTTGGAGGCTTTACCATCCCCACTTTTAAAAACTAGTAAAACTACTAGTCAAAATATCAGCCAGCTTATAGAAGAAATTATCAACATAGCATATAGAATATGCTAAGAATGTTATATGCTATAGAATGCTATAGCATAAATTGGCATATATAGAACACCATCTGTCACAGCAGAATACAGTTTTTGTTGAGGAGCCATGAAACATTCAACAGGATAATTGTATCCTTACAAAACCTCAACATTCAAAGAATTACAATCACAAAATGTGCTTACCATCATCAGCCATTAGTAAAATAAAAATTGATACCACAGAAGATATCATTGCATAACTAACAGAATGACTAAAATAAAAAATAGTAACAACACCCAATGCTGATGAGGATGCAAATAAACAATTACTCACATATTAATGGTGAAAATGCAAAATTGTATAGCAACTCTGGAAAGTAGCTGTTTCTTGCAAAGCTAAACATGCTCTTATCATACAACTCAGAAATTATACTCCAGGACATTGATCCCCCAAAATGCAAAACTTAAACACCTATGGTGTTCACATAAACACCTATGAAGAAATGTTCATAGCAACTTTTTTCATAGTTGCTATGAATATTCAGAGGGTCCCAAACTGGAGCCTCTCCAAATGTTCTTCAGTGGGTGAATGGTTAGATGTCTACATTCCTTCCATGGAATACTACTCAGCAACAGAAAGAAACTCACATTAATTTAGGTAGGGCTTCCCTGGTGGCTCAGTGGTAAAAGAATCTGCTTGCAATGCAGGAGACACAGGTTTGTTCCCTGGATTGTGATGATCCCCTGGAGAAGGAAATGGCAACCCGCTCCAATATTCTTGCCTGCAGAATCCCATAGACAGAGGAGCCTGGCAGGCTACAGTTCATAGTGTCACAGAGTGTCGGACATGACTGAAGTGACTTAGCACTCATACATCCAATGTTAAGAAACAAAACCGAAAAATATTGCTCTAATGCCAAAATTCGTGCCTGACTGTTTATATGGACTATAGTCCTGAAAAGATGATATCCACCATTCTACCATAAGACTTCTTGGCCACCTTCTGCCATGGCCATGACTTTATGGCCCTTCTGCCACCTTCTATTAGTGAGACGTTTTTCCTTAAGGTAGAAATGGCTCTGGATCAAGGCTGATATATCTCAAGCAATTATAAAACAAATTAGAAAGTCATGAACTATTAGAGGGATAAGCTCAGCAGTTCACAACTATGGTTGAACAGCAGAAGAATCTGGGAGCTCTAAAGTAGATTGATGTCTGAGACTCACCCCTAGGGGTGATTCTACTTTAGTTGGCTTGAGAAGGGACCCAGGCATTGCTGTTTTTAAAAATTTCCCCAAATGATGCTGAACTGCAGCCAGGTTTGAGAAGCACTGATGAGTCTGAGATCATTTTACAGATGAGGAAACTTTGAACCCCCAGAAGTGAAATAAATAACCCAAAGTAAGTTACATGGCTGTATTTCTTAGAGTTGTCTTCCAAATCCTAGGACCTTTCCCTCTATTTATGTTTCTTTCAGATTCTTATCACCATCCTCCTCCCCAACCTTTAAGGTATGAAGCACCGTTTAATGGTTCCCATTGTAGGGATAATCACTGAAGACACAGTGATGTTCTTAATTTAGACATGCAAATTGTGGCAGAGGAAAACCACAGAGGGGGTTTTAAACCAATAAGAATTCTTTAAAGGAAAGTTGGGCATTTGTTGACCCACATTATTGAGAGACACACTGCACTCAAACACAAGAAGGGCTACCGAGCTCTCTGAGATCTCCCTCTAGGCCAATTTCTCTAGCATCTATTTAACATAACTCATTAAAGTATCCTCTAATTTCCATAGATTTTAATCTGCTACTTCCAGCACCTATTGGATCTTGATCTGCACCCAATTTGTCTCTGTCCCTTATTAGGAATGAGAACAAACAGCCCCTGCCCTTCTCACTCTTAAAGTGGCTTATTTACAACTGTATTTTAGTGCAAATTGGTCCATTTATTCATTAGTTTTGATGTGTCCCTTTCAATGCCTGGTTACCATCAGAGATATTATCATCATTCACCAAGGCATTCTGGGGTGTCTACATTTTATTAAAAATGGTTTGTAACAGAGTGAGGACGTGAAAACTGCAGATGTGAAGGGAAGGAGTGGTCGTGAGAACAGAACAGCCAGAAACAGAAGCTAAACCAGCACCCGAGATCTTGGTCCCTTGAGGCTCTTGGCCCAAATTAAGGAGGTTCCTGAGTAGAGACTGGCAGGGGGCAGATGAGTAAGTAGTTAGGCCTTCTCTAAGCAATTCTCAGAAGGGCAGCATGAGAAGCCCAAATGTCCAAACAGAGTGAAAAGTAAAACTCTTCTTCAGGCTTGTAGACTCCGGCATCCGTCTTGGTGTCATCTCTGCTTAGAAAGTAAATGCCTTCATTTTCATTTCTCAGCCACATCCTTTAATAAAAAGAATCTGTGAATTTTAACAGATCCACATCAGAAAATATTAGTGGTGTAATTTTTGGTGCCTATGTTGTCATTGCTTTGCTTTTATTTTTTCTTTTTCAAGTAGAAATTGGTCCTTGTCTTTAAGCCAAGTGAAACGATGTATAGCATCAAGAGAAGAAAACTTTAGGAAGATGTGTCTCCCCACAGGCAGTTTACAGTGATGGAAAGGCTCGGATTTAAGCAAGAATCCCTGGGCTTGGATCTGACACTAGCCTGAGGGCTAATTCGCTTCATTTGAGTTACTGATATACACAGAACTAGACTGTGTGCATGCTAAGTCATTTCAGCCATGTCCAACTCTGTGCAACCCTATTGACTGCAGCCTGCCAGGCTCCTCTGTCCATGGGATACTCCAGGCAAGAATACTGGAGTGGGTTACTATGCCCTCCTCCAGGGGATCTTCCCAACCCTGGGATTGAACTCACATCTTCTACGTCTAACCTGAATTGGCAAGCGAGCTCTTTACCACTAGTGCCACTTGGGAAGCCCCAATATATATTCAAGTGCATTTTAAATATATATTAAATATATTTTATATGCAATTATATTTTACCACAGTGTTGATATAAAGACAAACATCATCCATCCTGGATTATATTCATTTTGTTCTTCCTATTTGAAAAGAAATTAAAATATTTTTGTGGGCCCTTAAACATAGAGTGGGCCCCAGGCACCATACCTACAACAATGGCTGAAAGAACAGACCTACAGCTGATCTCTGCTCCCAGAACCAAACAGTGCTCTCCCTGTGGCAGCCTTCTAGAATTACTGCCTCTGTCTTGCTAGAGACTCTGAACAGAGGTGATTTCAGCTTGAAAACCAGAAACCAATGTATTAACCATGTCCTGTGAACATGTATTAACTATGTCCTGTGAACGCAAGAAAGTCTAACTTAGGAAAATCCCCCTGGGAGCAGAAAGCCCAGTAAAACCCTCATAGAGTGACTGAATGAATATGTGACTGCTTTAAATAGGAGGGTACATTTCACCGGTGCTTTAAGAGAAGATAATCTGGAAATTAGAATCAAAGGCTGTGTTTACTTGAAAAAATGCCAACTGATAGCTGCCTAATCAAACAAGGGCAGAAAATACCAGGACATTCAAATCCAAAGAAAGGATGAATGAGAACCTAAGGCCGAATGTCAGATGCTTTTATAGATACACATAGCAATTGAGTTAGGTTTAAAAACAATAATGAGCTAGTGCCACCATTTAATGGGTCACCTGCAAAATGTAAGGCATTTAAACGTATTATCTCTGACTCTCACCAAAGTAGGTATTTTAGCTCCATTTTGAGGAAATAGAGGGAGAGTGATTATAAGACCAGAGCACCTGTGATTTGTTGGCTATGTGGCCTCAGCTTACTTTCCAACCTTGCCAGGATCTGGTTTCCCAAATGTTAAATGTAGCTGGTGGTATACATGAGATAATAGGCAAATGCATGGGGTCTTAATATTGTTTTAAATTATATTGTGTTGGACAAGTGTTGTTTGGGTTTTCCATAAGATGTAATGGAAAGACCCAAGTGAACTTTTTAGCCAACCCAATATTTTGGGAAGAAATTTATGAGAACAATTTTATTCTTAAAACTCCATTACTCAAAACTTCATGGAATTTCCCAGCAAGTCATGGCGAGTGAGACAATGGAATTTGGAACTGGAGTGCTACTTCATGGGCTTGCCAGTATAATGCCCCAAGGAGACACACCTAGGGTGATCAACTCCTTCCAGTTTGCCCAGGATGTTCCAGATTTTAGCACTGAACATGCTGAGTCCCTGGAAATCCCTTGGTTCTGGACAAACTGGGACAGTTGATCATCCTGGACACACTTTCCTAACCAGCCTCTGGTTCCCACTGAAACCAGAAGGGGACTTCTTAGGAAGTAATATCCTTCAGAGTGTGTCTGCAGTTTTCTTGTTATGGATAAGGAAAGTGAGCCCAGAGAGGCACAGACAACGGCTCAAGGTGGCCCAACGATGAAGTGAGACCTGAAGCCACGTCTTGGTCTCAGGTGCGTGAACTTCCCTTTACACCACGCTTCAGGAAGCACCTCCTGGCCTGAGAAGACAGTAGTTAAGTAGCATCTGTTGTGCCAGATCCCAGTTTGGGCCCCGAGCTGTGAATTTCCCCATCTGAGGAGATCCCCAGCTGCCACTGCGGTAGCGACAGGATACGGTTAATTTGGTGCAGACAGGACATGGTTAATGGGGAAAGGTCTCCAGTCGAAGGAAGACACCATCATGGTCTTTCACATCAAGGGAGGCGGCTATGAAGCTTGCCTGGAAATGGGTGGGAGGAGAAGGTTCTTTGGGAGCCTGCCGGCCCTGCTTTATTATTAGGTTAATTGAAACCATAAAAGCAAACTCAGATTTGCATTAAAGCCCTGCATAGCAGATGGCGGCAAGTTCCGAGCATCATAAAAAGAGGATTGAAAGTTTTAAAACGTCTTGGGCTCTTCTGTGCTGGAGTGCTGAAAGAAAGGCATTGTGGGAGGTGGTGGCCTGCAGCCCTCACAGCCCTGTGAACCAGCTTCTGGGCCTGCGTGACCTAGGTCCTGCACGCCCCCCACATCTCCTCCCAGCACCACACAACTTCTCCAACTAGAGTGGAGAAGTGTCCTTGTCTCTCTTCCATAACTGCCTTTCTGGGAGGTCCTAGACTTCAAATGTACCTCTTCCTTCTTCCTGGTCCATGAAATCTGCCACTCCTCATTGTTCACAGGGAAGCTGACCCACCAGGATGGGACATGATGAACTGATTCCCACTCTGTTCGTGGTGAATAGCTTTTCCCCAGTATCCCTTCTCATCCTCACATACAGCAGTTCACCCTGTCTCCTCTGTACTGGGAAAAACAGAATCCTTTATATACCAAGCTCCAAGAACATCAGTGATCTCAGGGGAAAGGACACCCAACTTGTTACACTGCCTTCTGGACTTTGCCCCATCAGTTATCTCCTTTCTCCTGCATTTTGATTTTCCCCCTCTCCTGGGGCTCTTTTTCCCTGCTTCCATCCTGCCTCCTGCCCGACCCCATTCTATCTTCAGCCCCTCCTCAAGCCTCTCCTTGGAGTCATAGTTTCCTGCAGCCTCTGCTTGTTCCTTGTCAATACTACTTCACTGCAATGCTATCCCTGTCACCCACTCTCAGGTCCCACCACTTCACTGCAATGCCATCCCTGTCGCCCACTCTCAGGTCCCACCACTTCACTGCAATGCCATCCACGTCGCCCACTCTCAGGTCCCACCACTTCACTGCAATGCCATCCCTGTCGCCCACTCTCAGGTCCCACCACTTCACTGCAATGCCATCCACGTCGCCCACTCTCAGGTCCCACCACTTCACTGCAATGCCATCCACGTCGCCCACTCTCAGGTCCCACCACTTCACTGCAATGCCATCCCCGTCGCCCACTCTCAGGTCCCACCACTTCACTGCAATGCCATCCCCGTCGCCCACTCTCAGGTCCCACCACTTCACTGCAATGCCATCCCCGTCGCCCACTCTCAGGTCCCACCACTTCACTGCAATGCCATCCCCGTCGCCCACTCTCAGGTCCCACCACTTCACTGCAATGCCATCCCCGTCGCCCACTCTCAGGTCCCACCACTTCACTGCAATGCCATCCCCGTCGCCCACTCTCAGGTCCCACCACTTCACTGCAATGCCATCCCCGTCGCCCACTCTCAGGTCCCACCACTTCACTGCAATGCCATCCCCGTCGCCCACTCTCAGGTCCCACCACTTCACTGCAATGCCATCCCCGTCGCCCACTCTCAGGTCCCACCACTTCACTGCAATGCCATCCCCGTCGCCCACTCTCAGGTCCCACCACTTCACTGCAATGCCATCCCCGTCGCCCACTCTCAGGTCCCACCACTTCACTGCAATGCCATCCCCGTCGCCCACTCTCAGGTCCCACCACTTCACTGCAATGCCATCCCCGTCGCCCACTCTCAGGTCCCACCACTTCACTGCAATGCCATCCCCGTCGCCCACTCTCAGGTCCCACCACTTCACTGCAATGCCATCCACGTCGCCCACTCTCAGGTCCCACCACTTCACTGCAATGCCATCCACGTCGCCCACTCTCAAGTCCCAGGGGCTACTGGAATGTCTCCTCTCTGCTGTTCCTTCAACACCTTCCTGTAAGTCTGAATGACACCTTTTCCCTTATGCAATTCCAAGCACACCAGTAGAATGTGGGCATGCTCAGTCACTCAGTCCTGTTTGACACGTTGGGACCCCATGGACTGTAACCCCACCAGGCTACTCTGTCCATGGGATTTCCCAGGCAAGAATGCTAGAGTGAGGTGCCATTTCCTCCTGCAGGGGGATCTGCCTGACCCAGGAATAGAGCCTGCATTTCCTGAATTGGCAGGTGGATTCTTAACCAGGAGCCACCTGGGAAACGCCAAGAGAATATTTCCCCTCCTGTGTGTGATTGACCGTCTCCTAGAACCTGGTGCTGTAATGGTTACCAAAGTGTGCATCAACCCTCTTGTGTTCTTTGAAGGCACGGGGTCATTTCCCGGTCATCCAGTATTCAGTTCTTGCAGGATAATAATTCTGAAATTGTGTTGTGACTTCCTGGAAAGAATAAGAGAATGTTATTTTCACGATAATTTCCATGAGGAGGCACCCATTAAGAGCATGAACAAAACCTTTGTGCCAGGTCTTACCCTCATGTTATGGTGAGGTCACCTCCAGGAACCTGTCATCTAGGATGCCTGAATGGATCGCTTCTTTAGACTACGTCACCGAAGGCCCGAGTACACATTGGTTTATCTAAGATGTGAAAGGAAGAAAAGGCAGAAATAGATATTCACTGGTCTCATATATGTCTGAGTCACCATATTAGTTAGACCAGCTGCATTAGCTCAGGTCATAGCTGAGGAGAAAAGGTTTTAAAACACACCATTTTAGAGAAGAATAAATTAAGGCCAAGAAAGGTTAAACAATGTGCCCACTGGGAAAAGAGATAAAACAAGATTGCCTATGTGTGAATAGTCATTGAAACAGTACCCCTACTCATCTTCACATCCAGCAGATCACCCTGCCTCCTATGTACCTAGAAAAATAGAATCCTAGATACACCAAGCTCTAAGTGGGGCATGGGGCTTTCTTATACTATTCTATATCTTTAATATACTTTAAGTTTTTCTACAATAAAATGAGAGACCAAAAATGTTGCCCAGTGTCACTCAGCTAGTGTATTAGTTATCCACTGCCACATAACAAACTGTCCCAAATCTCAGTAGCTTAAAATAATATTTATTACCTTAGTTTGGGGGCTTCCCTGGTGGCTCAGGTGGTAAAGAATATGCCTGCAATGCAAGAGACCTGGGTTCGATCCGTGGGTTGGGAAGACCCCTGGAGTAGGAAATGGCAGCCTACTCCAGTATTCTTTCCTGGAGAATCCCATGGATAGAGGAGCCTGGTGGGCTACAGTCCATGGGGTTGAAAAGAATTGGACACGACTGGAGCAACTAAGCACATATGCATCTCAGTTTCAGGGGTCAGGATCTAGGCACAGCTGATTTGGGTATCCCTGGTTCAAGGTCTCCCACAAGGGTACAGTGTTGCTCAGGGCTGGTCATCTCAAGGCTCAGCTAGGGTGGTGGTGATCCATCTCTAAGGTCGTGTACGTCAGGGTCTCTGAATGTGATGGAAATACCAGATCTCTGACACATGGGAGTGCTACTCAACAGCACAGCAGCTTCCTCTAAATGGAAGAAAAGTGAGTGCCTGGGATGGAAGTTGCAGCCTGATCCTCACCTAGTCTTGGAAGCGGTGCCCTTTACTTCTGCTCCACTCTATTGAAACATATACATGACCATGTGTAAAATAGTTAGCTAATGGGAAGTTGCTGTATACCATAGGGAGCACAACCTAGTGCTCTGTGACGACCGAGAGGAGTGGGATGGGGTGAGGGGTGGGAGCTGGGAGGGAGGCTCAAGAGGAAGGGAACACAGGTATACCTATGGCTGATTCATGGTGATGTGTGGCAGAAACCAACACAACATTGTAAAACAATTATCCTCCAATTAAAAATAAATTAAAACAATACAAGTGAGTTGGTAAGTCTAATCCACTCTCCAGAGCAAGGGATGTTGTACAATGGCATGAATCCCAGGACGTGGGGAGCAAGGGGGCCCTCACTGAGGCTGCCTATCTCAGCTAATGATGGTGACTGCAGCGACTTCACTTTCACTTTTCACTTTCATGCATTGGAGAAGGAAATGGCAACCCACTCCAATGTTCTTGCCTGGAGAATCCCAGGGACAGGGGAGCCTGGTGGGCTGCCATCTATGGGGTCGCACAGAGTCTGACATGACTGAAGCGACTTAGCAGCAGCAGTAGCAGCAGCCATGAAATTAAAAGACACTTACTCCTTGGAAGGAAAGTTATGACCAACTTGGATAGCATATTCAAAAGCAGAGACATTACTTTGCCAAGAAATGTCCGCTAGTCAAGGCTGTGGTTTTTCCAGTGGTCATGTATGGATGTGAGAGTTGGACTGTGAAGAAAGCTGAGCACTGAAGAATTGATGCTTTTGAACTGTGGTGCTGGAGAAGACTCTTGAGAGTCCCTTGGACTGCAAGGAAATCCAACCAGTCCTTCCTAAAGGAGATCAGTCCTGGGTGTTCATTGGAAGGACTGATGCTGAAGCTGAAACTCCAGTACTTCGGCCACCTCATGCGAAGAGTTGGACTGTGAGAGTTGGCAGGAAGGTTCTTTACCACTAGCACCACCTGAGAAGCCCCAGTAAGGAGACTTGCTAGGCTCCAAATCTGTTTATATCAGGTTGGCCAAAAAGTAAGGTTCAGGTTTTTCTGTAACATCTTAGAGAAAACCTGAATGAACTTTTTGGCCAACAAATATCTGATGCCAAATTGTGTGTTTTCCCACTGCTTCCAGCATCAACAGTTACACCTTAGCTTCTCTAGGTGACCACACTGACAAACCAAAAGTGAGTGTGACTCAGACTTATTACCATTTGGTGCTGCTGGGGAACAGGGCCCCAGAACTGCGTGATTACAGAGAGATGCCATCCCACTGGGGAAACGGAAGCTACCAGATGAGAAGCAGGAAGACCCCTGGTGAGAAGTGGGCCAGTGAGAGCCCTGAGAGCCTCAGCAGGGAGGCTGGAGAGAAGCAGCATATGAACAATCAGAGCTTTCAGCGCAAACCTGAGTTGAGGGCAGAGGAGTGGATTATCTTTTTACCACCAGCCCCTCGCAGAGGATTGAGCAAATGAAGATGGTCCTTGGATGTTTGCAGAAGAAAAGCATGAGGATGGACAGAGGGGTGGATGAGGCCGAGTCCATTAAGAGGAAGCCCGAGTCAGAGCAGTGTGGAGGGCGTGGCCTGTGGGAGGTGGTAGGAGACACCCCTAGGAAGGGTCTCTGGGGTTGGGGTGGCTCCCTGACCACTCACTCAGGGTATCCACGAGTCTATTCTGCTGACTCTCAGCAGAAGAGTGACTGACCCTGGGACACAGCTGGAGACACTGTTGACACAACCAGCAGCACTCTTTTTACAGGGATTACAAGGTAATTTTGTTCTGAGATCCAGAATCTGTAGACGTGCCTCAGAGGCTGTCTGGGAAGGTGATGGGTGGCTGAAAGACAGGTCTCTGGCCCCTTGCTTTCCCTTCCACAGGGGTGTCATACATCAGGCGAAGGCATAGGTGTGCTCCGTCACTCAGTCATGTCTGACTCTTTGTGATCCGTGACCTGTAGCCCACCAGGCTCTCTGTTCATGGGATTTCCCAGGCAAGAAACCTGGAGTGCGGCATTTCCTCCTCTAGGGGATCTTCCCAACCCAGGGACTGAAACCGCGTCTCTTGCATCTCTGGCATTGGCAGGTGGATTTTTTTACCACTAGTGTTACCTAGGAGCAAGGGTGAAAGTGAAAGTGACTCAGTGGGGTCTGGCCATGGACTAAACAATCCATGAAATTCTCCAGGCCAGAATACTGGAGTGAGTAGCCTCTCCCTTCTCCAGGGGATCTTCCCAATCCAGGGATCAGACCCAGGTCTCCTGCATTGCAGGCAGATTCTTTACCAACTGAGCTAATAGGAAAGCCAAGGAGCAAGGGTACCTGGGTTCAAATCTCATTTCCATCACTAACCATCTGTGTGACTTTGATCAAGTGGCTCAGTTCCTCTGTGCCTTAGTTCCTGGTATATATAAAAGAGATGATAATTATATGTGTCACTTAGGCTTTTGTGCATGTGAAATAATTGATTCATGTCAAACAGAGTTACCCCTGGCACGTAGTATGCATTCAGCAAATGGTAACTGTTTAACAATGACATTACTATTTTATTATTACTATTAGCATTATTAGAATGATATAGGTGATTCGCTCTCTCAGGGTGTGTCTTACCCAGGTCCTTGCATGGCTGCTACCCCATGCCCTCTCAGAGAAGCTTCCAGAAACCCTCTTCACCAAGCAGCCTTGGGGGAAGGGGTCCTTCTGCTTTCATCTCAGAGGAGAGGCAGGCACAATTCTAATCCCAGGAGGCTCTGGGGAGGGGAAGGAGGATGGATTTCTTCTTGTTTTTGTTGTTTTAATTTCTGAATGCATTTCTCCAAGGGCTCGGGGAGGCTGCGGAGCACGGGGAATGCTGAACACCCAGGAGCCTGCGCGCCTCTGATTAGATGGCTTAGACCCAGCAGCGGCAGCTGTTAATCCTGACTATTAATTAGAAGATATGGGAGAGAATACCAGCCTGTGAGCTCAGTTAAGCCTGAGTAGCAGCGCTGTGCCTTCTCTGGGAGCGTAATCCCCTTTGAGATCCGAGCCAGCGTGCACCCCAGGAGAAGCGCCAAGAGGGCCAGCTCCAGCTGACACCTGCCATCTGTCTGTGGCCCAGGTGTCTTTGCTCCTCAAAGCCACCATCCCTTCCATGGGGACAGCGCTTTACAGTTTCCCAAGCACATTCAAACTCACTGTGGAGGGGCCTGAGTGTTTATTCCTATTTGGAGAGTAAGAGGGGAGCCTGGGAGAGCCCGGGGGGATTGTGACAATGAGTTCAGGGCCAGGGGTCCTCCCAGGCTTTGACATCCATGCACGTTTGCCTTTTGTGTCGTGATGACCTTTCCTACTATCTGACCTTGTGGGTCATGGTGTGGGCATGATGCTGTCATCCCTGCTGGCAGAATTTGAACTGGCTACACCTAGAAGAAACCTTTACCACTCCAGGTTCCTAGAGGTTCCTGTCCAGACTCCACAGCCTGATTGTCAAGATTCCCCAAACTCATCTTCTGCTAACAGCAATCCTATGTGTGGACCCACCTCTTCCCAGTTTGCAAGGAGAGCTCCAATTCTTATCTCATTTTGCATTGCCACTGACCTAAGAGAAAGAGAGCAAGTATCTCATTTTGAAAATGGGAAAACTTACAGAGGTAAGGTCTGTCAGGGATCAGCGTGGACAGGGGCTCTGGGATCATGGCTGCCCGTTTTCCATCCACACATATTCCTCTCCACCTCCTTTCTATTTTTAATTTGCCCTGTGGTCTGTGCTGTCTTTCCCACTCGCCTCTACTTAGGGATGTACTCTGTTCATTCAGGACCCAAGGCAAGGCGAGTCTTTCCCCGTTGTGATGGTGTCCATCTATCTCCTCTTCCCTGAACTGCCGGGCACCTCATTGATACCAGTAAGTGCACTGTTCACCAGGAAAGGGTCACCGTGAAACTATTTCCTAGCAGAGGCAGTGGAGAGATTGAAAGGCCTGGGTTTAGTTTCTAATCAGCTGTGTAATCTTCACCAGGCACCTCCTTTCCTCTAGTCTTTCTCTTTTTTTTACTATGAAATGAGGGTATGCACCTGTGGTAGGGATGTGGGTCAGAGATGTAGGGGAGAGAGGTATGGGAAGAGCTATGTGAAACCGCTGACTTCTAGGGTCTCACCAGTTGTAGGGTGAGTCAGAACAGCTAGTATGAGCTGAGATGCGCAGAGCTAGGGTACTCTTTTCTCCCTTTCCCATCTATCAGGAAGAGCTTTGTGGTGTTGCTGTGGGAGAATTCAGCTGTCAGGAACGAATATCAGAATGTGAACATTGCATCAGAATGTCCCAGGCTGGAACTCCTGGGACAATGGCTCTGCCACTTGTTAGCCGAGATGATAATGAATGTAATCTTGATACATTTTGGAATGTTCATCATATATTAGATTTTATACTAAGGTTTCACAGGTGTGTGTGTGTGTATGTGTGTGTGTGTGTGCACTCAGTCATCGACTGTTTGTGACCCCTTGGACTGTAACCCACCAGGCTTCTCTGTCCATGGGATTCCCAGTTTCTATTATGAATAAAACTGCTATAAACATGCATCTACAGATATTTGTGTTCGCATAAGTTTTAATTTCTCTGGGTAACGCAACCAGGTAGATGCATGTTTGGTTTTATTTGAAGAAACTGATAAACTGTTTTCTAGAGTGACTGTACCATTCATTTAACATTCTCATCACCAGTGTATGAGTGATTCAGACTCTTTGCATAGTCACTAACACTTGGTCCTGTCACTATTTTTCATTTTTACCACTCTGATAGGAGTATATAATATCTCATTGTGGTTTTTAATTTCTATTTCCTAATGGCCAATGATGTTGAGTATCTTTACTTGTGCTTCTTTGCCATCTGTATATATCTTCACTGAAATGTCTCTGCATATGTGTTGACCATTTTCTGATTATACTGTTTATTTTTCTTACCACTGAGGGTTTTTTTGGGTGGGGGATAAACCACAGCTGTGGTTTACTGTTTAAAATTATTTATTTGTCTGGCTACACTGGGTTTTAGTTGTGGCACACAGGATCTTTGAACTTGGTTTTGGCAGGCAAGATCTTTAACTGTGGCATGTGAGATCTCATTTCCTGATCAGAGATCAAACTTAGGCCCCCTGCTGTGGGGCCATGAAGTCTTAGCCACTGGACCACCAGGGAAGTCCATACCACTGAGTTTTGCTAGTTCTATATATAATCTAGATACTAATCCTCATTGTTGGATATGCAGTTTGCAAATATGTTCACCTGAAAGTGAAAGAGTTAGTCACTCAGTTGTGTCCAACTCTTTGCAACTCCATGAACTGTCGCCTGCCAGGCTCCTCCGTCCATGACATTTTCCAGGCAAGAATACTGGAGTGGGTAGCTGTTCCCTTCTCCAGGGGATCTTCCAGACCCAGGGATCGAGCCCGGGTCTCCCATATTGCAGGCAGATTCTTTACTGTGTGAGCCACCAGGGAAGCCCGTGTTCGCCTATTTTATAGCTTATCTTTTCACTTTCTTAATAGAATATGTCAAAGAAGAAAAGGTTTTCATATTGATGAGATAAAATTTCTTAATTTTCCTTTTCACATGTTGTCCATTTGGTGTCATGCCTAAGAAATTTTGCTTAGCCTTAGATACAAAATTTTTTATGGTTTCTAAAAATTTTATAGGTTTTGTTTTACTTTTATGTCTATGACCTTTTTTGAGTTAATTTTCTCTAAACTTTGTGGTAAGATACACAAAATGTAACTTTCGCTGTTTTAATCATTTTTGGGTGTGCCGTTCAGTGTATTGGATGTATTCACATTGTGCAGCCATCATCATGATCTGTCTCCAAATTCTTTTCATCTCGCAAAACTGAAACTCTATACCCAGTAAATAATAACACACATTCCCAACCCCACAGCAATCAAGGTTTGACTTTCTGCTTCTTTGGTTTGACTGTCTAAACATCTCACATAAGTGGAATTATACAGCATTTGTTTTGTGGGGTTTGTGTGTGTGTGTGTGTGTGTGAGACTTGTACATTTGACTTAGCATAATGTCCTCAAGGCTTAACCACTGTTTAACACATGTCAAAATTTCTTTCCTTTGTAAAGAAAAAGCGCAAGTGTTAGTTGCCCAGTCGTGTCTGACTCTTGGTGATCCCATGGAGCATAGTTGGCCAGGTTCCTATGTCCATGGGATTCTCTAGGCAAGAATACTGGACTGGGTAGCCATTCCCTTCTCCAGGGAATCTTCCCAACCCGGGTCTCCTGCATTGCAGGCCACCAGGGAAGCCCATCCTGAGTAATATCCCTTTTTATGTACTTTGTTTATCTCTTTACCTATGAATGGACACTTGGGTTTCTTTCACATCTTAGCTATTGTGAATAATGCCGCTATAAACATGGGTGTACAAATATCTCCCTGAATCCCTGCTTTCCATTTTGGGGAGAATATTCTCAACAGCAGAATTCCTGGGTCATATCAGTTCAGTTCAGTTCAGTCTCTCAGTCGTGTCTGACTCTTTGAGACCCCATGAATCTCAGCACACCAGGCCTCCCTGTCCATCACCAACTCCCAGAGTTCACTCAAACTCATGTCCATCGAGTCAGTGATGCCATCCAGCCATCTCATCCTCTTGTCGTCCCCTTCTCCTCCTGCCCCCAATCCCTCCCAGCATCAGGGTCATTTCCAATGAGGCAACTCTTCGCATGAGGTGGCCAAAGTATTGGAGTTTCATCTTCAGCATCAGTCCTTCCAATGAACACCCAGGACTGATCTCCTTTAGGATGGACTGGTTGGATCTCCTTGCAGTCCAAGGGACTCTCAAGAGTCTTCTGCAACACCACAGTTCAAAAACATCAATTCTTCAGCGCTCAGTTTTCTTTACAGTCCAACTCTCACATCCATACATGACCACTTGTCATATAACAATTCTACTTTTAATTTTTTGAGGAAATTTTTTTCCACAAGTTGTAGCATTTTATTTTTCTACCAATAGTGCACAAGGATTTTGGCTTCTCCATGTTCTTGCCAACACTTCTTTTCTTTCTTTCTTTCTTTTTTTAATAATAATCATCCTGATAGGTGTGAGGTGTTATTGCAATTTTGACTTGCATTTCCCTAATGATTTGTAGCATTTTATTTTTCTACCAATAGTGCACAAGGATTTTGGCTTCTCCATGTTCTTGCCAACACTTCTTTTCTTTCTTTCTTTCTTTTTTTAATAATAATCATCCTGATAGGTGTGAGGTGTTATTGCAATTTTGACTTGCATTTCCCTAATGATTACTAATGTTGAGCATCTCTTTATTTGCTTTTTGGTCATTAGTATATTTCTTCTTCTTCTTCTTTTTTTTTTTTTTTTTGAGAATTGTCTGTTCAAATTATTTGCTCAGTTTTGAATTGGTTAGTTGTTTTTGTTGTTGAGTTTAAAGAGTTCTCTGCATATTCTGGATATTAACCCCTTATCAGATATATGATTTTCAAATATTTTCTCTCATTCTGTAGGTTGCCTTTTTAACCCTCTTAATAGTGTCTTTTGAGACACAAAATCTTAAAATTTTTGTGAAGCCTAATTTCTCTATTCTTATTCTTTTCTCTTTTTTCTGACTCGGTTATTCTTATTCTTTCTATGCCTCTAGAGGCATATGTGAGTAATTATTAACAAGTTCAAAGTTGTGACGTTTTGTCCAATGTTTTCTTCCATGAGTGCTATAGGTTTAAGTCTTATATTTAGGTGTGGATCTTATCGAGTTAATTTTTGTACAAACGTTGAGCTTCATTCTTTTGCATGTAGATACCAAGATTTCCCATCACCATTTGTAAAAAACTATCTTCCCCCCATTGAATTGGCTTGGCACTCTATTGACAATCTTTTGACCACATATATAATGATTTACTTCTGTGCTCTCTGCCTTACTTCTGTGCTCTCTATCTAGTCTGTGTGTGGAATGTAGTTCCACATTGTTTTGTTTACCTTAGCTTTGTAGTAAGTTTTGAAATCAGAAAGCTTGTGTCCTCCAACTTTGTTCTTTTTCAAGATTGTTGAGATTATTCAGGGTCCTTTGAAATTCCATATGTATTTTAAGATGAGTTTTTCCTATTTCTGCTAGAAAATAGCACTGGAATTTTGATAGGGATTGGATTAAATCTGTAGATAACATTGGGTAGTGCTGATATTTGACATAACTTATATTTTTCACTCTCTTAACAGGGTCTTGTTGTTTAGTCACTAAGTTGTGTCTGACTCTTCTGTCACTCCATGGAATATAGCCTGCCAGGCTCCTTTGTCCATAGGATTTCCCAGGCAAGAATATGGGAGTAGGTTGCCATTTCCTTCTCTAGGAAATTTTCCTGACCCAAGTATCAAATTCACATCTCCTTAGGGCTTCCCTGGTGCCTCAGAGGTTAAAGCATCTGTCTGCAATGCAGGAGACCTGGGTTCGATCCCTGGGTTGGGAAGATCCCCTGGAGAAGGAAATGGCAACCCACTCCAGTATTCTTGCTTGGAGAATCCCATGGACAGAGGAGCCTGGTGGGCTACAGTCCACGGGGTCGCAAAGAGTTGGACACGACTGAGCGACTTAACTTTTCACTTATTAACAGGCAGATTCTTTACCACTGAGCCATCAGGAAGCCAGCAGGAACTGCTACTGAGCAGGTTTTCCATTTTAATGAGATCTAGTTTACTAATTTTTCTTTCATGCATTGTGCATTGTGCATTTGGTGTCAAGCCTAAGAACTTTCGCCTAGATTTAGATCTCAAAGATTTTAAAAATGATTTCTAAAGGTTTTATAGTTTTAGTTTCATATTTAGTTTTATGATACTTTAAATTATTTTGTGTAAGATCTGAAACTTTGGTAAAAGTTTATTTATTTGCTCATGGAAATCCAATTGCTTCAGCACCATTTGTTGAAAAGGTGATCATTCCTCCACTGAATTTCTTTTATGCCTTTGTTAAAAATCAGTTGGCTATATTTATGTAGGTCTCTTTCTGCATTCCCTATTCTGTTTCATTTATTTATGTGTCTCTATCCAACCACACAATCTTGATTTATTATAGCTATATAATTAAGTCTTCAAACTGAGTAGACTGATTCCTCTCAATGTACTGTTCTTTATCAAACTGTTTTAGCTAATGTGGCTCTTTTGCCTTCCCATATACATTTTAGAATAATCTTACCTATATATAGTAAAAAAAAAATCTTCCTAGGGTTTCTATGCAGATTGTGTTAAATCTGTATATCAATTCAGGGAAAATTTTTTCTACATAGAGTCTTCTAAGCCATAAACACTGTCTCTCCATTTATTTAAGACTTTAAAAATGTATTTCATTAGCATTTCATAGTTTTCTGCATACAAGTTCCACACATATATTTTTCTAGATTTACACTCATTACATGTTTTTTGAGTGACTTTAAATTATACTATATTTTTAATTTTGGAATTCCTATTTTTATTGCTAGTGTATTGAAGTACAATTAATTTTTGTTTGTTCATCTTGCATCATGAAGCTTTTCTGAACTCAGCTCTGTGAGGTATTCTTATATATTCATTTATTTATTTGATTTAGTCTGGTGATTTACTATGTAGATAATCATGCCACATGAAAATAGAGTCAGTTTTATTTCTTCTCTTCTGATCTGTGTGTCTTTGCTTTCCTTTTTTGCCTTATTGCATGACTAGAATATCCAGTGCTATGTTAAATATGAGTAATAAGCATAAATATCGTTGCCTTGTTCCCAGTCTTAGGGAGACAACATTCAGTCTTTCACCATTAAATATAATATCACCTCTAGGTTTTTATAGACACTCATTATGAAAGTTGAGAAAGTTTCCTTCTATTCCTATTTTCCTGATTTTGTTATAAATGCACACTTAATTTTGTCAAATGCTCCCCTACATCTATGTACATGATTTTTCTTCTTTAGATAATTAGTAAGGTATGATCGGGGCTTCCCAGGTGGCTCAGTGGTAAAGTATCTGTCTGCCAAAGCAGGGGAGTCACAGGAGACACAGCTTTGATCCCTGAGTCTGAAAGATCCCCTGGAGAAGGAAGTGGAAGCCCACTCTAGTATTCCTGCCTGGAGAATTCCATGGACAGAGAAGCATGGTAGGCTGAGGTCCACGTGGTCACAAAGAGTCAGACAAAACTGAGCATACACACACACAAAGTATATTACATTAATTTTTTAATAATGAACCAGTCTTACATCCTTGGAATAAGCCCTACTTGGCCATGGTGTAGAATTCTTTTTATGTATTCCTGAATTATATATGTTAATATTTTAAAAATAATTTTAGCACCTATATTACTAGAAATATACATTTGTAGGTTTTTTCTTTTCCTCTTTCACTTGTCTTTTCTTTCTTTCATCTCATATTTCTTTGGTTTGGATATCAGTGTAATATAATATTAGCTTAATAAGATAAAAATCAGATGCCTTCCCTCCTTTCCTTTATTTCTGGAATAAATTAATGTTAATTCGTCTTTAAACATTTGGTAGAAATCTCCAGTAAAACCACCTGGGTCTGGAGATTTCTTTTTCAAGAGTTTTTAAATTATGATTATAATTTCTCTAATAGCTACAGACTATTCAAATTTTCTATTTTCTGTTTTGTGGTAAGTCTGTGTTTCTGGAGTAAATCAGTCCATTTTATCTAAATTATTATATTGATGTGTACAGAGTTGTTCATAGAATCCCCTTATTATTGTTTTGTATGTGTGTGTTTACAGGGCCTATAATGATATTCCCATATTTAATTCCTGATATTAGTACTCTTTTTCACTTTGCCTATGTTGCTAGAGATTAGTCAATTTTGTAATTGCAAAGAATCAGCTCTTTGTTTCATTGATTTTCTTTAATTTTTTCCTGGTTTTAATTTCATTAATTTCTGCTCTTTGCTATTTTCTTCCTTCTGTTTGCTTTGAGTTTATTTTGCTTTATATCTTCTATTAATTTTAACATGGGAGCTTAG
>SJYT01010299.1:182528-206228 GCA_006410635.1 Cephalophus harveyi
ATTTTAACATGGGAGCTTAGATTATTGAGTTTTTTCCCTTTTTTCTAATATATGTATTTATTGATATAATTTTTTTTTGTTTTTATTAAGTTCATTGTATTTTTTAAAATGTCCTTTGACCAATCACTATTTGGAAGTGTATTGTATATTTTCCATGTGTTTGGAGACTTTCTGGTCATCTTTTTGCTACTTATTTCTAGTTAGTTATATTATGGTAGGAGAACATACTCTCTATGATTCCAGTTCTTTAAAATTTGAAGTTAGACGTTCAGTCGTGTCTGACTCTTTGCTACCCCATGAACTATAACCCACCAGGATTCTCTATCCATAGAATTCTCCAGGCAAGAACGCTGGAGTGGGTTGCCATTTTCTTGTCTGGGGATTTTCTCAACTCACCAATTGAACTCAAGTCTCCTGCATTGCAGGTGGATTCTTTACCATCTGAACCACCAGAGAAGCCTGCATTTATCTATACTGGGAATAAATTTTTGATGTATTCTCAAAGAGTGCATGAGAAATGTGTGCACCTTCACATTTAAGACCCTGTTCTATGAAGTTGAAATGTGAGCTTTTGCTCAGAACACCATCAAAATGCTTCATTAGGACCACTTTGCTTTTCCTCTACTCTTTGGCACTATGCCATTGAGAGGCTCAGATTAATAGGCCAAAAAATGTCACTTTGGGGATATTGCCGAGAATGTTTCTCTCTATAGCACAAGGTATTCTTCATGAAGACCCTTGGGAGAAATTCCTCTTGGGTCTCATCATCAGGAAAACCTGTTCTGCTTAAAACTGGCATTCTTCGGTTTATTTCTTTCTTTTTACCGTTAAGGGCAGTTTGCTTCTTATAACTTTTGGCAGCCAGGAAGCCCAGTCATACTTGGGAACCGTCTATTGCAACAAATCTTATGGTCTGCACCTGATGGTCTGTATACTTACTTTTACTTTTCCACCCATATTTTCCTTTTACAGGCTCCTCAGCCCAGTAACTCCCTTGACTATTTCTTTTATATCATGAACATTTTGTAAGTAGCCTCAAATATGTATCATAAGAAGCATAGATATATAGGTGGATGACAGATAGAAAGACTGATAGATGCATAGACAGGTAGGAACACAGATACTTAACCTCCATCTGTCTACTCTGTCTAAGTGCCATGGCTTCAGCAGTGTTCAGGCTGATCACATTCTCCATCACTCTCCAATTGCCTTTTCACTGCTGCATATGGATGTAAAGGAAGGATTTTCATCTCAAGGCTGAAGTCCTGGCCTGTACAAATCCCAAGTGGGCTGGAGTGAGGCTGGTGGGGAAGAGGAAGCCTCCTTAATGGTATAGAATGAGTGATAACTCCTGGAGTCTTTTCCCCATCTTTTCCCATCAGCACTACCTGACTGTTGGTTGCTACTTTGTATCTTTTGGAAATGGGTCCTAAGTATATAGATGGAAGGGAGAAAGCCTTCCAGGTCCTATGTTCCCTCCATCCTAGGGCTGTCTCAAGGAACCATTTTTGATGACTCCTTCACTCTTCTCCCTTCTCCTATGTCAGCCCAGAGACAAGCAGGCAGAGAGCTGTGGTGCTGCAGGGGATACAGCTTCCTTCACCATGGCATGAGACGAGGTGGTTCTCACAACTGGGCTATCTGGTTGCCCCCCGCCAAAAAAAAAACCAGACCATAGAGACCTTGACAACTTGCACGTGCTTTTTCTAATATCTAGACTTTGTGTCTTACCCTGTGTTAAGAGAATAAAATAGTAACTTCCACACGAGGTTACAGGTAACCCGTGACCTCCCCTGTAATCCTGACAGGTGAGGATTTAATGGAAGACAGTGGAAGTAAAATTGCAGCATAAGCTACAAAGTGTTACACGATGCTGATTGGAGTTCTTCTTATTATTATCATAACCCCCAAACACACCTATTGCTTTCCTACTTTAGAGTCTTGGCTCATAGTCTTCCCCTGAAGCAACTCACTCTCCTGGTATCACTTCAGTCTACCCTTGCCCCCAATACTCTCTCCCCGCTAACCTGTCAATAGAGTTTATTTCTATACTTTTTTATTTTTTTTTTCTGTAAGATTTTAAACTAAATAGTGGTTCTCAAACTATAGTGCCCATAATAATGACCAGAGGACTTTATTTTTAAAGAAACTATGTAGATGTGAGTAGTCCAACTGCTAAGCCCCTTACGGAGAGGGGAGAAGATGCCATGGGCAGGAAATACAGATGTGTGTGCTAGTCAGCTTGAGCTGCCCTAACAATGGACCACAGACTGAGTGGCTTCAAAAGCAGAAATTTATTTCTCGTAACTCTGGAGGCTGGAAGTCTGAGATCAAAGGGTCTTCAGGTTTGGCTTCTTCTGAGGGCTGCGAGGGAAGAATCTGTCCCAAATGTCTGTCCTTGGCTTGTAGATGGCCTTCTTCTCCCCATGTCTTCTCATTCACCTTCCCTCTGTGGATATGTCTGTGTTCAGATTCCCCCCCTTTTCATAAGGACACCAATAATACTGGATTAAGGTCCACTCTAAGACCTCATTTTAACTTAATTATCTCTTTAAAGACCTTATGTCCAAATATGATCACATTCTGAGTTAACGGGGCGAGGACTTCAACATATGAATTTGGCGGGGGGTTGGAGGGGCTGGCAGGGGGCGGGGCGTGTTATAATTCAGCCCGTAGTATTAGACACCTGAGGCAAGGTTTCTGACAAAACCTGGGAGCAAAGAGATAGGGCTTCGGTATCCATTAGAAATGAGTTTGGCTGAAAAGAAACGGAAAACCAACAGCTGTAGAGACTATTTTTCACCTGACAAGAAATCAAGTAATGACAATCTAGTTCAGCTTCGGTAGCTCCACAGCGCCACGCAGGAGCCTAGTTTCTCCTATCATTCTGCCCTGCCGTCCTTCTCATGTGACTTTCTTCAAATGCCATACCATGAATGCTACATCCCTAGGCATCTCTTGTCCATTCTGGTCAGGAAGAAGGGTAAGAGTGATGCCGAAAGTATTTGTCAGATTGTTATCAAGTCCAAGCTCATACTGTTTGCTGCATGCATGCATGCTAAGGCACTTTAGTCATGCCCAACTCTGTGACCCCATGGACTGTAGCCTGCCAGGTTTCTCTCTCCATAGGATTCTCCAGGCAAGAATACTGGAGTATGTTGCCATCCCCTCCTCCCGGGGATCTTCCTGACCCAGGGGTTGAACCCATGTCTCTGGTGTCTCCTGCATTGGCAGGTGGGTTCTTTACCATTAGTGACACCTCGGAAGTCCCTTTAATCAACTACATGCTGTGCTTAGTCGCTCAGTCGTGTCCGACTCTCTGTGACCCCATGGACTGTAGACTGCCCAGCTCCTCTGTCCTTGGGGTTTCTCCAGGCAAGAATATTGGAGTGGGCTTCCATGCCCTCCTCCAGGGGATCTTTGTCACCCAGGGATCAAACCCAAGTCTCCTGCATTGCAGACTATCCTCCAATATAATTTTTTTTTAAAGAAATATGTCAGGGGAATCTATAAGGGAAGGAGAAGGAGGTGATAACAAAGTTAAAGTCAAATATTAGAAATCAGAATAAGGGAGAAACAAACAAACAAGCCAACTAGGAGATGGGAGAGAGAGGTTGAGGCCCCAGATAAGAGGTGTGGGCAACCAGGGGTAAGAATGCCTTTTTTCACTGTGCAGCAGCCATTCTAGAGGCTCTAACCTACAACCAGGATTCACCTCAGTATGGATCTGCATTTGTATTTCCAGGTGTAAGAAATTAGCTGTCCTTGGCCAGGATGTAGTTGTCAATACTAACTCCATCTACTTCTTGAACTGTCCTATGGTTTACGCTCACCTGGGCCTCCAGATGGATGCCACAGCTGCTGGGCGGGAGACATACCTGCAATAGTGTGTCTGGATTAGTCTCTGGAAGTACTGCTCCTAATGAAATGGTGCCAGACAGGAAGAAGCAGGGACACCCACTCGCAGCACAGATTCCTTCCCATAGTGCTCCAGGCTGAGACAAGTGAGAAGTTATGTTTTGACAGGTTTCTTTCTCAAAATATCCTATGACGACTCCACGTGGTGCACAGCCTCCACTTTGGGAGTCCTGGCAGCTGCCACTGGTGTCTGCCATGATGTTTGGGTGGGAACAGAAAGAGAGCCCAGTAAGGAGGTGACTCAGCCTAGAGATGTCTCGCTGTGGCATCCCCAGGAACTTAGCATACCTGTCCTTCAGGGAGATCACATCTCTTTGGGCTTCAGGTTGAGAATCTTCCCAGAGGAAGACTGTTTTTTGGTGTCTAAACATGGGGCTTCCCTGGTGGCTCAAATGGTTAAAAAAAAAAAATCTGCCTGCATGGAGGGAGACCCATTTTCAAATCCTGGATCAGGAAGATCCCCTGGAGGAGGGCATGGCAACCCACTCCAGTATTCTTGTCTGGAGAATCCCATGAACAGAGGAGTATGGCAGGTAACGGTCCATGGAGTTGCAAAGAGTCGGACACAACTGAACGACTTTCACTTTCAAGCATGTTTTAGTTCATCCACCTGCTCCTTGAAAGATGCAAAAAGTGGGAGCATGCAGGTCAAGATGCTGGTTCCTCATAAGCACTCTGAGTCCGATGAAATGTGGACCTGCCCTGGATTCTATCCATCCTTTCTAGCACAAGAGCCTTATCGACCAGGTGGGCCCTGTAATATAAGTTTCAAAGGTAGCATATGGCCTTTTTGGAAATGCTTATTCATGTTGTTTATATGAACAAAAGAGATGCCAGGTGGTAGACAGAACCAGAATTCCTCAGCCTACCTGTGAAAGGCCCCCCACCAGTTACTTCTCTTGTCTGGGTTGATTATGACATTTATTTCAAGCTCTAGGACATAGCCCTTCATTTCCCCAGTGGATTTCAGTCCCTCATCTTTTTTTAAGTTAATGCCCAGCAGAAGTAGAGGGTGGAGGATATACAGTGAGCTAAGACAAGCTAAGAGGTTGGAGAGACTATGGAACTCAGGAACGACCCAGGTTATAGATACACCTGTTTGTGTGCTCAGTCGTGCCTGACTCTTTGTAACCCCATAGGCTGTAGCCCCCTAGGCTCCTCCGTCTATGGGATTTCCCAAACAAGAATTCTTGAGTGGGTTGCCATTTCCTCCTCCAGGAGATCTTCCCAACCTGGGGATCAAACCCATATCTCTCACGTCTCCTTCAGTGCTGGTAAATTCTTTATCACTTAAGCCATCTGAGAACTTTCTTATAGGTACACAGGAGTCTCTAATAGAAAGTGAGTGGTGCCAATCAGCTGGCATCACCAAGACACTTGGGACTGAACCCCCGGAAGCTGTTATCTCTGAAGGGTCCCTCTATAGAGAGTGGGGTCCCAGCTCTTAAACTGATGGCTAGCATTGAACTTCAGGACTTATAGAAGTGAGAGGTGCTGGAGCAGACTGTGAGCAACAGAAGACAGGATCCCAGCTCCTGGGTTTGGAAGGGCGTCTGACTCTGAGCACCCGTAGGCGAGGGAGCCGTGTCAGTGTGAGGGCACCTGCTTCATGTCAGGGTTTTCCTAAAAGTCTCTGAGGCTGAGATGTGAGTCAAGGGTCTCAAATTCAACTGTCCCCAGTGTCCAAGGCAAGCATCAAAATCAAATAAGGCAGGCCAGGCTTAAGAAAAATCTTTTAAAGTACTCCCTTTGGAAAATAAGCAGAAATATAGTTTTACCTGCTCTAAGAAATATGTTCTTCCCCTTTATTGAAATATTAGTTCTCCAGGTCTATTTTTATTCCCCTCCTTTTAATAGATTTTGTAGTAGAGAGATATATTTCTCTCCCACAAGAAAAACAAGAAGCATATGTGTGATTTTTTTAAAAAAATGGCAAATGGTGTTGGCCCTCCATCCAGAAGTCACCAGTACTAAGGATGGTGGGAAATTGCTGAGTGTACCCCTGACCTGTTTCAAGGGGGCTACTTCCCAACACCCCTAAATTGCTACCAGGTTGAATGTCAACTCAGTGCTGTCAGATCTTCAGATGTTTCGAAGGAAGTCAAAATCTGGATTTTGCTTTGTGACATCTTCAAATAGTGAAATGTTTGCTATATGTATATATGAAACCCAAATAAAACAGATCAGGAGACTGTCAGTCTATGACTTCTGTTCTGGTGGAGGCAGTGATACCAGCTTTAAGGAAGTGGGTAATGGCCAGGCTGGAGGCTGACATTGATTTCTGATTTTCCCTAAAACAACAGAGTACATAAAGTATCTAGATTCAAAGGTATCCATCACTTAATGTATTCAAAAGGCATAGCTTTCTGCAGGCACCCCTCCACTTCACTAAGCTGTCTAGACAGATGCCTGCAAAGATCAGTTGCCTGGAGTCCACAAGACTTTCCCAAGTGTGTGTGTAAGGCTTGGGTGAGAGAAGGTAAAACATTTTGACATTAGGCTGAGCTTCTCTATTTTCCAATATATTCTGCATGCTATCCCCCCTAGGAATCAATGCTCATGAATTCATTAAGTCCCAAAGACTGATATTTGCTAGAATACCAAAAAAAAAAAAAAAAAAAAATCAGCTCCAACCAGAACATAAATTGCAACATAGAAAAACTTGTGTAATTTAATTTTCCAGTGAATATAAAGAGTATCTACGTGACTGTAGCTTCAATGCTCTAATAATTGGATGCAAATGAGATAGAAACATATTCATCCTTAGGAGGTGGTTGGGTGGGAGACAGTTTGTTGGCTGGAAGAAAGGACACAACTTTCCAATCTGTACCTATGGCAAAACCAATAAAAGCAAAGTGAACTAAGTGCCTTGGCTATTAATTGCTAATTTAATATTAAAATGCAGATTTCCCATAGCTGAGATCCAACTTGATAAATTCAATAGTGAGAGACTATGTGGGTGTGTATGTGTGTGTGCACGAGCACACACATGCCCTTGTGCCCACACACTTGTACACTGTGCTTTGTGAAGGCATCCAGGCCCCTTTGCAGGCTGCTGACTGACAAACTATCCTTTGCTGGCTAAGCCTATGTCTATATGGGCAACCAGCTTTCTCATTTGTATCGAAGACTCATTAATCTTCGAACGACTCAGAATATTTTTTTCCCCTGAGCAACTGGACTGCGTTGGTAAATCAAATCTGTATTTGGACTCAATCTAAGATTAGCCATCCCTTCTCTGAATTTGCACCCAGGAAGACGAGATACTGTGGTCCTTTGAAGAACTACTTGGTGCCCCACCAGTCTGGCAGGTTGTTTTGAAGAGTGGATGCCCCAGGACATGGCTGCCAACCTTGCCCTCCTGGGACAGCACCACATCTCAGGCATCAGGCTGCTGGTGGTGGTGGGGGCACGGAGAGGGGCAGGAAGTTGTGTCATAGGAACACAAGCTAGACAGAGGCCTCGAGGGCCATGCTCTCATTTTATGATGCAAAAGACTGAGGACTAGTGAGCAAGCTTGTCCAACATCATCTATTTGACCCCCAAGGCTTCTGATTTCCACTGTTCTTCATGAAGTCTCTCATTAAAGATTCTGTCTTTGCCATACTCCACCTAGGTTCCCAGGTGGCAGGTCCTCTCCAGGCTGATGTATGTGGATTTTTGGTCTTTTCTGGGCTCCCTTTGTCTTATCCATGAGGATAACTGCCTGTCCAGCAGTTAGAGTCAGAATGCAGAGCCACTTGGAATGTGTGAGGGGCAGGCTGCATCCCAACACAGGACTCAGTAACACAGCAAGGGGGAGCACTCCCAGAGTCTTTTAGAAGAGACAGAACTGGCTGGCTATTGTTGGATAAAGGGACCGTTTTCTCCACCTCTGTCCAACAATGCCTTCTGGACCACCTCACAGCTTCACCACTCACCTCCCGGCCACCTCAGCTCCCCTTCTTTCTGGAAAAATTCAGTGCTTTCTTCTTTGCAGAGAAACACATGCAATTAAGACATCAGGAACCTAGCAGGAGTTTATGTGTATATGTGTGTGTGTGTGTATGGAGTTAGACATGGAGAGAGAGAATAAGAAATAGGTTGTTAGAATCATATTGGCTTTGAGTCCTAGCTCCAGTGAGTGCCCAGTCACTCAGTCATGTCTGACTCTGCAACTCTTTGGATTGTAGTCTGCCAGGCTCCTCTGCCTGTGGGATTTTTCAGGCAAGAAAACTGGAGTGGGCTGCCATGTCCTCCTCCAGGGGATCTTCCTGAGTCAGAGCTCAAATCTGCATCTCCACCTCTGCAGGTGGATTCTTTACCACTGACCCATTGAGGAAGCCCCTCCAGCTCCAGTTCTTACTAGCTATGTGACCTCAAGCAAGTTACTTAGTATCTCCATGTCTCTATTTCCTTATACATATATTTGGGAATAATAATAATCTCAGTGGCTGTGAGGATTAAACAAGCTAATGCATATAAAATATTTAGAATAGTTCCTGACACTTTGTAAGCATTCTGTAAACACTGGTTACCAATACTATTAGCGTATTTTTCCTTCTGGAGATTCCTGCCTTTTAAAAGTGACCCGGCAGTCAAAGTGCCACACTTAATTCAAAAGAATGCTTAACCTGATCGTGAACCCTTGAAGATCAGGGACCATCAAAAGGTATTTATTTTTTAGAACAGACCTTCTAAAGCACCCCCAAAGTCCTCCCATACTGGATCCTGACCACTTAATCTGCACATAAAGCCAGCCAATGCCCAGGCAGAAGATACCAGAATGGGCCAGCTTTGACCATCTTTGTGAACCACAAACCAAAGGGCCCAAGAGACAGCAGCCACGGTAAGAGCGAAATTGGCTGGGAGTTGGGACGGAGTTAGAAGCAGCCAAGGTCTTCATCCTCCTGGAGCTTCTCCCCGCTTCCCCAGACTTTTTCCAGCCCTAAGCATTTCTATTTTTCAGCTTTGGCTCTAGCCTGACATTTGAAGGATGAGCTATTAACGATACTAAATTAATAACGGTTATAGAGTATATTTGAGAAGATCATAAAAAAATCAGTAATGTCATCATGTCAAGCAAAGTTTCTGATAGTTTTTTTAAATTATGCATGTCTTTTATTTTTTTTTTTTCCCCTTCCAACATTGATCCAGAGCTTTCAGAGGGACATTAATCTACCTGACCACATCAGACTCCTTAATTATTCACATCCAGCAATATATCTAATTCCACAGAAATTCCCCGTGGATTTCCCATTGTTGAAGTAGACTTTGGCAGCTCAGCTCAGCTCTGCTCTCGCTGTTCAGCCCAGCCCAGCCCTGCACACTCCTCAGTGATGCAAAGCCGCCTCCCTGACCTCTACTTCACTTTAATGCACAGACGCCCAGGCTTATCATTCAAAGAAGTGTAATTTCTCCCAGCGTGACAAGTGAGTGAAAACTCGTAGGTGATAACTACGGAGGAGGTTCCTCTTTGGGGAAGGACAAGAGGGACTAAAGAAATTACAGTAACCTTGGTGGGTGCGTGACCTCCTGTGCAGGACCTTGGAGCTGGGTGACACTGAACAAGCCATTTAAGCTTGGCTTCCCCTGTGCCCTGGCAATGTGACCTCCACAATGCTTTCACTGAGCTACAGACTGAAGATGAGCAAGTAAAGTCATGAAAAACCCCCTATAGGCCAGCAGAGCCCCCAAAATGCAAAGTGACAAAGAAAATACGAACGCCGGCCATGTCAGTCATGATGAGGCTGACTCACTAGGCGCTGGCCGGCGCTCTGGTGAGAGACCAGTGGTGAACCCTGCCAACTGCTGAAAGGAGCTGACCAGGTTTTTTAATGGAGAAAGGAGCTGCAATGTGTGTGCTTTAAATAAAGCCTTGAGGGGGACGGCTGGGAGTGAGACAGGGAAGGGGTAACTTCCGAGTGTTCTCAAGGGGACAGGGAGGGAGGCTGGACCGCAGAGTTCAATTCTGCAATGGCATAGACCCCAACGTCCTCGCCCTGACTTCCTTGCCTTTCCACAGGCAGGAAGGAAGATCTCAAAGTTTACTCCACTCAGTGTCTCTTTGGCTCTCTTTGGGGACTATCCGGAAGCGTCTCAGTTTCAAATAGGTACCCTTTTCTTCCGTACAAAGTGTGACTCCTCACTAAGCATGTTCCTCTTCACTGGGGCCTACAAGACCATGTTTCCCAGCAGCCCTTGCAGGGGATGTGGTCATGTGATTGATGTTCAGCTGATGGCATGTGGGTGGAAGAGCTGCCCATCACTGTGGCCTCGCTGTGAAAAACTCCCATGTGCAACCCTCCCTGCTTCATCCTCATCTGTCACCTGAATGTTAACAGCTGTTGTACCTTGGAAGTCACATGTAGAAGGTGGAAGAGCCCTGCTGTGTCTGGGAAAGGAACTTCGGCTTTGTTAAGACCGTGAAACTTTAGGGTTTGCTTGTTACAACCATTAACAGAACCACATTATGACTTTCTCGGGTTGTATAGTCACTTTTGTTTTCGTAAGTTTCTTGCTGTATAAAATAATATTAAGAACTATATTTTGCAATTGTGTTGGTATGTGAATATGATTCATGCTTTTGTTCTGATTTTAAAAGGAATGAAAACATTTCCATAGGTCCTTAAAAGTACCACAATGCTAGGCCCTAAACACTGTGTGTGTAGTGTCCTATAGCTAAGTTGACCCAGGTTATTAGCTAGAGTTGACTGCTGACACTTCTTATCCATAAATACACACCAATGTCAAACTACATATCCTCATGTTAGGTTTCAAGGAAATGATCACGTCTGGAAGAAATGACTAAACTATGGGATGGGAATCAAGAATCCCCACAGATTATTGGCTCCTCAGTTTCCTGGAGGGAAAAGGGGGTCCTACAAGGTTAGGCCCCATGATGGTGATTTGCACAGTATTTGACAGAGGAAAATTCTGAAAGAGATGGGAATACCAGACCATCTGATCTGCCTCTTGAGAAACCTGTATGCAGATCAGGAAGCAACTGTTAGAACTGGACATGGAACAACAGATTGGTTCCAAATAGGAAAAGGAGTATGTCAAGACTGTATATTGTCACCCTGCTTATTTAACTTCTATGCAGAGTACATCATGAGAAACGCTGGGCTGGAAGAAGCACAAGCTGGAATCAAGATTGCTGGGAGAAATATCAATCACCTCAGATATGCAGATGACACCACCCTTATGGCAGAAAGTGAAGAGGAACTCAAAAGCCTCTTGATGAAAGTGAAAGAGGAGAGCGAAAAAGTTGGCTTAAAGCTCAACATTCAGAAAACGAAGATCATGGCATCTGGTCCCATCACTTCATGGGAAATAGATGGGGAAACGGTGGAAACAGTGTCAGACTTTCTTTTTGGGGGCTCCAAAATCACTGCAGATGATGACTGCAGCCATGAAATTAAAAGACGCTTACTCCTTGGAAGAAAAGTTATGACCAACAAGTGACACATTCAAAAGCAGAGACATTACTTTGCCAACAAAGGTCCGTCTAGTCAAGGCTATGGTTTTTCCAGTGGCCATCTATGGATGTGAGAGTTGGACTGTGAAGAAAGCTGAGTGCCGAAGAATTGATGCTTTTGAACTGTGGTGTTGGAGAAGACTCTTGAAAGTCCCTTGGACTGCAAGGAGATCCAACCAGTCCATTCTAAAGGAGATCAGCCCTGGGTGTTCATTGGAAGGAATGATGCTAAAGCTGAAACTCCAGTACTTTGGCCACCTCATGCAAGGAGTTGACTCTTTGGAAAAGACCCTGATGCTGGGAGGGATTGTGGGCAGGAGGAGAAGGGGATGACAGAGGATGAGATGGCTGGATGGCATCACTGACTCGATGGACATGAGTTTGAGTGAACTCTGGGAGTTGGTGATGGACAGGGAGGCCTGGTGTGCTGTGATTCATAGGGTCGAAAAGAGTTAGACACGACTGAGCAACTGGACTGAACTGAACTGACCCTCTACTGGCCTTGCTCCCTTCTCTGTCTTCCAATCCCACTCCTTTCTTTCTAAGAGTATTGCAGGAAGGTGGTGATGGTGAGCTGGGGGTGGAGGGGTGGGGTTGGCTTCCGGGACCTGAGAGTAGGCTTTTGACTAATGCTCAAAAATGAATTGTCTGAAAAAAAAAAAAAATGAATTGTCTGAGGAGACACACATGCTGACAAACAAAGAGACTTTATTGGGAAGGGGGCCCATCAGAGAGCAGGAAGGTAAGGGAATCCAGGAGGGCTGCTCTGCCACATGGCTCCCAGTGTTGGGTTTTATGGTGATTAGTTTCCAGGTTATCCCTGCCCAATCACTCTGACTCAGGGTCTTTTCTGATGGCCCACACATTGCTCAGCCAAGATGGATTCTGGCGATGAGGATTCTGGGAGATTGGTAGAACAAGTGGCGTCTCCTTTTGACCTTTCCCAAATTCTTCTGGTTGGTGGTGGCTTGTAAGTTTCATGTTCTTTACCAGGGCCGCCTGTCATAAAACAACTCATGCAAATGGTTGCTATGGTGCCTGGCCAGGGTGGGCCGTTTCAGTTAGTGTTTCCCCTAACAGGAGCATCTCTCTGACAAACTGCATTTCCCAGTCCTTGTCTGCCTTTGGAGGCATTCAGGCCAGGATCCACACCCCCATCCCAGTGTTGGCTCTACCAGGAATCCCCTCGACGGGCGTCGTTCAGGATTCCTTTCCTACATCTCACACCATCTCTCACCTCAATCTGACACTGAAAGGAGGGTAGTTTAGTTCCACCACATCCTGCTTGCCTGTTATCTTGGGGGCTGTTCTCTAGTTGAGAGGGGCCTACATCTTCTACTCCTTGGAAGGCCCCAGGCAGGGCACTGGTAGGATGTGGTGGAGGCTAGGAGCACCTGGATGATAGGTATTCATGCTACACAATGTCCCATTTAGAAGAGAGTCAACGATGTATCTTTCCATTTGAATAAGACTTCATTGTTTAGTAGCGTGTTTCTTTTACTTGTTAATTCCTTTGATTCAAGCAAAGCATCTGTTTGCTACTTTTCCTTTCCAAAAAAGAGGATGCTGGGCTCCGGAGAAGTTCTGTCTTTCAGATGATCGCATATCTGAGTGTTTAGAGGCTTGGAAATAGGGATCTTCATCTCAAATCTACCTTACTCCATGAGGCAGACTTCTCTCATGTCACACAAGTGGTAGGTTTCCCTCTCCCACAGACTCTGTAAGTCTGATATTATTACACTCATTTGACAGATGAGGAAAGTGTTGCTAGAGAATAATTTTTCCCAAAACACACAATCAAGAAGCAGCAGATTAAACTCTGAACCTGTGTTCTTATGTGGGAGAGAGGGTCAGAAGAGCCTTCCCTCTGATTCCATCAGAATTCTGCTTGCTGCTGTCTGCTGCCAACTAGATGATGCACAATGTGAGAGCTGCAAGTTAAGCTTTAGTGGGGGCAAAATGAGGACTGCAGCCCAGAAGATAGCACCTTTGCTTCAAAGAGACAGTGGGGAATGTCAATATATAAGATTTCGGTGAAGGGGGCGTTCAATGCAATCAAGTGCTTACTTTACAAAAGGTTTTCTGCTAGTCACCAAGAGCTGATGTCACCATGAAGGGATCTAGTGCTTTTCTAGATACAAGGAGATGCAAGGGTTGAGATCATGGAATCAGTTCCTGAGAACATCTGTCTAGAGACCTGTTCCACCAGATTCCCTGGAGCACAGAGTGCCATACTCTCCACTCTGAATTCCATTCAGGGGGTGTCAAAGGTCAAGAGCTGCAGCACCACAGGCAGATGGCAAATACCCTTGTTGTTGTTCAGTTGCTGGCAAATGCTCTTGTCAAGTGCCAATTTGTAGTTGACACTGCTTTCCTGGTAATTTCCTCATCCACGCTCCTGGGAGGAGTGATGGAGAAGGAGCTAATGTGACAGTATCATCACCATTAATCCCCCAAATCTGATTTCTCTTTCTGGCTTTGTGATGTCACTGCACTCAAAATCTTTTACCTTTTGCTTCCAACACACCATGGAGTATGGGTTTTGCATAACTCCCCTCCCCTCAAATTTCCACCATGCTTAAGACTGAGCTGGTGCTTTCCATTTGAGCTGACTGCATAGATAGACCTTCACTGTGAGTCCAGCAACAGACACGATTTCAGCCTTACCCCTGCTTACCATTCCCATCCATGGGTGGGGTAGCATTTGAATCTTTTTTCTTTTTTTTTTTTATTTTATACTTCTGTGTAAGTATTAGAGCCTTGCTTGGAAAGGGAGATAGGAGTAGGCACTGAAAAAAAGACAGAGGGCTTGAATTCATGTTCTTGTTTGGTTTTTGGTTTCAAACAGGCTAGATATTGGAATTTGCCAATGAATTCTTTGATTTACCTGCATAGCCATTATTTGCTTTGCATGCCCAAGGTTTATTCCATCTTTATTTGTACTCCCAAATGAATTAACCCAAAAACCACTGAATTCTGGTGTTTTTCAGTCTGGTCTCAAGTCAGGTCGACTGACTTGAGCCCTACCACTTATTTATTTACTCTATCACTGTCTCAATATGTCACCCAAGGTAGGTAACTTAATCTTTCTGAGTCTCAATTTCCTCATTCAAAGAATGAAAATAGCTGCCTTGCTTAGTTGCTCAGTCATGTGCAACTTGGCAGCCCCATGGACTAGTCCGTCAGGCTCTTCTATTCATGGGATTTTCCAGGCAAGAATACTAGAGCGGGTTGCCATTTCCTCCTCCAGGGGATCTTCCTCATCCCAAGGTAGAACCTGAGTCTCTTGAATCTGGAGCACTGGCAGGTGTATTCTTGACCACTGGCTCCACTTGGTTACTCCTGGTATATATTTGGTTCTTGGGATACATGATTTTTGGATGAATAAATGAATAGCCCACAAGTTTGTTGAGAGGATTGAATGAGACAAACCTAGACAAAATGTTGTAGACAAGTGATTTGCCAATGTTTCTCATTCAGATCTGGAAAGATAAGTGAATACCACTGAGGAAGGTGTTTATGTGAAGAGAGCGTGGGTGTGGATTGGCAGGGGAGACTACTGAAAGGGCTAAATTGTGGAAGAAGTGGCCATATGCGAAAACACCTCTGATGGCCTTTCATGGGCTCCCCAGCCAATGTCCCCAGCTCTGGCTGTCAATTCCTGCCTGCCCAAGCAATCCTAGGGGAATGGTTGTTTCCATGGCAACACTCCATCTCAAGTAAGAGATCCAGAAGTCACCTTCTCTCCTTTTCTCCCCCATGAAACATAGAGTGGGGAGACAATAGCTTTTTGTTCTCTTCCTCCCAAGAGGCAGTGAGGTAAAATGGGAAAGAGAGAGAGGAACTCAGACACGCTGAGTGGAGGTGCTGCTTTGTGCTACTGACATCCTGATTCTGCCTAACAGGAGGCATAGCCAGGATGTCCATGCCTGCCGCTTAGTCCCACTGAGCCTGGGTCTGCAGGCAGCCATGGAGACCCTTCTTCTCCATCTTCCACTCGAATGCCAGCTGCTGTGGGGGATAAAACTGCCACCTTCAACTCTATTTGGTCTCACACCAAATGTCACTTCCTTGGAGAAGTTTTCCTGGAAGCCCTTGCCTACAGACTAAGTGAGGGGCTCTGTCTATGAAAGTCTTAGCTCCTGGAGACATACCTTCAGTGGTATGTAAGACCTGTTACACTCTTTGGCTGTCCTGTTAGACCCTATGGGCTTCTCTGATAGCTCAGTAGGTAAAGAATCTTCCTGCAATTCAGGAGACCCTGGTTCAAGTCCTGGGCTGGGAAGATCCCCTGGAGAAGGAGTAGGCTACCCACTCCAGTATTCTGGCCTAGAGAATTCCATGGACTGTATAGTCCATGGGATCTCAGAATCGGACATGACTCAGTGACTTCCACTTTCACTTTAGACCCTACACAGAAAGCTCAGATGCCTACTTCACACCTGTAATCCTCCTGCCTAGCATAGCTCCTGGTATGCAGTAGGTTCTCAATATGTATTTGTGGAATGGTGAGATGCATAAGAGAAATCTACCTCTTCTTCCCTGGGCCAATCCCACTATACATAGATGGATGGAGGAAGGGACCCATATTAGGAGTTTACAGTCTCCAAATGACTTTGCCACTCACTTACTTGCATAAGCTCCTTTAATTCTTAACTCCCTCTTAAGAACATTAGATTAAAATGGTGCAATGCTGTAAAACATGAAAGTGGAAGGTATTACCAGTACAGAATAAAAGTTTCCTCATGGTATCTCTTTCTATCCACTCTTCAGGATCAACCTGCAGCTAAAATCAATGAGTATGTATTGCACATTCATAATGGCCCAGGCACTGTGCTAAACGCTTCATGTGCATCAAACTCACACTAACTGTGAGAGGTAGGTCTTTCAGGTTAAAGATGAAGCAGCCAGTGCTTGGAGAGGTTAAGCAGGTTACTCAAGTTTAAATACTTGGGAAGTATTGAAGCTGGGATTTGAATCACACACCTGTGCTCTTATCTTCCCTGGTGGCTCAGTTGGTGAAGAATCGGCCTATAATGCAGGAAATCGCCTACAGCACAGGAGACCCAAGCTCAACCCCTGGGTCAGGAAGATCGCCTGGAGAAGGAAATGGCAACCCAATCCGGTATTCTTGCTTGGAGAATTCCATGGACATAGGAGCCTGGCAGGCTACAGTCCATGGGGTTACAAAGAGTTGGATACATCTGAGCAACTGAGCACACCCTCCTGTGCTCTCAGGGTCTCAGAGACCCTGCAGGAGTCAAGACAGGGCAGCTCTCCAGCCCTCTGCCACCAGCTCTTAACTTTCATGGGGATTTTCACTCTCCAGAGTAACAGTGATCCAGGCTACCTTCTGAGTATATTCACTGACTCTGCTTCTGTTCAAAGCAAGATTTATTGGTGGAGCTAATCAATTAACCAATTGTTATTTATTGAGTTCCTCTTCAATTATTCAATACTTATTGAGCGCTTTCCATGTAGCCAGCACTTGTGCAGTGAGCTGTAGAGAATACAAGCGAGGTATACGATTCAGCCTTCATCTTCAAGGAGCTTGAAATCTAGCAGTGGTTTGGAGATGGGGTGGTTGGCAATATTAAGCCATATAAGGAAACAAGTATTCAAATCTTAAATTGATCAGTACAAGCGGCACACTGAAAAGCAGAGGAAAAACAAAGCTTCTATATATTCTATACCATATTATTCAGTATCGATAAGATTCATGAAGAGGGTGAAGTTTAATACCTTTCAAAAGCAGGTAGGTATAGGCTAGGAAAAGGGTGGAGAAGAAGGCATCCCAAGTAGAGAAAAACAGCAATTGGCAAAAACACAGAACAAGCATTTGATGTTTCAGCTCTAATAAAGACTGATTTAACTAGAATGGAGGTGCTGACTAGAGAGTCATTCTTATCATCCAAACATGAAATACAAGAATCCCAGGATTGCTCCCTAGCATCCAGCACAGTGCTGAGCTTGAACTAAGCCTTCATTGTGTGTTTGTTAAACTGAATACATGTGAAGATAAATACAACAGACCGTGACTTGCAAGGAGCTTAGCATTCAGTAGAATGGAAAGCATCTTTATCTATCTATCTGTGACACAAAATCAAACTTACCAAGTGCTGTTAGTACTATGATAGAGAATTTTATTTCTTTCAATAAATCAAACCAGATTTTATAACTCCCCTTTTATAAATTGCCTGGAAATCCTGATATAATTAAGAAAATAAACCATATATTTGAATACATCCACTGAGTTATCAAAGAATTAAGTGAAGTTCTCCGAAGGAAAAACAAGCAAAAGAAGTGAAAATGCAAATTTGGAAATGTGAGTTTGCTGAAGCCAGCAACTATTCTTTGGCTTCTGCCAACTCTCATTGATTTGGGGCCTGTATTTCCACAGTTGTATAGTAGCAAGAGATACAATCTGGACCCATACAAGGGACCACAGGGAGTTGAATTAGAAATTCCCATATAAGCCAAGTTCCTATTTGATCTTACCCTCAATTAAAGATGGTTTAGACTCACTGTTCTGGGGCCATGGGGAGTTCACATAAGCCCTTACTCTTATTGGTGGGTTATAATGTTGTCCCCTGTTGGAAAGAGGAGAAGAGGAAGATAGAGATGAGATGGTTGGATGGCATCACTGACTCAATGGATATGAGTATGAGCAAGCTCTAGGAGATGGTGAAGAACAGGGAAGCCTGATGTGCTCCAGTCCATGGGGACTCAAAGAGTCAGACACGGCTTAGTGACTAAACAACAACAACATCATGATGTTTAGGCTTTATAGTGATGTCCCTATTCTTGAATATCTAGTAATCCCCCAAGTCTAGAGTCTAGTTTCTCTTCCCCTGAGCAGAGACACCATGATAAATGGCTATATGTCTCTGTGTGAAGTTTGGGTAAAAAGATTTGCAGGGTACACTTGTGGAAAGGGTTCAGAGTCTTTCCTTAGGGACAACTGGTCTTGTTTTTAATCAAAAGGCTCTGAGTGATCTCAGACCTTGGAACTGGGTAAAAAAAAATATGATTTTTGTTCACAGATTTGGTGCACCAAGCTTGAATTTTTTTCAATTACCTATATCAAGAAAGCATCTGTTTCAATTCTTGAGAAATTATAATGACTTAGTTTTCACCAAAGACCCCTATGTGTCTAGGATATGGTTACCATTCTGACTGTTTTGCATTTTTTGAGTAAACATGCCCATTGCACATACTACTCATTCTGATAGTCTTTCCTCGAGAATTCCCATGGACAGAGGAGGGACTAAGCACAGCACTGATTCAGGTTGCAGTCAATCTACCAAGCACAGTGTTAGAACAATTCCCAGCTGTTCGAGCTAACACATTAAATCTAGAATATCTACTGAATGGGCTCATATCAATACATTTGACACAATCTTATTTTGTGTTACTTTTGTCCTGATCTAGTACCTATAGAATTTATTTCCACACATACTCATCTGGTTTTCTTTTGATGAAAATTAGCCCAATCTTGCAATTCTTTTAGCATGTGAAATAGTAATATGCATGCATCCCTTGAATACTGTAGGTAATGAGGAGTGATGAAGGTGAGTCTTAAAGGAAATCAATATTCTCAGGCAAGGTAGAGTCTTCAGGTGAGAACTTGGTTTTTAAGCAATTCACTTGTTTTTGAAAAGACGTGACTGCTTCTGAAGACAAGGAAGTTTTGGGGAGGGAATCATCATTGTGATTGCGTATATTCAAATTGTCCAAAAAGCCCCATTCCAATAGTCAGACCTCAGTTTTTCTCCATCAGTACCTTCACTTTTATGTATGAGCTCTCAGAAAGCCATGACTTCAATTTGTGTTGTATTTCTGCATACATTTCTTACCTACAAGATAAGATTTGCAGCTGATTTTTAGGTACATTTAGGTTATACAGCTATGGTAGATATTATTTTAGTGCAACTGTAGGTGTATCAAGTTTTATAACATTAAGCTTGAGTGAGAATTAAGAGGACTAAGGCTCTCATTTTCTTTCTGTACGTGTTCCAGGGCAGTCATATGTATTCAGTCTGCCCTGCTGTTCTTGATATTCTCACTTATGCAGCCAGCTACTTGGCAGTTTATATCCTTGCTTTAATAGTAATTCATTGCAAGAGTTCTGGGTGAAATATGTCATAAACCCTTTGCCACTTTGGGCTGTGAACTAGCAACAATTTCTACCATTTTCTATCAATAGAGAAACTAACACTCTCCTTGCATGTAACCAGATCACAAAATAAGTCCAGTTACCATCATTCAAGATCTGTTTCTTGGAAACACTTTTGATACAAAATAATGTAATCAGTCAGAGTTTGACCAATAAGAACAGCTTTAGGTATTTCAAGTAGGAAGTCATTTCAGTTCATTCAGTTCAGTTCAGTTGTTCAGTTGTGTCTGACTTAGTGACCCCATGGACTGCAACATGCCAGGCTTCCCTGTCCATCACCAACTCCCAGAGCTTGCTCATTCCCATTGAGTTGGTGATGCCATCCATCCATCTCATCCTCTGTCATCTCCTTCTCCTCCCACCTTTAATCTTTCCCAGCATCAGGATCTTTTCAAATGAGTCAGTTCACACCACGTGGCCAAAGCATTAGAGTTGCAGCTTCAGCATCAGTCCTTTCAATGAATACTCAGGACTGATTTCCTCTAGGATGGGGCAAAGGAGAATCCCCAACAAGATGGTAGGAAGGGCAAAATCTCATTTAGAATCAAACCCCATACCCGTCAGAGATGCTCAGAGGGCTCAAACAAATTATGTGTGTACCAAGACCCAGAGGTCCCACAGAGACTGAGATGGAACTGTGTTTAGGTGTCTCCTCTGGAAGATGATGCTGTGAAAGTGCTGCACTCAATATGCCAGCAAATTTAGAAAACTCAGCAGTGGCCACAGGACTGGAAAAGGTCAGTTTTCATTCCAATCCCAAAGAAAGGCAATGCCAAAGGGTGCTCAAACTACCACACAATTACACTCATCTCACATGCTAGTAAAGTAATGCTCAAAATTCTCCAAGCCAGGCTTCAGCAATATGTGAACTGTGAACTTCCAGATGTTCAAGCTAGTTTTAGCAAAGGCAGAGGAACCAGAGATCAAATTGCCAACATCCACTGAATCATGAAAAAAGGCAAGAGAGTTCCAGAAAAACATCTATTTCTGCTTTATTGACTATGCCAAAGCCTTTGACTGTGTGGATCACAAGAAACTGTGGAAAATTCTGAAAGAGATGGGAATACCAGACCACCTGACCTGCCTCTTGAGAAATCTGTATGCAGATCAGGAAGCAACAGTTAGAACTGGACATGGAACAACAGACTGGTTCCAAATAGGAAAAGGAGTATGTCAAGGCTATATATTGTCACCCTGCTTATTTAACTTATATGCAGAGTACATCATGAGAAACCCTGGGCTGGAAGAAACACACAATGGAATCAAGATTGTTGGGAGAAATATCAATCACCTCAGATATGCAGATGACACCATCCTTATGGCAGAAAGTGAAGAGGAACTAAAAAGCCTCCTGAAAGTGAAAGAGGAGAGTGAAGGAAGAAACACACAATGGAATCAAGATTGCCGGGAGAAATATCAATCACCTCAGATATGCAGATGACACCATCCTTATGGCAGAAAGTGAAGAGGAACTAAAAAGCCTCCTGAAAGTGAAAGAGGAGAGTGAAAAGGCTGGCTTAAAACTCAACATTCAGAAAATGAAGATCATGGCATCTGGTCCCATCACTTCATGGGAAATAGATGGGGAAACAGTGGAAACATGTCAGACTTTATTTTTTGGGCTCCAAAATCACTGCAGATGGTGACTGCAGCCATGAAATTAGAAGACGCTTACTCCTTGGAAGAAAAGTTGTGACCAACCTAGATAGCACATTCAAAAGCAGAGACATTACTTTGACGACTAAGGTCCGTCTAGTCAAGGCTATGGTTTTTCCTGTGGTCATGTATGGATGTGAGAGTTGGACTGTGAAGAAGGCTGATCGCTGAAGAATTGATGCTTTTGAACTGTGGTGTTGGAGAAGACTCTTGAGAGTCCCTTGGACTGCAAGGAGATCCAACCAGTGCATTCTGAAGAAGATCAGCCTTGGGATTTCTTTGGAAGGAATGATGCTAAAGCTGAAACTCCAGTACTTTGGCCACCCCATGTGAAGAGTTGACTCACTGGAAAAGACTCTGATGCTGGGTGGGATTGGGGGCAGGAGGAGAAGGGGACGACAGAGGATGAGATGGCTGGATGGCATCACTGACTCAATGGACGTGAGTCTGAGTGAACTCCGAGAGTTGGTTATGGACAGGGAGGCCTGGCGTGCTGCGATTCATGGGTCACAAAGAGTCGGACACGACTGAGCGACTGAACTGACTAACTGTGGAGATGTGGGTCAGCAGTGGATCACTGCAGGGGCAGGAGCTTTGGATGCAGTAGACCTGAGTATGGCATAAGCCCTCTTGGAGGAGGTCACCATTAACCCCACCATAGAGCCACCAGAACTTACACAGACTGGGGAAACAGACTGTTGGAGGACACACACAAAACCTTGTGGGCACCAGGACCCAGAAGAAAGGAGCAGTGACCCCACAAGAGACCCCTCAGGTCAAATAACAGGGAGGGAACACAGCCCTGCCCATTAGCAGAAAGTTGGATTAAAGATTTACTGAGCACGGCCCCTCCCATCAGGACAAGACCCAGTTTCCCCCTCAGTTTTCTTCTTCCATCAGGAAACTTCCATAAGCCTCTTATCCTTCTCCATCAGAGGGCAGACAGAATGAAAACCACAATCACAGAAAACTAACCAATCTGATCACATGGACCACAGCCTTGTCTAACTCAGTGAAACTATGACCCATGCCATGTAGGGCCTCTCAAGACGGACAGGTCATGGTGGAGAGTTCTGATAAAACATGTTCCTCTGGAGAAGGGAATGGCAAACCACTTCAATACGCTTGCCTTGAGAACCCCATGAACAGTATGAAAAGGAAGTCATTTAAGTACTTTAAAATATAGGAAGGCTTAGAGAAGGTTAAGGAAGGCACTAGAATTCAGTGGCAGGCAGATAGCTGCTAGGGAGTTGTAAAAAATCCAAGAAGTTATTTACTGAGCACACTCACCTAGCCCTAAAGTGAATGATTTGTAAGAAACTCATATGAAATCTCTGTTGGCTTAGGTAGTAAGGAACCTGCCTGCAATGCAGGAGACCTGGGTTCGATCCCTAGGTCAGAAAGATCCCCTGGAGAAGGAAATGACCACCCACTCCAGTATTCTCGCCTGGAGAATTCCTTGGACAGAGGAGCCTGGTGGGCTACACAGACCATGGGGTTGCAGAGTTGGACATGACTGAGTGACGAACACTGTCACTTTTTTTTTTCATATGAAATCTCACCCTGGCAAAGTTCATAACTGTGTCTGCTACAATTGTAAGAATATTGATTTAGCTTTTGCCTCTCTTACAGCTTGTAAACTTTATATCAGTTCAGTTCAGTCGCTCAGTCGTGTCTGACTCTTTGCGACCCCATGAATTGCAGCACGCCAGGCCTCCCTGTTCATCACCATCTCCCGGAGTTCACTCAGACTCACGTCCATCGAGTCCGTGATGCCATCCAGCCATCTCATCCTCGGTCGTCCCCTTCTCTTCCTGCCCCCAATCCCTCCCAGCATCAGAGTCTTTTCCAATGAGTCAACTCTTCGCATGAGGTGGCCAAAGTACTGGAGCTTCAGCTTTAGCATCATTCCTTCCAAAGAAATCCCAGGGCTGATCTCCTTCAGAATGGACTGGTTGGATCTCCTTGCAGTCCAAGGGACTCTCAAGAGTCTTCTCCAACACCACACTTCAAAAGCATCAATTCTTCGGCGATCAGCCTTCTTCACAGTCCAACTCTCACATCCATACATGACCACAGGAAAAACCATAGCCTTGACTAGACGGACCTTAGTCGGCAAAGTAATGTCTCTGCTTTTGAAAATGCTATCTAGGTTGGACATAACTTTTCTTCCAAGGAGTAAGCGTCTTCTAATTTCATGGCTGCAGTCACCATCAGCAGTGATTTTGGAGCCCAAAAAAATAAAGTCTGGCACTGTTTCCACTGTTTCCCCATCTATTTCCCATGAAGTGATGGGACCAGATGCCATGATCTTCGTTTTCTGAATGTTGAGCTTTAAGCCAACTTTTTCACTCTCCTCTTTCACTTTCATCAAGAGGCCTTTTAGCTCCTCTTCACTTTCTGCCATAAGGGTGGTGTCATCTGCATATCTGAGGTTATTGATATTTCTCCCGGCAATCTTGATTCCAGCTTGTGTTTCTTCCAGTCCAGC
>SJYT01010299.1:208356-234895 GCA_006410635.1 Cephalophus harveyi
TCTGTGGAGCACAGTAAAGAGTATAAAAACAGATTGGTGCACTTCAAAGTTGATATTTTACAGAGATAACTTTGCAAATCAATGGGGAAAAAAATAAAATTTTTGAATAATGTGCTCTGAGATATATTTGTTCACCAATACAAAAATTTTAAATTGAAATCTTAAACCATAATAAACAAAAACAAAAGATCAAGTCCAGATGGATACAATTTCTAAACGTAAAAGATAAAACTACTCATTTTTAAGAAAATGTCAGTGAATGTTTGGACCTGAGGGTGGGGAGGATTTTCTTAAAATATGAAAGTATATATTACCTAAATTTGATATATTTATTAGCATTATAATTAAGATATTCCATTCATCAAAAAGAGCATGAAGAAATTAGGGGAAAAAAAGCACAAAACTTTGAGAAGATATTTACTGCCCTTACTGACAAAGGATTAGTATTCATAATACAAAAAGAATTTTTAGGAGTCAACAAGATCCAAAAAAGTAGACATAGGGAAGGTGGACAAGACATGACAATGCATCCCAGTTAAAAAATAAAACAAAACTGCAGCAGCTATGAAAAGTTATTTAATCATATTAATCACTAGAGAAACACAAATCAAACTTATCCATCCTTTTATGCCATTTGGACACAAGGACATTTTTGATTCTGACAAGGTCAAGCATTAGAAAGGCAATGAGATTTTCATAGTTTGTTTATGAGAGTGTGAATTATTACAAATACTTGGTAAGCAAGTTGGCTTTCTCCCTGCAAGCCAGCCATTCCACTTCTGGAGAAACACTTACATATCGAAGTGGGTTTATAACACAAACATTTATAGTAGCAAAGATTTTGGGGGAAGATACATGCGATCTACTAACAGAAAACAATATAAAGTGTGGTAAAGTCACTGAAGTAAAAACCATTATTAACCAGAGCCCCATCTATCAACATAAATGATCAACTCTACATATTCTATATATTTGAGTGATAAAGAATATGCAACGTCTGATTCAATTTATAAAATGTTTGTAGACATACAAAACTGAACAATATAGACTTTTAAAATAAATAGGTACATACCTTAGATTTTGATGATTATGGATCACATTCAGAGCATCAGTCCTGAGCTATACACATCAGTTTATATAATCCCCCATTGTAATGATGATAACACCCACCAAGGTAGAGTTAGTGTCTCTCATACAAGTAAGAGACATTAATAACTCACCAAGACTGCGCAGTAGGTGGTAGTTAGGACTCAGACCCAGAATATCCGTCTCCAAAGGCATGGTTCTTTCTTCCTCACCAACACACACTGCTGTCTGATAACTCAACACCTCACTCAACTCTCCTCTTCTGAGAACTTGTCTGGATCTCACCAACTGACATTAATGCTGGCTTTCACTCTTGGCCCCTCATTGTGTGTCTTGTCCTTAAGCCCAGATCTTAAGGTCTATGAGGGCAACATTATGCCTTAAGTATATTCTATAATGATATCTAGGACTGGTTTAGATACCTAAGGGATTTTCTATTAATCAATCAATTAATCTCTTCATGAGCTGGAGAGTGGCTCGTAGAGAACACTCCAGGACTGGAAGGGATAGGATGGGACCTAAAATTTCCAAATTGAGGGGACCACAGAGGCGGCCAGATCACACAGTGAAGGCAGTTCAGTTGCTCAGATGGAAGGCAACAAAGTTCCCTTTAAGAATCTGATAAAATCTATGAAACATCTGCCTTAAAGGACACACATCTGCAAACACACAGAAACAGAGTTTCATACATACATGAACCTCAGGACAGGAATCTTGAGATTTAAAAAAATGGCCCAGATTTAGAGTCAAAGTGTCTAGTGACATCATATGCTTTATGAACCAGCTCTATCCCAAGAAAAGAGCATCATTAAATTCCCCACTGGCCTCTGATAGTCTTTACTCTTTGCTTGTCCCATTTTCTTTTTGCTTTAGCTTCTCTTCCAATCATGCCTTCTTGTGTGCCATTCCAACTTTGATTTGTCCTTCTGACTTTGCTTTCCGATCACAGATTTTGGACTTAGCTCCCTGTAGGTGGGCACCTGAACAGGCCCAGTTGGTATTGCAGGTTCTCAGTTTCCTTCCCTGATCTCAACCTGATCCTGCTCCCATGGAACCTAGAGAGTGCTCCAGAATCAGCACTTTCTCATTCTCTGATCAATTTTCCTACATGAGAATGGGGAAAATGACAGCTCACAGCATTGTTGACGAGATTAAATGTAGAAATTGTGTTTTGTAAACTTTCATTTCAGGCAAATGTTGGCTGTTATCAAGAAGCAAGAGTACTCTGTGTGTGTGTGTGTGTGTGTGTGCATTGGAGGTGGAGATATATGTACTGTGCTATGTATGTATGTGGGGAGGGAGGCGGGGCTCCAAGAGAAAAGAACAGAAGGCAGAACACATGTGCTGATTGGATTATTTTTGTTTGCAACATATACTGGATGAAAGTGCTATAAAATTACTATTATTATTACCATCATCATCAATAATGAAAATCTCTGTGGGTGCTTGGATTTTTCTCAGCACACAGCAATGGATAAGCTTTTTTATTATTATTATTATTACAACTCATGCTAAGGAGATGCAAAGATTCTGAGTACAGACCCAAAGCTTCTTCCCACTATAGCTGGCCCAAGCAAGAGCAAACAGCCATCTCCTAAGCACATCCTACCTTGCAGAAGCCAAAGAGAAAGGCTGAGTCTCATGAGGATTGTCTATAGGTAACCTTTGAACAGCTCAGCATCCCATCTGACAAGTGTCACAACTCCAAAGCCTAGAAGGACAAGTGCTGGCAACACCCAAGTCCTGCCTGTGCTCCATCTCGCTCTATGAGATTTTTAACAAAGCCAAGTATTGTTCACTGGCTTTGGATGGCCTATTTGAGGATAATTGCAATGCTGCTTTTCTTGGAGTTCTTGGATCAAAGATATGGGAGTGAAGATGAAGAAAAATGGGAAGGATATCTCACAACTTGCCAGCCAGAATGAATCCTGTATTCCATTCAACAGAGAGATGCTAAAGCTTCATGCCACCATATGTCCTGGAAGAAGGAACTAGATATCTGTGGGCAGCCCTAATGATCACTGCAAAATCAAAATGAATTTGCAGATCAAATACATAGAAAATTACAGAACCCAAACAATTCAAATTTACAAAATTAATCCAATGTTACAGTTGATATTGCTGGCTCAAACTGAGTCACCCCCCACAAAGGAAAGGAATACATTCAACAGATCCTTTGAGTCTGGCTTGTCTATGCCATGGGATGATTCAAACCTCCCACTAACACACCAACATCCATGAAGTCATTTGGCTTTCACCTGGCAGAAGTGCGCCATTTACACTGTGATTTCCCCTCTGTTCTTTTCTCATTAGACCACATCAATTATTGCAGTGCTAATTTTTGCTAACACAATCACAGTGCAAAGGCAAATGTGGACAATGAAATTGGCACTTTTGTTTTAAGGTAATAATCTATATGATCTGGAAAATGCTTATATTAATTTTTCATATTATAATTGAGTTGAAAACTAAGTTAAACAACTGTCACAGGGAAATAGAAGACCCCTTAGCAAGGCAGGTTCTACTTACCCTTTTTATTTCCGACTGTGCACTCCCTGGAGGGGGACAGGGCAGGTGGGGAGGTAATGCCCCGCTCCATCGGGAAGGCGTGTCTCTCATTCTTCCAGTTCTTGCTCTCCTCATTTTCTCTCATTTTCCCCACTGGAAAGTGCCGTCATGCGTCTTCCTCTATTCAAGATTTCTGGCTGTTCTGTATTTCCCTCAAGCTGTTTCTGGATTTAATCCAGAAAGCCTGTCTCTATCCTTGCCCATGAGCCCTGTAGCTTTGGGATGCTCTATTCTTTCCTGCCCCAACTCTTTTAGGTGACACCTGAGTCACATGCTGAAAAAACCCCTGCCACACAAAGCTGAGGTTTTCAAGAACATTTTTGTTGACTGTACAGCTGCCATCTGATACAATTCTCTCATATCTAGGTGACCCAAAAGTTCAGGTCACTCAACCCCAAAGTGTGTCACCAACCTGGGGACCTCTGGACACGCCTCAAGGGGTCTCAATCTCCTAAAAATTGCAGGCAAAACTTTACATTGCATAGGTATTCAAGTACATCTTTTTCTGACAAGAGGGTGTCCAGAATTTCATCAGATTCTCAAGAAGGCCTGAGACCTAACAGATGCTGCTGTCTTAGTAGTTTTACATGATCCAGTTAAAACTTCATAATATTCATTTTCATTTAATATACAACTTGTCTTTACTTGTGTTAAAATTAAATATGCTGTATTTAAGAGCCTACATTGATGTGTTTGTTCCAGAAAGTACTGCAGCATGGGGCTTTGCCACCTGTTTTTATAGAATATTTTTATGATAAAGACTGTCCGTGGTGTATTGATAGCCAGGCATCCCATAGTACTTGCTGGAAGAGCCTGATTTTGATTGGTTCTTCAGTCTCAGCCACCTGAGATTGAACATAAGTTGGCTTAATAAACCGCTGGAAGTCAGATAAGTTGGCTTTCTTCTGCTTCCAGTGGTTAACCATGATGGATTTAAGCTCTATTAGTATTATGTTGCTGCACAACAAGTGACTACAAACTTAGAGGCTTCAAATAACACATGTTTATTGTGTCATAGTTTCTGCAGTTCAGGAGTCCTGGCATGTGTGCCTTAGCTGAGTCTTCTGCTCTGGGTATCACAAGGCTGCAATTAAAACGTCAGCCAGGCTCCATTCTTATCTGGAGGCTTGACTGGGGAAGACTTTGCCTCGGAACTTACTCAGGTTTTTGGCGGAATTCATTTCCTTGCATTTGTAGAATATAGCTCTTCCATTCCTTGTTGGCTGTTGACCCAAGGCTGATCATGGATTCTTGGCATGTGGTTTCCTTAGCAGGGAGGCTTTCTTCATCAAACCAGCAAGGAGAATCTCTAGACAGTTGTTCAGTCACTAAATTGTGTCTGACTCTTTGTGACCCCTAGACTGCAGCACACCAGGGTCCTCTGTCCTCTACTATCTCCCAGAGTTTGCTGAAATTCATGTCCATTGAGTCTGTGATGCTATCTAGCCATCTCATTCTCTGCTTCTTTCTTCTCCTTTTGCCTTCAATCTTTCCCAGCATCAGGGTCTTTTCCAACGAGTCAGCTCTTCGCATCAGATGGCCAAAGTATTGGAGCTCCAACTTCAGCATCAGTCCTTCCAATTAATATTCAGGCTTGATTTCCTTTAGGATTGACTGGTTTGATCTCCCTGATGTCCAAGGGACTCTCAAGAGTCTTCTCCGGCATCTTATATTAATATAATGTGATCTAATGTAATTATAACAGTGACAATATATGACCTTTTCCATATAAAAGTGACATCACATACTTTGGCCATATTCTGTTGGTAGAAGAAGGTCACATATCCCACCCACACTCAAGCAGAGGGGATTATACAGGGGTAAGAATACAAGAAGGTGGGGAGCACTGGGGATCACCTGGCCATTCGGGCATCATGCAAGCCAAGTGGATCATCCTCATTCCCTTTGACAGTGAATAATTTAGTCATGAGCATGTGACCTACTCCTGCTGCTGCTGCTAAGTCGCTTCAGTCGTGTCCGACTCTGCGACCCCATAGACGGCAGCCCACTAGGCTCCTATGTCCCTGGGATTCTCCAGGCAAGAACACTGGAGTGGGTTGCCATTTCCTTCTCCAATGCATGAAAGTGAAAAGTGAAAGTGAAGTCGCTCAGTCGTGTCCGACTCTTAGCGACCCCATGGGCTGCAGCCTACCAGGTTCCTCCATCCATGGGATTTTCCAGGCAAGAGTACTGGAGTGGGGTGCCATTGCCTTCTCCGACCTACTCCTGGCTGATGGGAAGTGAGAGGATATCTGATAGGGTCTGTGGCAGAGACTGATGGTACTTGCAGTATGCACATTCCCCGCTTCTTCCAGGGCACAGAATTAGACGGCATTTCCTAGCCTTTTTACATCTTAGCAGGGTTGTATAACTAATGGAATTTCACTAATAGAATATGAATAGAAGGGAGGTATATCACTTTCTGCACCTTCTCCTTACCATCTCTTCTTTCACTCACAGATGCTGAAGATCCAGAAGATATTCTGAGGCCCTGAAGGATGCTGGAGCCATTAGCTGGAATGATTTTGGGTCCTTGAGTATCTACATGGAGCAGAGCATTCTCCCCACCGCAATTGACTTGAATCAGATTATGGATATGAGCAATAAACAAACCTTTGCTGTCTATGGCTATCAGAATTTTGGTATGTGTTATGGCAGTAAGGCCATGTTTATGAATAAAGGGATAAAGATTTTTAATCTTTACTGACAAAAGATGCATGGTGAATGAAAGCAGAGATATTTTTTCAGTTTCTTTAATGAATGTAATATTTGCACAATACATAGAGTAGCTTTAACCACGTTGCAATCAAATGGAGTACAAAAGAAAGAGGGGTTTATTACAGCTGCTGAATTAGCAAACTCTGGAATTCTTGTGATATCATGTAATAAAATTCCCTCATCTTTCAGCCACATTTCATTGTATACTTTATTAATTTTTGTTAAAACTTCCCAGACAATTCAGAATCTGGGTTCAATTCTTAATAGCCTATACCCATTCTATACTTCCTGCATCCCATATCATCTAATACTTAACCACCTGGTTCCTAAGACCCACTTATATCAAACATATTCATGTTCAGAAAATTGAGCCTGAGTCCACTGCCTTATTAGCTGATGTTTAACAACTTACTTTCACTGTGCTCTATAATAACATAAATCTACTTGGAAAGATAACACATTAAGGGGTTATCAGACCCTACAACCATGACATAGTTTGGGTTCATTAGATCTCACATTAACCCCCCTTTTGAATCCCTGTTCAGTTCACTAAATTTCATGAGAAATTAGTGTAGCCAGTTCAGGAGATGGTCAGTTATCTTCAGGGGATGGTTAGGTATAGAGAAGAAGATAGATCTGGGCTAAGACTGAGCACCCCTTTTGAGGGAAAATACACATGAAAACTGGGCTTCCCAGGTGGCATTAGTGGTAGAGAACCTGCCTACAAGTGCAGGAGACTTCAGAGACGCTGGTTCAATCCTTGGGTCAGGAAGATCCCCCTGGAGGAGGGCATGGCAACCCAGTCCAGTATTCCTGCCTGGAGAATGCCATGTACAGAGGAGCCGGCAGGCTACAATCCATGGGGTTGTGAAGGGTCAGACATGACTGAAGCGACTTAGCAGACACGCACCAGAACATGGAAAAAGAGATGGAGACTATAAACAGGAAAATGACTGTCTCATTAACACATTTATAATCAGTTTGTTTTGGGTATAATCAACCAGTTGATTGGACAACCAGTCTCCTTCAGAGAATCGAGCCAAGAAAGGACCAGGTGACTCTGTCTCATCCTATTGCGAGCTTGACTGACAGGACCAGTCTGAGGGTGATGTTGCTGCCGTGGGGGCTCTCTGTAGTGTTCATCCAGAATCAGAAATTTTTCTTTTATATAACCTAAATCACAAGGGAGGGAGCAGCTGGTGCCTTTTCTCCCACACCCAGTACAACTCCACTTCCACTCTTGGGAGGGAGAAGAGATATTGGAGAGAGAGGGGAAGAGGATGAGAAGGGGATCCAGTTCTCCTTCCCTTCCTCCTTTCCTCACGTCCCTTCTATCCTCATATCTTCCTCTATGAACTACTCTTAGAAACTTAGGGGGAAAAAAAAAAAAAACTGCGTCTGGATTTCACCCCTGACTCTGCGACTGACAAGCTATGAAACCAAGTCACTTCTTGTTCTCTTTCTCTCTCATCCTCCCTCTCTCTCTCACTCTCATATCCCCACCCTCTTAATCATTAAATGCTCTCTGGGTTCTTACTCTGACAGGCCAAGCATTGTGCTAGTCACTGGAGATAATCTGCAAAGGAAATAATTCCTTCTTAGAAAATTAAACCAGACCATATGATCTCACCAGTCTTTTTCCCCTACTAATTCGGCCGCACTAGCTTTGCGCACACACCCCTCTCCATCACATCTGGAGCCCTCATCTGCCTTCCCAATGCTCTCCTGCTGCTCCCTGTCCCTTTAAAGTCCCTTTCGACCTAGCATCAAAGGGCATTCCAGCCTTTTTCCTTTCCTTCTCCCCCCTCACATCAAAACCAGGTTGCTATGATGAACACTTCTCCTTTATTCCTTCAGTCAGCATGCACTTATTTAAATCCGGTAATATAACTTGAATAGAAGTATAAATAACTGCTTGATAATCTCTTAGTATTTGATCATCCCAAATAACATTTGCATTTTCATTAGAGCCTTAAATGATCTGGTGGCTTTCTTTTAAAAAAAATTACTAAGTAATTTAATTTTTATATCAATAATTTCAAATGTATGCATATATCTTTAAGTTGAACAAGACAGAGGTGTAGATTTATACTTTCACAGAACTGCATAAAAGTTATCATGTTGTACATAGCTTTTGTATGAATTGTGATTTTACCCCCCTTTTCCCCTTAGTTCCTTTTGGTCTCTGCAACCCATTCCGTATTAATAATCCTCAGCCACAAGTCCTTCTCCACAAAACCTCATAACCCTTTTTCAACCTAAAATGTGTCTTTCACGTTTTTTTCTATTTGTGCATGTTCATACCAGTGTATGAGAATATACATAAAAAGATGTTTATTGGCATATTGTGGTTAGTGGCAAAAACACTAGAAACAGACATCAATCAGTAGAGAATGGTTGAATAAATTCTGGTACAGCAACATGTTTCCCTTAAGCTAGGCTGGGTGTTGATGTGGAATATGCAATTCCAAAATCGCAGTGGCTTAAAACAATGGAAAGGATTTGCTCGCTCTTTGTCTATGTCCAGTTCAAGCCAAAATGGGACTCTGCTCCTCATGGTCTTTCAGAGACCCCAGTTGATGCAACAACCACTACCTTGAATATCCTCAACTGCTTTGACAGAGGGAAAAAGAGTTCTGGAGAGTCTTGCTCCAGCTGAGTAAATGTTTCACCCATTCAGCCATTCATAGGTGAGCCAGAAAGGACAATCCTACCATGTGCTACAAAGGGAAGGCTACTTAAAGTGTTGGTGAATAGCGCTAAGGACAACCAAGCTGCCCATGTTCTTTTATATATATTATCAATAATAAACAAAAAAAGATGCATGCCTGTGGCTAATCATGGTGATGTATGGCAGAAACCATCACGGCACTGTAATTATCTTCCAATTAAAATTTTTTTGAAAAGTACAAATTCAAATAAATACAGTATGTACTTCTATAGGTTTTTTTTTTTTTTTTTTTTTTTTTACTAAAAAAAGTAATATTTCTCTTATACCAAGTGACTTGGAGGGGCTTCCACAAGGGATTGCTGAGTGAAAAAAAAAACAAAAAAACCACAATGCAGATAAGTGAGGAAAATATGATCCCATTTTTTGAAACCAACAATGGTCAAATATTTCTACATATGGATTTACTTGTGTTTATGGGACTATGTGCACATGTGCTCACCTAGCTATTTCCATAAACCTTAAGCATCAGAATTGCCCTGGGGCTCTTGTTAAATGTTAGGATTTCTGGACCTCAACCCAGCCCTACTGAATCAGAACTGGTTTGTGCACTAGTGAAAGAGCCAGGACGTGAGATCCAAAGCTGGTCCTTTATCTACCAAATGCTGCCCCCACTGTAGTGCTTCATTCATTCCCAATGACTTCCTCCCTGAGAAAAAAGTACTGATTCAGTGATTTATCCATCAAATATTTATGAACATCTGTTACGTGCCAGGGACTTAGGAGAAGGCAATGGCACCCCACTCCAGTACTCTTGCCCAGAAAATCCCATGGACAGAGGAACCTGGTAGGCTGCAGTCCATGGGGTCACTGAGAATTGGACCCGACTCAGTGACTTCTCTTTCACTTTTCACTTTCATGCATTGGAGAAGGAAATGGCAACCCACTTCAGTGTTCTTGCTTGGAGAATCCCAGAGACGGCAGAGCCTGGTGGGCTGTCATCTATGGGGTTGCACAGAGTCGGACACGACTGAAGCTACTTAGCAGCAGCAGCAGAGATTCAGTAGTGAACAGAACATACTAGGGTTTTTTTTATTTTAACTGGAGGCTAATTACTTTACAATATTGTATTGATTTTGCCATACATCAACATGAATCCACATACACAATGGAGTATTACTCAGCCATTAAAAGAATCAGTTCTAATGAGGTGGGTGAAATTGGAGCCTATTATACAGACTGAAGTAAGCCAGAAAGAAAAACACCAATACAGTATACTAACTCATATATATGGAGTTTAGAAAGATGGTAATGATAACCCTGTATGCGAGAGAGCAAAAGGGGCTGGTGCACTAGGCTTTATTTTGATTTTACAGTCTAGACTGACTTTACAGTCTCCTTGATAAGGAGACACCATATTAATTCACCAAAAGAAGTTATGATAAGGACTAAGTGGGAGAAGAATATCATGAGCAAAGGTAATCAGGAGACCACATTTAAATGGGAGAGTAAAGGAAGTCTTCTCATGAGAAAGTAAACGCCTTCAGGAAATTGCTGGGGGTGGGGCCAGATGGTAGGGGATACATAGCTGCTCAGAGAGCATTTCAGGCAGAAGTGGTTATGCAGGGGAAGGTCCCTGGTGGAAAATGATGCAGGCCAGTGAGCCCGGAGGACAGTGAGCTTGGGGACAGTGGTGAGAGATGGCATCAGCCCATGCAGGGCCTTGTAGAACTTGATAGGGAGCTTGGACTGTATTATAAGCACATTGGGAGACATTATGGTTAATGGTTATTAGCAAACAGGTGAGAGAAGATTGGATACATGCTGTCTTTTAGCAAAAATATTAAGGTATGAGTTATATACTATAAAAATACACTCATTTCAGATTTCAGTTTGATAAATAAAACATAAATATTCACAGATACACATGAATATATCTGTGTAATCATCAAGACATAGACTGTTTCTATCATCCCAAAAGGTTGTTCCTTTTTGTCTAGTTATAGTCAATCCCCACCATGAACCACAGGCAACCCTAATCTGCTGTCACTATTGATGGGTGGTTTTCCAGAGTTTGATATAAATGGAATTTTGCCATATATACACTTCCATGTCTGGTTTATTTCACACAGCAGAATATAGTGAGGTCCACTCATACTGTCATTATCTCATTTCTTTTACTGCTGAAAATATCATACAGCACAGGTATACTGCAATTTGTTTAATGTTCACCCATTGATTGACACTTGTGTTGTTTCTTGTTTGGATCTGTTATCAATAAATCTACTATGAACATCCTCATGTCCTCATGTGGATATGTGTCTTCATTTAACTTGGGTAAATACCCAAGTGTGAAGTTGGTGTCTCTGATGGTTAGTATATGTTTAACTTTATAAGAAACTGTCAAACCATTTGCCAAAGTAGTTGTATTGTCTTGCGTTCCTACCAACATTATACAAGAGATTGTTGACCCAGATTCTTGTCAACACTTGGTATTATCACTCTTTATTTTTTAAATTTATTTCTATCACTTTAATTTTAGCCATTAGAATGGTTTGTGATGGTTGTTGATGAGTGAGTTGTAGCTTTAATTTTACACTCTCCTGTTGAGCATCAGTCTTCCCAAGTGCTTACTACACTTTCATGTGTTCACTTTAGAGCAGTGTCTGTGTGATCTTTTGCTGTTTTTGATTTAGTTATCTTATTATTAAGTTGCTGCTGCTAGAGTTCTTTATATACTTATGATACAATTTCTTTGTCAGATATATGTATTGTGAACATTTTCCTTTTTACCTATGACTTATCTCTATTTAAAAGTATTTTGAAATGCAATCTAATTTTTAAAATTTTTATTTTTATTTCTCTGGCCATGCAATGTGGCATGTGGGATCTTAGTTTCTTGACCAGGGATTGGACTTTCATCCCTGAACTGAAAGCTCAAAGTCTTAACCACAACCATCAGAGAAGTCTCACTTAATAAAGTATTTTTCAAAGAGCAAAAACTGGTAAAATTTAATTTACTGTATTATGTCTCCACTGCTGTATGCTTTTTGTGTCCTAAGAAACACTTGCTTAATCCAAGGTTTTAAAGCTCTTCTTCAATGAGTTTTTGTAAAATTGTATAGTTTTAACTCTTACATTTAGGTTCATAATCCATTTCAGGTTAATTTTCTGTATAGTATGAGGTAAGGATGGAGGATCTTTTCTTTTTCCTCTTCAGCAGTTCTAGTTGTTCTAACACAGTTTCTTGAAAGATTTTTCTTTCATTCATCAAGTTGCCTTGCCACCTCTGTGGAAAATAAATTAGACATATAAGTATGAGTATATTTCTTGACTCTCTACTCTATTTCATTGATATATAGCTATCCTTACTTAGTACTATGCAGTGTTGAGTAGCACAGATGTGCAGTAAGTCTTGAAATCAGGTAAGTCCCCCAACTTGCTTTTTTTTCAAAACTGTTCTGTCTGTGAAATTCTGTATCAATTTAGAACCAGTTTGTCAAATTTTGATGTGTTGTTGTTGTTGTTTTTTAAGCCTGCTTGGATTTTATTGTAAACATGTTGAATCTATAAATCAGTTGGAAAAAATTTACATCTTAACAATATTGATCGTTCAATCTTGGCTTTGCTTAATAGCTTTAACAAGACTGCCCTTCTACTGACCTGCACGGCCCACAGCACCTTGAAGAACTAAAAGGGTTCTTGTCTCTAAGGTTGAAAGGAGTCTTTGGTTAATTTTTTCCCTTCATAACTCACTTTATTTAACTGAATAAATTAACCATCAGTGGGAGAAGGAGAGGGTGAGATGATTTGAGAGAATAACATTGAAATATATACATTACCATATGTAAAATGCAGGGCACTCAAAGCTGGTGCTCTGTGACAAGCTGGAGGGATGGGGTGGGCAGGGTGGTGGGAGGGGCGTTCAGGATGAAGGGGACATGTGGGTGTCTATGGCCAATTCATGTTGATGTATGGCAAAAACCATCACATTATTGTAAAGTAATTATTCTCCAATTAAAATTTAAAAATAAAAAAATAATATATGAAAAAATAATACTTGATACTGAAATGAAAATCTTCACTTTGACTTAAATCCACCAAAGAGAGCAAAATCAGTTATGAATGCAAGCAATGTAAGTACTTCAAATATTTTCATTCTCTTGAGTTTCTCTTACCATCCCTGGTTGGAAATGCCACTCCTCATAGCAGTGCTTGCTGCTTACACCTACAACTAGTGGGTATCCAGGGTAGATCCTTATCTTGACAGCCCCATGTACTTCTCCCTTTACAACCTCTCCTTCCTGCACTGCCACCAACCCTCAACTGCCCCCAGGTAAGTCTATCACCCGTGGAGGCTGTGTGACCCAGTTTTGTGTGTTTCACTTCCTGGGAGCCACTGAATACGTCCTCTTAGCTGTGATGTCCTTGCAAAGCCATCTACAAGCCTTTCAGGTACCCAGCTATCATGCATCAGCAACTCTGTATCTTCCTAGTGGTTATGGTGTGGCTAAATGTTTTGGCTAACTCCTGGCTCCAGTCATCCCTCATTGTCCAGCTGCCACTTTGTGGCAACAACAATGTAGATGATTTCCTGTGTGAGAGCCTCGTGATGATCAGGATGTCATGTGCTGACTCTACACTCAGTGTAGCTATGCTCTCCGTTGCGGGGACTTTCTATTCCCTGTTTCCCTTGTCACTTATCCTTGTCTCCTACAGGTTTGTTGAAGCTACAATGCTCAGAATCCAGTCTTTAGAGGGAAAAAAGAAAGGCTTTTACACATGTAGTTCTCATGTTATTGTTGTATCTCTCTTCTTTGGGCCAGTAATTAGCATGTATGTGCAACTTTCTGCTACTAATCCCCAGGATAAGAACAAACTCATGTTCCTTTGCAACAGCTTGGTGAAGGAGTCCATGGTTATGGATTTCACAGTCCCTGGAAATCCACACACAGAAATGGTTCCTCCTCTCTTGATTCATGTAGTCTTCTGAGACTTGGGCAACAGAAACAAGTTGAGGTAGGCTGGGGGCTTCCCACACCGCAGGTCTCCCACAAGCAGTGGTTGCTGAGGGACATTTACAGATCTGAACATCTTCACTTCTTACTCTGGTAGATGCAAAGGTCTGCTGGTGAGAGCAGGGCCAGCTTTACCTGTAAACAATATGTTATCAAAGCAAAGTGAGTGACAAGCGTGAGACCTGGGCAGTGATATGGAAGGATAAATTTAGATGAGGCCCTTGAGTGTATATTGTAGGGGCAATATGCGTACTGCAGGAACCACTGGGCTAGTCTTCTTGTCAAGAAATGGGTGTTCACCATCCTGACTCTGATCTTTCCAGGTAGCATGCTTTTTGACAAGTTATCTAAGTTCCCTGAGGCTGTTTCCTTATTTTCCCAAGGAAATGAACATCTTAACATCACTCAATCATAGTGAGGAATAAAAAGACGGCAGAGGGAAGGCTGAGTCTGCTTGCTGAGGCTGGGAAAGTTAGATGTAAGAAGGAAAAAGTGGGAACAAAGTGGGAACAGAAAAAGTGGGAACAGAACTCTGCTTCTCAGCTAGAAACATAAGGATAGCAGTGGACAGCCTGGACTGGGGCTACGCAAAACGGAGATGAGGAGATGGTAGAACACTGCTAGTCTCAGCCCCGTGCTTATTTTTTCCTTCTCCCTTCTATTTCCCCTGCCCACGTTTTCTCAGGGAGCTCCGTCATGGTGCTCACTGAAGGAATGGAGCCCAGAGAGGATGGCTGGACCCCACTTTGTGGACACTGCCTGCAGCCAACACAGATTTCAGCAAAAGCTTCCCAGCTGCCATCCTCCTCTCAGACTGATCAATCCCCTCTGTCTCAAAGACCCTGCACAACACTGCTGGATGTTGCTGAATCTAACTTGGAAGGTAAATATGTGTTTCCTGGGAGCTGCCTCCTGGTCACATCCCTGACTGTGCACCTGTGTCTTCCATGTGGGGGAGAGGAGAGCTTCTCTTCATCTTCAAACATATCCAGCTTTGCACAACTTGGAGCTATGGAATGTGGTGTTGGGTACAGGACACTAGGGTAGCTCTGTCATCTGAATTGGAGATGCTGCTTTCTACCTGATGGAGAAGGGGCATTTCCTGGAAGCCTGGAGCCAGAGCGAGCTATACTTGTTGTCTGGGGATAAGACTGGGCCTTCTCTTTAGGGAAGGGCCATGAGCATTAGACTTGGGTAATGGGGTGGGAGGTGGGCTGGATGTCGTCCCTTCACAGAAAGGATCCTCTCTTCTACAAAGGTCTTCCTAGGATTCCTTCCCCTACATAACTCCTCCGGATGATTCCATTTACCAAGCATTTACTGTCATAGCTCTTTGTGGGGACAGGGAGTGGATCGCCTGGAGCTGTCACCTAGTGGTGGTGAGAGGTAGGAAGAGAAGGAACTGTTCATCCTGGTTTGCTTGCCAGAAACTTGGGCTTCTCCTTCTGGGGCATTACTCAGGCATCTGGGCAGGATGGCAGGCAGCCTGAGGGTGGTCCTGGCATACTCCTCCATCTTTCCAGTTCTCTTGGGCTGGGTGGCGTGGTGACTTGCAGCCTCCCACCTTCCTTGACCCCTAATCATTCACTCCTCTGAGGACCCATTTCTTCAATCAAGGAACTTCCCAGGTGGCACTAGTGGTAAGGAACCTGCCTGCCAATGCAGGAGACATAAGAGACGTGAATTCCTTCCTGAGTCAGAAAGATTCTCTGGAGGAGGGCATGGCAATCCACTCCAGTATTCTTGCCTGAAGAGTCCCATGGACCCAGGACCCTGGCAGGCTATAATCCATGGGGTCACAAAGAGTCAGACACAACTGAAGTGATTCAGCAATGGCACCCCTGCTCTGAACAACGTTCTTTACAGAAGACATAGTAAGTTAATACATTACTTTTCTCAGGAGCATGCACACTTTGAAAGAGAAGCTCAGTGGTGTCCTGTGCTTAATCAAAGTGATGATGCACTCCTGCAGAAGTTCCAGGAATCTGTGAGGACAATCCTTGCCAAGGTCCCCTCGGGTGATACCTGAGTGACTTTCTCCCTGGACAGGTCAAATATTGCTAGCTCTGCATGCCACAGAGCTCACAGACATCAAGAGGAAAGCAGCATACCGTGCTTGTCACTAAATGCTCAGCTCAGCCTCTCCCCAGTCCTTCCCCATATGTGGTCCAACCATGAGCACAAACTCTTATATTGACAGCAGCCAGGGTCCTCACACTGAGGCTGGCAGGAACCTTGGACCACTGGCCCTGAGATGCACTGCCTTCTCTCTGAAAGTTGGAAGACTCTCAGAAGTCAGATTCTATAGTTGTCTGCCTTCCTTCCCCAGAGCCTGTTCCAAGTGCTTAATTAACAAATCTCCAGTATCGGGAAGTTGTTTACTTGGCTTCCTCAGGAACCATTCTCTAAGGAACTCGAAGCACCACTAATAGATTTTTTTTCTCATTGCCTCCATCCATCAAATAACTTCCCCTCATTCCAAACTTTGCTTCATCCCTCACCCCTGGGGATCTGACTCTCAAGCAGAGAACCAGAGAGAGCCTTTCCAGCTTCTCTAAGCATCTCTGCTCTCCTCCTCCACAAGGCTGTGCTCCATTCTAATTAAAGAGTGGATGGGGAGAGGCTTTTGAGAATATAGATTTGCAGGCAGAATCAGGCCCTCTCTGTTCTTGGAGAATGCTCAGTCACCCACATTGACTTGCATTGCATTTTCTTCTGCAGCCCCTTCCCTGAAGAGAAATAATCACAGCATCTGGGAACATGTGGCAATCAGGAGCGGAGTTCACCTGCTGGTCTCCTCTTCATCTCCCTCTGGCCACAATCAGCACTCGAGGATCAACTGCAGGGTGCATTCACTTTACTGCTCTCTCAACTGCTGCAGGATCCTGGACCCTGCCTGCCCCTGCAGCCTCTGAACCATTTGTCTGATGTCCCTGCAGGGCCCCCCTCTGGGCCTCTAGTTGGTTGGCTGGATGCCTGAATCCTGGTCCATCTTCTTCAGGTCCATCTGCTCCCATCAAGGCCTCAAATGTAAGGACTCCTCTTGACACAGAGCAACTTGTGTTGCAACTTGCGTTCCCCTGTGTTGCTCACAGGGAAACTTGGGGAGGTGCCTATAGTCAGAGATATCATCTGAGGACAGGAGCGAAATCTTTGCCCAGGATGCAAACCATGGCACAGACATAAACATAGTAATTATCATGATCGGTAATATTTATTGGCACTTGCACCATACCAGGCAATTTATATTTATCATTACATACAATCTTCAAGCAGTGGCCACAAGACTGGAAAAAGGTCAGTTTTCATTCCAATTCCAAAGAAAGGCAATGCCAAAGAATGCTCCAACCACTGCACAATTGCACTCATCTCACATGCTAGTAAAATAATGCTCAAAATCCTCCAAGCCAGGCTTCAGCAATATGTGAAACGTGAACTCCCTGATGTTCAAGCTGGTTTTAGAAAAGGCAGAGGAACCAGAGATCAAATTGCCAACATCTGCTGGATCATGGAAAAAGCAAGAGAGTTCCAGAAAAACATCTATTTCTGCTTTATTGACTATGCCAAAGCCTTTGACTGTGTGGATCACAAGAAACTGTGGAAAATTCTGAAAGAGATGGGAATACCAGACCACCTAAAGAGTTGACTCATTGGAAAAGACTCTGATGCTGGGAGGGATTGGGGCAGGAGGAGAAGGGGGCGACAGAGGATGAGATGGCTGGATGGCATCACGGACTCGATGGATGTGAGTCTGAGTGAACTCCGAGAGATGGTTATCAACAGGGAGGCCTGGCGTGCTGCGATTCATGGGGTCGCAAAGAGTCGGACACGACTGAGCGACTGAACTGAACTGAACAATCTTCAAGACAACTCTCTGATGCAGATGCTACTCCAGAGTGGTTGTAAAGTCTAAACATACTGTTAACATTATTTTATCAAAGATCTTAGTGTACTATTCATAAATGACCTATTACATATTTGCCTATTTTTACAGGCTTGGAGTCACCCCTTTTCATGACAATTTTACAGATAAAGAAACTGAGTCTCACAGATATATCACTGTAATAGAAAGGCTGAAATTCAAACTCAACCCTGTGCAGCTTCAAAAGCCATGCCTACAATTCTGTACTATGTAAACCCATCATGTGTGGGGTGAATCCCTTTAACTCCATTCCAGAATATGTCCCCACTTTGCACTCAAGAGACCTCAGGGAAGTCCCATGTAGAGCTTATACTCAGGGAGAGAATCTGATGGAAGCAAAGAAGTTTTAGAACTCAAGAAACTTAGAAACCGAAAGAATCTTAATTAGACCTAAACACCATGGTTCTAGGAGAAGGAAATGGCAATCCACTCCAGTATTGTTGCCTGGAGGCTATTATGGACAGAGGAGCTTGGTGGCTGTAGTCCATGGGGTCACAAAGAGTTGGACATGACTTCTCAACTAAACTACCACCACTGTTGTTCTTAACTGGTCACAAGCTCGTTAAGAATCTGATGAAAGCTACTGACCCTCTTTGCCAAGAAATATACATATACCCATACACGATTGCCTTTACTCTGCTGGTTCTTGGAGCCCCAGAGCCCAGCCTGGGGCCTTGGATTGCACCTTCCCTTGGTGCTTTCGCCCTATACATACACACGTCCTATGTCTGGCATTGTAATCAGTCAGGCTCCATTAGCCCAAATTAGAGCTTCTTGTCTGGCCAAAATTTCTCCTTGCGCAAACATGGAAGCAGGCCCAGAGAAGAGCTCTGCCCAACATCACAGTCAGTGGAACTGGCAGGGCAGCCGAGAGCCAGGGTGGACTATTCCTTTTGGACCACTTAGGCCTTAAGTGTCCTGGGTCCAGTCAGGGTACCAGGTTTCAGTGCTAAAGAGTCCTTCCCTGGGTGGCTGTCAGTCAGCCACTCACAAAGAATGCCATCATCCTATATGGGTCTTCTGAAGAGACTGGAAGACCCCTGCATTCTCTCAAGGTCTCCTCACTGCCCCATACTACCTCCTCAGCACCAGCTCAGTCTAATGACCTTTAAGGGTTTCAATATGGAGTTGCCAGTTCAAAAGATTGCAGGAGAAGAGCTCAGAATATGAAACTTCCTCTCAGGAAAGAAACTGAGGCCCTGGGGATGATGGGCACCCACTACTTTTTTAAAAGAAGAATCACATCTGTTTTCCCCAAACTGAGACTTTTCAGCTGGAAACCATATACTTCTGCTCTGGTGCATTCTCCCTGGTCCAGAGAAAGGGGCCTAGTGAGCCCAAAGCTGGAGCACCCCTGTCCTAGAACTCATTCGCTTGGATCCTTGCTAGTTTTGTAATAGGGAAGAACAAATCTGACTCCTTATTAGATCTGTTCTATTTGTTGTGCTGAAGCTGAAACTCCAATACTTTGGCCACCTCATGCGAAGAGTTGACTCATTGGAAAATACCCTGATGCTGGGAGGGATTGGGGGCAGGAGGAGAAGGGGACGACCGAGGATGAGATGGCTGGATGGCATCACGGACTCGATGGACGTGAGTCTGAGTGAACTCTGAGAGATCGTGATGAACAGGGAGGCCTGGCGTGCTGCGATTCATGGGGTCGCAAAGAGTCGGACACGACTGAGCCACTGAACTGAACTGAGCTGAACTGACTGCTTGTGCTTAGTCAGTCTGGCTCTGCACCTGTTGCAAAAGAACACTGCCTATAGCCTGAAATACAGAGAACAGCTTGTTCTCAAGGCTCTGACCTTTAATGAGTCCATTTATATAGAGAGAAAAAGTTGTAGAACAGAGAATAACATTTGTTTTATTGAGATTTACAGTTGACCTGACATACATGAACAGCTACAAGAGCAAAGGATTCTGACACCAAGTAGTTTGCAACAATTAACTACACCCCTTCCTCACCTTGCCTTTAAAAGCACTCTGCTGAGGAGTTTGAGGATTTGAGGCATGAGCCACCCTTCTCCTTGCATGGCCCTGCAATAAACATTTTTCTGCTCCAAATTCTGATGTTTCAATTTGTTTGGCTTCACTGAGCATTGGGGACAGGAACTGTGTTCTCTAAGAGTTTTCCTTCTCCACCTCCATACCCTAGCACGTGGCTCAATGTCCCATACACAGCAGGTGTTCAACAGACACTTCCACCACTGGAAGGAACCCTGCCTCGCAGATCAAGAAGGCAGGCACCATCCGGTCTCCCCTCTGCTTCCTTCTCCTCCCCTTTGCCTCTGCTGGAAGGTTGCAGCTACTCAGGCTGCAATGGGCTCATTATAGTGTCTCGAGGAACCCATGATGTCAGCCATAAATATTAACAGCCCTTGTTATGAACCCCCTTCTGCGTGGCTGATTCTGTCCAAATTTGCACAATAAACAGTGTGGTTAGTTTATGCGATTAAAGGAGTTCTCTTCAGAGGAGCTAATAGCCGGCTCCGGCCCTGGATCTTCTCTTGCTGTTTGATCAGCCCAGCCACAGGGCCAGGGAGACCCCACTGCTGGGTGGGGCCAGGCCACCTCCTGCTGGCCAGAGGCCATGCCCATGGGGACAGGGGGCTGGGAAGCTCAGGGCCAGGCTGGAGCCACCTGCCCCAGAGAACAGGAAACAAGGGATGGCTTTCCTGGGAAATGGTCCCTTCAACAGCTCCTTTGGGGTAGCCAGTTACCAACACTCATCTGCTCTTGGCTGCTGAACTCAGTATTTAAAAGTAGGAATTGACATGGTACACTGGTTTCTCTCTGATTTAATGGGGAAATGAGAGAGAAACACTAATGGGGATGTTTGAGCTTCTTGTTGTTGTTTTTTTTTTTTTTTTAATTTTCAAAGCTGGCCTCAGAGACTCTATAGCTCTGTGTCACCCAGGCCTCTTTTCTGCAAAGAGCCAAGAACACCATTCTCATTGGAGTGTGGACCATCAGGAAGGCTCATCACCACCAGCAGCCCAGCTGGACTCGGTCAAAGGTGCCACATCAGGGCTGAGGGGTTAGGATTGCACAGTTAGGGACCCAACTGGGTCTTAAGAGAAGGGGGTTTAACATACAGCTGCTGGTTGACTGCCATCTTTGATTTTGGAAAATGGAAGGAAGTGGGGATGGATGATCTCAGCCTTTAGCATGGAGCAAGGGGGAAGTAATGTATGGTGGGGGTTCTTAACTGGCCTGACTAGAGGAAGAGAGGAGATGACGAAGTTTTTAGAACTGCCCCACTAGATGATAGGGAAGGGTTCTCTTACTCCTTTTCACTCAGATTTAATTCTCTGATGCTTTCTCCTGCCAACCTCTTCCTTTCCAAGTCTTCCCAGCAGGCATTGCTGTGAGTGAGGGGTCTGTGATGAGTCTGGTTGTTACTTTCCCACTCTGGGAAGCGTGGGGTGCATTCTGGGCACCCAATGGCAGCCAATCCGTGGCTTTCCCCTACCACCCAGCCGCTGCCTCGGGTCTCTGCCCAGCATGGCAGCTCCTTGCTGGGACTGGCTGATCTTCTGTGGACCTCAGTTGGTTTGTCTGGGTCTGGTCACCGTGCTTGGGTCCTTTTCTGTGCCTTACATCCTGCTCTGAAATAACACCTTTACTCAAATTACATGCCTCCACGCATGCATGCATGCTAAGTCATTTCAGTTGTGTCCAAATCTTTGTGACTTTGTGGATTGTAGCCCACTAGGCTCCTCTGTTGTGGAATTCTCCAGGCAAGAACACTAGAGTGGATTGTCATTTTCTCCTCCAGCGGATCTTCCTAAACCAGGGACGAAACTCGGATCTCTTACGTCTCCTGCATTGGCAGGCAAGTTCTTTACCACAAATGCCTCCTGGGAAGCTTCCATCAGCCTGATTTTCAGTGTCACCAGCTGGCCCACCTCACTTGAATACTGACAGTTACCTGGGCTGCTTCTGAATCCAACAAGCATATTAGATGCCATCCCCTGGCCTGCCTGGCCTCAGCTCAGGGCATCAACCTTCAAAGGAGGGAGGGTCCCCCAGCAATATTTTGAAGTTCTTTCCTATCCTCCATCTCTTGCTTCACATCTGAGCTGGTCCCAGCTGTGGTATCTTTCTCCTCTGCCTCCTTGGAAAGAAGGACAGGCCCTGCTGAGCAGGCCTTGTGTGGAGTCCTGCTCTGGTAGGAAAGTGCAAATCTGTCACTGTCAGAGTGGCTGGACAGACATGAGGCTCAATCCCTGTTCTTACACTGAGTATTCCCCCAGCCCAAGCCTCATTCAGTGGGCTTCATGAGAACATGTACCTCACTTTTACTCAACAAACATTTGAGTACATGCTATGAGCCAGGCCCTATTCCAGCTAGGGGGATCCATGTAAGCCTCCCCAAACTAACAAAATCCTAGTGCTGACCTGAAGAGTACATGAGTACATCATCGATATCTATATAGCTATCATTTATATCTACCTATCTATTTCTCTACTTCTGCTTTATTGACTATGTCAAAGCCTTTGACTGTGGGGATCACAAGAAACTGTGACATGACTGAGCGACTGAACTGAACTGAACTGATCTATTTATCTGGGCTTCCCTGGTGGCCCAGACTGTAAAGAATCCATCTGCAATGCAGGAGACCCAGGTTCAATCTTTGGATCAGGAAGATCCCATGGAGAAGGGAATGGCAACCCACTCCAGTATTCTTGCCTGGAGAATCCTACGGACAGAGGAGCCTGGCAGGCTACAGACCATGGGGTTGTAAAGAGTTGCACCTGACTGAGTGACTAACACATCTATTTATCTATTTATTGTATATCTACCATATAGTTATCATTTATCAAATATTCTCTTGGGAGTCTCACTCATCTCAACAGGACTGTGAGGGAAGGAGTTTTATAATCCTTCAAGATTTCTCAAAAGACTGAGGGCATGAGCATTAGTCTGACTCTTGGAATTTGCTAATAGTGACGCCAGTGGGCCATCTCCAGGAATGGGAGGCAGGGCACAGGGAAAGGGGACACTGGGGTGCAGGGAAAGTCCACAGAGAGTAGTTGAAAAAATCACGTGTTCCATCACAGAATTTCTCTTCCCTCCCTTTTTCCTTTCTCATTTGGTTTTTTCCTAATCTCACTTGAGTCCTTTTGCTCTCTTTCTTCTCTGTTTTTCTTTTTCCCTTCTCTCATCCTTTTCTCTCTCTCTGCTCCCCTGACCCTGAGGCTGTGCAGAGGCACCTGTCAGACTCACTCACCATCATTCTGAACAAACACCTGTTCCTATGACTTAATGTATTGCCCCTTCTGCTTGCACTGATCATTTCGATTGCAGGGAATTTTAACACCAGCTTTCAGCCCCAGGGTGGCAGGTAAATCAGTTGGAGAGGCTCAGCATGTCAGAGAACAGCAGCAGAAGAGGGGAGAACCACTGGCCCTCTGTCGGGAGCCTTCCACTCACATCTCCCAGGATCTACCACCCAACCCATGCAAGGAAAACAGAACTCCCACTCGAGGTGGAGAGCAGGCTTCCTCCCAGCCCTGGGTAACCTTTATTCTGCCTTTCAGGTCCACAGACTGTTGGCCAGGGCAAGAATGGATAGTGATGAGAGAAGAATTAGCCTACAGCTCATAGCCTGGTTGGCTACAGTCCATGGGGTTGCAAAGAGTCCGACACGACTGAAGAACTGAACACACACACACACACGTGGCCATGGACAGCGAAGAAAGCAAACATAAAGGATGAATTAGAGTGATCCATAATTACATGGGCTTTATAGAAACAACTTTTCATCAGCTACACTAGGAGAGGGGGCAGGGAGGCCTGTCGCCAAGGGTCACGTCACTTGGTCTCTCTGAGTTTCAGTTCTTTGTCTGAAAACCACAGAGAATAATATCCACTGCAAAGAATTAGAATTAAATAAAATAACCATTTTGAAAGCACTTAATGCAGTGCATACAAGGAATATAAATTCAATCTGGATATGTTCCTACTGACTTAGTGCACACACACACACACACACACACACACGTGTGAATACACATGATTTGTAGCTGTGTTACGGATTCAATTCATATCTATTCCAGTCTCCTTTCTCAAAACCTGGAGAAACAGGCAGCCTTAGACAATTATCTGAGTCGCCCTTGCCTGAGCCCCAGAGGCCAGAGAAAGGCTCGGGTCTGTCCACAGTAGCCCAGGCATTCACGGCAGTGGACCAGCTACCACATCATCTGAATTTTCTCCATAAGAGTGAAAACCACATGGAGGCCCCTGGCCACTCAGAGCTGACTCACGAGTCCAAAAACGGCATCTTGTCTTGTTTCTGAGCACTTCGTTTGAGGGAAGGTGTTCCCAACACAGGCAAACAGAAAAAGCTATTGATCTTGTTCAGTCCCTTAGTCATGTCTGACTCTGCAATCTCATGAACTGCAGCATGCTGGCCTTCCCTATCCTTCACTATCTCCTGGAGCTTGCTCAAACTCATGTCCACTGAGTCAGTGATGCCATCCAATCATCTAATCCTCTGTTGCCCCCTTCTTCTCCTGTCCTCAATCTTTCCCAACATCAGGGTCTTCTCCAGTGAGTCAGCCATTTGCATCAGGTGGCCAAAGTATTGGAGCTTCAGCTTCAGGATCAGTCCTGCCAATTAATATTCAGGGTTAATGTCCTTCAGGATTGACTGGTTTGATCTCCTTGCAGTTCAAGGGACTCTCAAGAGTCTTCTCCAACACCACAGTTCAGAGACATCGATTCTTTGGTGCCTACCCTTCTTTATGGAAACATCTTTACTACATCTAGAAAAGAAACAAGTTGGTGAGGAGGGAAGGCATGGTGATGTATTGTTTAAAACGCACAGAATCTAAAACCAGATCTGAGCTCAAATGCTATAAGGAATGCCTGCCAAGTGACTATGGATGTGCTTCAGTTTCCTACTCTGAAAAATGGGAATGATAATCATGTTCCTGTCTTACAAGACTGAGGTAAGGACCAAATGAGACAATTGAAATCATTTTGCAAACTATTATAGGGAACTTTTCTGGTGGTCCAGTAGCTAAGACTCCATGCTTCCAATGCAGGGGGCCCCAGGCTTGATCCCTAGTCAGGGAACTAGATCTCACATCCCACAACTAAGAGTTTGCATGCCCCAACTAAAGACCCACATGCAGACACCAAGATTGAAGATCCCATGTGCTGCAACTAAGACCCACTGCTGGCAAGTAAATAAGTAAATAAATATAAAAAAAAAAAAAAAAACTATATAGCCAGCAGCAGCAGCAGTAATAATAGTAAGTGCAGAATGTGGACCAGACAGCTGAAAGTCTCACAAAGGCCAGTTACCATAACCAAACCATTTTCTCATGAATATCTCAGACAGGAAAGGGTTGAGCTTAAAACATCACATGTCTTGCCCACAGGAAGCCATTCTCATGAGATGATTTCCTCTTACCCACCCCTATTGTGCAAATGGAGTTGGCCAGGCCAGGCCATCTTGCTGGCTCCCTGGAGGGAGCCTGCTGGGATGGGAAGATGGCTACACCTTTGTGAGAGTCAGGAGCCTCTGGTGATACCTGTATATTTCACCTGACGTGACAGGGACCTTGTTAGCCGTCCTTGCATTGAAGAGTTTGATGGATTGAACTCCTGGGGAGAATGTGGCGGCCGTGATATGCCATAAAGATGATGAATATCAATTTTTTTTCTTAAATGATTACCTAAAACTTTATAGCTAGCCAAAGCTGGCTTTGTCAGAGCTCCTGGAGGAGTACTTTTATAAAGTGTCATTTAATTAATAAGGGATTATTGATTGCTGTCATATATGGAATACTGCACAAGGACCAGGTGAGAAAAAGTAAGTGAGGACCACAGAGGAAGGCGACCGTGGGGCTAGGCACCTCAGAACCTTCTAGTATGACACTTAAGACAATAAAGGATCTTTCCAACCTAGGGATTGAACCTGTGTCTCCTAATTTTCTCCTGCATTACAGTACCACTCAGTCACCAGGAAGCCAAAATATTTATGCATGTATTAGTTGCTCAATCATTTCCGACTCTTTGCACCCCCATGAACAGTCTTCACTGTCCATGGAATTCTCTAGGCAAGAATGCTGGAGTTGGTAGCCATTCCCTTCTCCAGGGAATCTTCCTGACCCAGGGATTGAACCCAGGTAAATTGCATTGTAGGCAGATTCTTTACCATCTGAGCCACTAGGGAAGCCTACTTATGGCAAGCAGTAACCATTTTCCAGGAAACTTCAGAAGTTAAACCAGTCTAGAAAGTTCACTTCATCATTCCAAATAAAAACAGAGGCATTGTAGAGTGATGGAATATTGTTTTTGGGTTAAAAGTTAAGTAACAAGACTCTCCTGTTAACCTATGGTGCAGTTAAGGGAGTTGCATAACCTCTCAGGTTAACTAAAATAATAGAATTGAACTAAGTCATCTTTGAACTGTGGTGTTGGAGAAGACTCTTGAGAGTCCCTTGGACTGCAAGGAGATCCAACCAGTCCATTCTGAAGGAGATCAACCCTGGGATTTCTTTGGAAGGAATGATGCTAAAGCTGAAACTCCAGTACTTTGG
>SJYT01010299.1:235111-245408 GCA_006410635.1 Cephalophus harveyi
CTCCGAGAGATGGTGATGAACAGGGAGGCCTGGCGTGCTGTGATTCATGGGGTCGCAAAGAGTCGGACACGACTGAGAGACTGAACTGAACTGAACTGAAGTCATCTTTGGGATTCCAACTCAAATATTCTGTTTTATTCTGAATCTCTCAGAAAACAGTGGTATAAGGCAAATGAATCCCAATTTGTCTTTTTTTTTCTGACTGAGTCTCTCAGAGGGGGAACACAGATAAATATTAGTGTGAGTTCAACCGAACCAATTAGAGAGAAAAGAAAATTTGAGTTGAGCTCAAAATAAGCATAAGGAGAATATACTGGTACTGACAGACTCTAGGGTATATGCTTTGAATTTTGCGAGATCATCAATTCTTTGAACATATCTGTTATGGGAATCTAACCTGGCTCTCCCAATAGGAGACCTGCAGTTTTCCAAATTCCAGTAGGCATTCCTTGACCAAAGATTCTAAGTTTATGCCCAAGAGCTGTCCCCTTGGCTCTGCCAGTTAGCCATTCTACAGAATGACTTCAGAGGCCCCATATGTTACAGGGCTTTCTGATACGTAAAGAACTTGGCTTAAATGAAATGAGGTTGGGTTTGAATCCTCTCTTTGCAACTTATTAGCTGGATAACCTTGGGCAAGTTAGTTAGTTGTGAACATAGAAGTAAGATAACTGCATATCTGCATGGATTGTTGTAAAGATTAAGGAAGATGACCCAGTAAGAGTGTAGCACCTGGAATACAGTTGTTGTTTATTTATATCTGACTCTCTTGCAACCCCACGTGCTTGAATCCACCAGACTCCCCTGTCCATGGGATTTCCCAGGCAAGAATCCTGGACTGGTTTGCCATTTCCTTCTCCAGGGATCTTCCCAACCAAGGGACTGAACCCACATCTCCTGCTTGGCACATGGACTCTTTACCACTGAGCCACCTGGGAAGCCCCTGAAATACAGTACGCCAAAATATTTGTTGCTTTTCTTTCTCCCTCCCTTTCTTTCTTTTTATAAAACTGTAAAAAGCAGGTTATCAATCTGATGAATGACACAAAGGCTGGAGAGAGAGAATCACGCTGCTCATAAAGACCTCAGTAAGCAACATTGATGACAAAATTCAACATGCTGAGTTTTAAGAGAAATTAATTTATCATTCATACTTTGCACTGGATTTTGAAGATCTGATGTGACCAGCACTTCGCAAAGGAAAAACAACCTGAGGTTCTTTTAGGATTTTAAGCTCAGCATGAGGCAACAGTGTGATGAGGCTGCTAGAACTAGTGTAACTCTTAGCCATGTGAATAGTAATGTATGGATTGAGGGAATGTAGTCATCTCATTGTTTTTGGTGAATTTTAGCCAATTTTGGATGTTACTTTTAGATAGGACATTGATAAGTTTGAATGTATTTTAAGAGGGTGACATTGTACAGATTTCATAATGTTGCAAGCTTTAAGAAATACTTGTTGGGCCCCAAAATATTGAGATGAGAGTACCATAAAATCATGCCCATTGCCAATTCATATGGAGCTTTGGCAAAGGAGAGAAAAGTACCTCTCTACAAAAAGGGGCAGCCTTGCACCAGGCTTCTCACCCACATTTCTCTTCACAGCCATATTCCCTTGTTAGGTTCACAACTTGTACAGTGGTATATGGCAACCTTGATAAAAGAATTTCTCAAATTTTTGAAGAGCTGTCACATGGAATAAGTCATAGAGTTTATCTGTGTTTCAGACTGAGCTAGAACCTGGACCCCTAGTGGGAAAGACAGCTGCAGGCTCAAGCTCAGAGAGAAGTTCCTAATGATGATAGTTTAATGATGGTCTATAGGAAGCTTGAACAAATCTAAAGAAATAGTTTATTGGTTGGAAATAAACTTAGGGCTTCCCTTGTAGCTCAGTTGGGAGTTCCTGAGATCTTCACAACTCAGGAATCAAACCCACATCTCCTGTAACTCCTGCTTTGCAGATGATTCTTTATATTTGAGCCACCAGGGAAGCCCAGTGGAGCAGAGCTCCCATTCCAAAGGTAGGGCCATCCTAATTGGACATAGATGCCAGGGGCTGAAGTCAGGAGACTCTCTGTATTCCTGACATGTTTGTCAGATTGACCCTATTGGGAGAGAGTGAATCAGATGTCACCAGCTGCCACTGCCATGTCTCATCATTCTAACTTCCTTTGCTCTGATTCCAAGCTCTCAAGAGAACTTTTCACTGTGACTTGACTCCAGACAGGTCAACTTCTAAGGACAGTTTCTGGAACAATTGTATTTCTGATTGTAAATTTATAAATTTTCAGCCTAAACTCTAGATCCCCTGAAGCTTGACTGCTCATGCCATGTTAATAATTTGGGATTCTGGTTACAGAACTCAGTTGATTGAATCAAATGTCTTTTCAAATGAAGGTGGAGTGAGACATATGTAATATTAAAAATGAACCACTTTCCACTGCTCAGTCCTGACTCACCACATCTCAAGTGGGAAACATGTTACATCTTTTTTATTTATTTATTTATTTTTTTCAGGAGAACGAGGACAAGAATAGTGAAGTGCATGGTGGGAAACCTGGATCTCACTTGAAATGCCTTGTCTTCCTAAGCAAGTTGCTTCTTTATCTTCTCACTCTTCTATGTCAACCTGAAAATCCCCAATAAGTCAGCAGTATGGCCAGAGTTGAGGTGTACCCCTTGCCTTAAGGTTTCATTTCTTTCCTCCTTTCCTATTCTTTGTATTGGGTTTCAGTTCTGTCTTAGGCACATGCTTATGTACTTCATCCTTCAATCAGTGTTTATTACTGTAGATTGAAGGTGAAGAAGGCTTTGAGCCTTGCAGGTCTCTTGACTTCTACCTTGAATGTAGCTCTTACCGTCTATTCTCCAAGAGGCAACTAAGCCTGTATGGCACCTATAGGAAGACGTTTATTTTAACCCCTTTGTTCCAGCCAACAGTGAGTCCCAGGGTCAAATTCTAGGGGTAATGAATTCCTAGATATATGTGTTTCCAGAATTAACACTATGTTTACTTCCCAGAAATGGAGTAGCCATCATGATCAACAAAAGAGTCTGAAATGCAGTACTTGGATGCAATCTCAAAAACGACACAATGATCTCTGTTCATTTCCAAGGCAAACCATTCAATATCACGGTAATCCAAGTCTATGCCCCAACCAATAATGCTGAAGAAGCTGAAGTTGAATGGTTCTATGAAGACCTACGAGACCTTTTAGAACTAACAAACACCCCAAAAAGATGTCCTTTTCATTATAGGGGACTGGAATGCAAAAGTAGGAAGTCAAGAAACAGCTGTAGTAACAGGCAAATTTGGCCTTGGAATACGGAATGAAGCAGGACAAAGGCTAATAGAATTTTGCCAAGAAAATGCACTGATCATAGCAAACACCCTTTTCCAATAACACAAGAGAAGACTCTACACATGGACATCACCAGATGCTGCTGCTGCTGCTGCTGCTTCTAAGTCGCTTCAGTCGTGTCCAACTCTGTGCGACCCCACAGACGGCAGCCCATTGGGCTCTGCCATCCCTGGGATTCTTCAGGCAAGAACACTGGAGTGGGTTGCCATTTCCTTCTCCAATGCATGAAAGCAAAAAGTGAAAGTGAAGTCGCTCAGTCTGACTCAGCGACCCCATGGACTGCAGCCTACCAGGCTTCTCCGTCCATGGGATTTTCCAGGCAAGAGTACTGGAGTGGAGTGCCATTGCCTTCTCCATGGTCAACACCAAAATCAGATTGATTATATTCTTTGCAGCCAAAGATGGAGAAGCTTTATACAGTTAACAAAAACAAGATCAGGAGCTGGTTCAGATCATGAACTCATTATTGCCAAATTCAGACTGAAATTGAAGAAAGTAGGGAAAACCACTAGACCATTCAGGTATGACCTAAATCAAATCCCTTATGATTATACAGTGGAAGTGGAAGTGAGAAATAGATTTAAGGGACTAGATCTGATAGATAGAGTGCCTGATGAACTATGGAATGAGGTTCGTGACATTGTACAGGAGACAGGGATCAAGAACATCCTCATGGAAAAGAAATGCAAAAAAGCAAAATGGCTGTCTGGGGAGGCTTACAAATAGCTGTGAAAAGAAGAGAAGCAAAAAGTAAAGGAGAAAAGGAAAGATATAAGCATCCAAATGTAGAGTTCCAAAGAATAGCAAGAAGAGATAAGATAAGCCTTCCTCAGGGATCAATGCAAAGAAATAGAGGAAAACAATAGAATGGGAAAGACTAGAGATCTCTTCAAGAAAATTAGAGATACCAAAGGAACATTTCATGCAAAGATGAGCTCAATAAAGGACAGAAATGATATGGACCTAACAGAAGCTCAAGATATTAAGAAGAGGTGACAAGAATACACAGAAGAACTGTACAAAAAAAAATCTTCATGACCAAGATAATCACGATGGTATGATCACTCACCTAGAGCCAGACATCCTGGAATGTGAAGTCAAGTGGGCCTTAGAAAGCATCACTATGAACAAAGCTAGTGGAGGTGAAGTAATTCCAGTTCAGTTATTTCAAATCCTGAAAGATGATTCTGTGAAAGTGCTACACTCAATATGCCAGCAAATTTGGAAAACAGTGGCCATAGGACTGGAAAAAGTCAGTTTTCATTCCAATCCCAAAGAAAGGCAATGCCAAAGAATGCTCAAACTACCGCACAATTACACTCATCTCACACACTAGTAAAGTAATACTGAAAGTTCTCCAAGCCAGGCTTCAGCAGTACGTGAACTGTGAACTTCCAGATATTCAAGCTGGTTTTAGAAAAGGCAGAGGAACCAGAGATCAAATTGCCAACATCCGCTGGATCATCGAAAAAGCAAGAAGTTCCAGAAAAACATCTATTTCTGTTTTATGGACTATGCCAAAGCCTTTGACTGTGTGGATCACAATAAACTGTGGAAAATTCTTCAAGAGATGGGAATACCAGACCACCTGACCTGCCTCTTGACAAACCTGTATGCAGGTCAGGAAGCAACAGTTAGAACTGGACATGGAACAGCAGACTGGTTCCAAATAGGAAAAGGAGTACGTCAAGGCTGTATGTTGTCACCCTGCTTATTTAACATCTATGCAGAGTACATCATGAGAAACTCTAGACTGGAAGAAGCACAAGCTGGAATCAAGATTGCCAGCAGAAATATCAATCACCTCAGATATGCAGATGACACCACCCTTATGGCAGAAAGTGAAGAGGAACTAAAAAGTTTCTTGATGAAAGTGAAAGAGGAGAGTGAAAAAGTTGACTTAAAGCTCAACATTCAGAAAACAAAGATCATGGCATCTGGTCCCATCACTTCATGGGAAATAGATAGGGAAACAGTGGAAACACTATCAGAATTTATTTTTCTGGGCTCCAAAATCATTGCAGATGGTGACTGCAGCCATGAAATTAAAAGATGCTTACTCCTTGAAAGGAAAGTTATGACTAACCTAGATAGCATGTTCAAAAGCAGAGACGTTACTTTGCCAACAAAATTCCATCTGGTCAAGGCTATGGTTTTTCCAGTAGTCATGTATGGATGTGAGATTTGGACTGTGAGTGCCGAAGAATTGATGCTTTTGAACTGTGGTGTTGGGGAAGACTCTTGAGAGTCCCTTGGACTGCAAGGAGATCCAACCAATCCATTCTGAAGGAGATCAACCCTGGGATTTCTTTGGAAGGAATGATGCTAAAGCTGAAACTCCAGTACTTTGGCCACCTCATGTGGAGAATTGACTCATTGGAAAAGACTCTGATGCTGGGAGGGATTGGGGCAGGAGGAGAAGGGGATGACAGAGCATGAGATGGCTGGATGGCATCACGGACTCGATGGACGTGTGTCTGAGTGAACTCCGGGATATGGTGATGGACAGGGAGGCCTGGCGTGCTGCAATTCATGGGGTCGCAAAGATTCGGACATGACTGAGCAACTGAACTGTGACAACAACTACTTACTTCCCAGAAGCCCACTGCCCTAGGCGGAGGAGGAGGTAGGATGCATACTGGAGGAAAATGCAGGAGCCTGTCTTGAACTGGAGGGGGGGCTTATCACCTCCTGTAGTGTCAGACTGAGCAGAACCTAGCCAGTGAGTACTGACAAAGGATTGACTATGAAAACAAAGAAACAAATGAAACACCAGTGGCTATATTCCAAAAACGCTAAACCTTTACAAGAAAGAAAAATTTTGCCATGTGAGCTGAAATAGAGAAATATCCTACCCGAACTGGTAGCAGGTTCATGGTTATGAACTTGGCTGCTGGACAATGACATGTAAATCCTTGATTCTGGAGAATCACAAGTGACCCTCGGGCTGTGCCCTAATGGCCTGAGGGTCTAGGTCAATTTCTGACTATTAAATTGGTAAAAGAGGTCCGGGAGAGGATTACTCCTGTATATTCACAAAAGCAGGTGAAACGTCTAACATGTGTCAGAGAGGTTCTCTTTTACTATTCCTACAGAAGGACCCCAAAGAGAGTTCTGGAAGGAACAATGACTGTCTAGGTAAGAGTTAATGACCTGTTCTGGAGGAGTACTCATAGAGAAAGACTTTGAGCGAGGCACTCTATGATGTATCTCCTAGTTGGAAGACTGTAGTTTGGTGAGGAGGAAGACATAATTAGATAACTGATGATGAGTGTCATGCCTAACTATCCCTCTTACCACTGTATATATGAAATTCTAGATCAAAATTGTTTTACAATTGTTTGTTGTTGGGAAAGTAAGGGAGTTCCTTGGCGGTCAGAGTTGACAAGGAAGTGTGACTCCATGAAGGTAAATATGCCCTGGAGTTGGCCTCCCCTAGGGTGAGGTAGAGGGGTCATTTTTGGATCCTTGCTTTCCTAGAGAATCTATTTTAATTAATCTATTTTAATCTTGGGCCCTAGAGTACTGGGGGACAAGAGACAAAGTCTAGGGCCTGGTTACAGTGAGAGGTCAGATAGAAGACACTATCATAACACCTAGACCTTAGAAGGGAGACCCACTTGGAAGGAATATGACTTGTCTATTGTATATTAATAATTTTTCAGGGGACCCCACTTAATAATTGTTTCTTATCCTCACATCTGGCCTGGTAGTCAGGCAGTTCTCTTATTCCTGGCTGGGCCCACTCACATGTATACAAATCATTTGACTGCCTACTAGGATCCAATTAGATGGGCAACTCCCTGTTTCTCTAAGTCTCTGCTTAATCAGGCACAAGGCCCTCATAACAATGGCAGAGGGCAACAATAAGAGGAAATGGCCTTGTACTTCTGCAAGTCTCTGCTTGTGCCACAGTGAGTGACATCCCTTTGCTGAAAAGAAAGTCATACAATAGGATGAGAGTCAAAAGGGGGGGTCACTGCAGAGGGACTCGGAATAGGGTATGGATATAGAGAGGTGCAGTGGGTTGAAAAGTATCTTTAAAATTCATGTCCATGTGGATCCTCAGAATATAAATGTACTTGAAAAGAGGATGTTTGCTGATGCCATTAGTCAAATATCTCATGGTGAAATTATCCAGGATTTGGGGCAAGAGGGACTAAATCCAATGACAGGTATTCTTATAAGTGGAGGGGATACAGAGAGGTACATGAGAAGAAGGTCAGGTACCATATGAAAATGGAGGCAGAGATTGGAATGATGCTGCCACCAGCCAAAGAATGTTAGGAGCCACCGGAAGCTGGAAGAGGGAGGAAGAATTACCCCTGAGAGATTGGACGGGAACTTGGCCCTGCCAAGACCATGATTTCATACTCTTGGCTTCCAGAACTGTGAGAGAATACATTTCTCTTGTGTCAGCCACCACATTTGTGGTAGTTGGTTGCTGTAGTCCTAGGAAAATAAGACAGAAAGAGGGAAGAACTGGGGTTGTGACCATATCAATCACAGAGGGTAAAGCTCAAAACTGAAATAAGCTAGGCAGAAACAATGGTGAAGGTTTGGGGCTTTTTTTGTCTTCTATCTGGGTGTAAGAAAAAGTAAACTTTCCTCAAATAATGGCCAGCTCCAAACCCATCCTCCTAGGAGTTAGGGGCTGAAACTCATACTACGTCTGTATACTACATTCTTCGGCCTTCCTTTCCCTCAAAAAAAACTTCCACAAAATCCAAACTCAAAGTTGAGTTGTAAATGGCCAGCACCTTAAGGTGTCTGCTGGAAGCAAGAGGATATTCTCTGTAATGAGCATACTTTAAGCATGGTGCCCAAAGAATTTCTACATATGAGTTGCAAAGAGTATATCGTCCTGAAAGAAAACTTTTACAGCAAGCAAGAGCTAGTAGAAACATTTGAACCACAGAAATCAGGCCAGCAAAAATTATAGTTACAAGAAACAAAGATGCAAAATTATTAAACACATTTTATGTGTTGAATTGTGCCCCCTAGATCGGATAGATAGAGTGCCTGATGAACTATGGAATGAGGTTCGTGACACTGCGCAGGAGACAGGGATCAAGACCATCCCCATGGAAAAAAAGCAAAATGGCTGTCTGGGGAGGCCTTACAAATAGCTGTGAAAAGAAGAGAAGCGAAAAACAAAGGAAAAAAGGAAAGATATAAGCATCTGAATGCAGAGTTCCAAAGAATATCAAGGAGGGATAAGAAAGCCTTCCTCAGCAATCAGTGCAAAGAAATAGAGGAAAACAACAGAATGGGAAAGACTAGAGATCTCTTAAAGAAAATCAGAGATACCAAGGGAACATTTCATGCAAAGATGGGCTCGAAAAAGGACAGAAATGGTATGGACCTAACAGAAGCAGAAGAAATTAAGAAGAGGTGGCAAGAATACATAGATATATTGGGTCAAATAAAATATATTATTCAAATTAATTTCATCTGTTTCTTTAACATTTTTAATGTAACTACTAGAAAATTTAAAATTAAATGTCTTGCATTATATTTCTGTTGAAAGACCTTTTATGTCAACCACTTTTTAAGGTCAAATCTTCTTTACTATTATTATTAAAGTGTCACTAAAAGCTGTAAATTCTTCACAAATGACTGTATTTTGTCACCAAATCATTGGTTTATCTTCTCTTTGTTGATCAAGTAATATGAACAAATAAACCCTATAAAAACTCATTGCTGTTATTTCCTCCAGCAGTTTTGTAAAGCTGTAACTTGTTACATAATTCAGTCACCAAAACCAGATTGCAAAATGTCAAGATTACGACAGAGGTTAGCAAAAATGAGCAATCTCAAAAATCAAAAAAAGCATATGAAAAAACATAGGTAATAGTCACTATTTATTAGGAGGAAGTGTCTACTTAGATATGAATCACAAAAACTCCTTTTTAAATTACCTTACAAGGAGACTTGTTTTGGATAACTTCCATTTGTATATGATGAACAGGACAGAAAAACAAAACCAATGAAATGAAGTAAAATTATCTTCATCAATATTTTAAAGAATCTCATAGAGGATGGGGGTCAGGTGTCATTTTTTTGGTCGTGTTTTGACAGAAAAAGATGAATTACATCTACTGACATTTTTATTAGTCATATTAATAACAATANTCTTCATCAATATTTTAAAGAATCTCATAGAGGATGGGGGTCAGGTGTCATTTTTTTGGTCGTGTTTTGACAGAAAAAGATGAATTACATCTACTGACATTTTTATTAGTCATATTAATAACAATAATGCTGACAATGAGATTGCCAAATGTTCAGTCTTTGAAGGTGTTACTTTGAGATGAAAGATAAACTGAGTCAAGCAGAGACCAAGCTGGGTGAAGGCTGGCAGAAATCTCCAATCTCAGAACGTTTACCTGGTCTCTATACTCACCAGGATTCGGAAACAATTCAAAGTCTGAGAACCAGGAGATTCTTGGGGCAAATATAAAAATGCCTGACGTATCAGCTGTTATGTATACAGAGCACAGGCGAGAAAAAATCAGCCATCCTACCATGGCCAAACATACAGCTGGAAAGAGAAGCTAACAGTGGCTGTGGCTCAGTGCAGAACTGGGCTGTCCTCCTCTTCTCTGCCATATTGGGGCAAAGCGTCAGTCAAGATGTAGAGGAGAAAGAGCAGAAACTTTGAAATTAGACACAATCAGCTTTATTTATTTGGATAAACTGTGGAAAATTCTGAAAGAGATGGGAATACCAGACCACCTAACCTGCCTCTTGAGAAATCTGTATGCTGGTCAGGAAGCAACAGTTAGAACTGGACATGGAACAACAGACTGGTTCCAAATAGGAAAAGGAGTCCGTCAAGGCTGTATATTGTCACCCTGCTTATTTAACTTCTGTGCAGAGTACATCATGAGAAATACTGGACTGGAAGAAACAAACTGGAATCAAGATTGCCG
>SJYT01010299.1:245434-357876 GCA_006410635.1 Cephalophus harveyi
TCAAGGCTATATATTGTCACCCTGCTTATTTAACTTCTATGCAGAGTACATCATGAGAAACGCTGGACTGGAAGAAACACAAGCTGGAATCAAGATTGCCGGGAGAAATCTCAATAACCTCAGATATGCAGATGACACCACCCTTATGGCAGAAAGTGAAGAGGAGCTAAAAAGCCTCTTGATGAAAGTGAAAGAGGAGAGCGAAAAAGTTGGCTTAAAGCTCAACATTCAGAAAACAAAGATCATGGCATCCAGTCCCATCACTTCATGGGAAATAGATGGGGAAACAGTGGAAACAGTGTCAAACTTTATTTTTCTGGGCTCCAAAATCATTGCAGATGGTGACTGCAGCCATGAAATTAAAAGACGCTTACTCCTTGGAAGGAAAGTTATGACAAACCTAGAGAGCATATTTAAAAGCAGAGACATTACTTTGCTAAGGTCCGTCTAGTCAAGGCTATGGTTTTTCCTGTGGTCATGTATGGATGTGAGAGTTGGACTGTGAAGAAAGCTGAATGCCAAAGAATCGATGCTTTTGAATGTGGTGTTGGAGAAGACTCTTGAGAGTCCCTTGGACTGCAAGGAGATCCAACCAGTCCATTCTAAAGGAGATCAGTCCTGGGATTTCTTTGGAAGGAATGATGCTAAAGCTGAAACTCTCGTACTTTGGCCACCTCATGTGAAGAGTTGACTCATTGGAAAAGACTCTGATGCTGGGAGGGATTGGGGGCAGGAGGAGAAGGGGATGACAGACGATGAGATGGCTGGATTGCATCACCGACTCGATGGACAAGAGTTTGGGTGAACTCCGGGAGATGGTAATGGACAGGGAGGCCTGGCGTGCTGCAATTCATGGGGTCTCAAAAAGTCGGACACGACTGAGTGACTGAAGTGAACTGAATTGAATACATATGTTGAAACGTAACCCTCAATGTGACCGTATTTTAAAATAGGAACTTTAGAGAGGAATTAAGTTTAAATGAGTCATATGGGTGGGTTTTAATTCACTATCACTAGTGTCCTTATAAGAAGAATAATTTTGGACACACAAGGAGACATCGAGGAAGCTTGATGCAGAAGAAAAGCCATTTGAGGACATAGTGAAGAGGTGACCGTCTGCAGTCAGAACTGAGAGGCCCCAGAAGGATCAAACCTACCAATACCTTGATCTCTGACTTACAGCCTCTAAACCCATGAGCAAACAAATTACTGCTTTTTAAGGCAGCAGTCTGTGGTATTTTTAAAAACATGTTTAAAGAATTAAAAGATAGAGTTTGTAAGCATGGCTTATAAGCAAGAGTATACTGAAGTCAATCCACTGGGTTTGACAAAAGAAAGAAAAAAAATCTAGAAATTTGAAATACAATAATTAGCAACAAAATAAATAGCATCATATTCAATCATAAACTTGGAGGTAGACATAAAGAATACCTGAATACAGCACAGAAAGATAAAGGGCTGGAAATAGGAGAGGTTCAGTGACTTGAAGGATAAATGAGGAAGTTCAACAAACACTGAATCAGAATTCTAAAAGGAGAGCTATTAAAGAATAAGGAGTAATTCATTATCTCTGGGAGAGGTGGCTAGTTCTGGTGGCTGTGAGGGCAGGCATGACACAAGTGATCATGTCTGAAATGGTTCTGTCTAGTAACAAAAAAGGAACAGGAATTAAAGCAGAGGAAAAGCATGTCCAAAAGTACAGAGGCGTGTGGAAGCATGATTTCTTCCAGGAGTAACAAGTAGTCTTATATAACACTGTGTGTTGGCATGTGGCTTGTGTGCTTGTTTGGGGACCAGGATTTGAAGGTGGGTCTGTGGTCAGATGAAGGCATTTGTCAACCACAATAAGGAATCTCAGTTTGTGTCCTGTAGGTGATGGAGAGTTAATGGAAATCTATAAGCAAGGAAGAGACATCATCAGCTTTACACATAGAAGAAAAAGCACCCAGAGAAACCCAATAAGCACTCGTGGTTTGATCAAGGTAGGCAGCTGATACAGATCCCTTTCTTATTGGCAGGCTGTGGCTGGGAAGAGCTTAAGGCATTCGAGACTCATCTTCTGCACAGAGGATTCCAGAGCCACTCTCTGCTTTAGAGGAGAGTGCTGTATGCAGGTGGTAAATTAAACGTGATGACGTTGGGTGCTCTGGAGCTGTAAGGAGCCTCCCAAGACATCATTCACATTCTTCCCAAACTTCCTTTCCACCAGAGACTCACCTCTACAGCCTTGAGTAGGTAAGTGTTTCCTCTACAAGGAGGCAGACTCTGCCAGACTTGATCCTGAGGTTACTCTCAGAATCACCCACCCCCCCCCATTCTTAGTCTCCCGGGCAAATATAACCATTCAACCACCCACTTCTGGGCTCCTCTGGTTGGGTGCTGTCCCCTCTTATCCCTCGGTGTTTCACTAATGAAACTAGGTGTTTCAACCTTCATTAGTGAAGGTTGGTGGAGGACAGAATAAAATTCATATGCTACTTGCCAGAGCCGTAATAAGCCTTCCATGTTGATTACCCAATTGGCCACCTAGCAGTCTTAAAGGTAGACTGATATTATCCTCAGCTTTTGAAATAATGTAAGCAACTTGTCTGAGTTCCCAGGCCCTGAAGTGAAAGTGAAGGTCACTCAGTTGTGTCCGACTCTTTGCAACCCCATGGGCGATACAGTCTATGGAATTCTCTGGGCCAGAATACTGGAGTGGGTAGCCTTTCCCTTCTCCAGGGGATCTTCCCAACCCAGGGATCGAACCCAGGTCTCCCGCATTGCAGGTGGATTCTTTACCAGCTGAGCCACGAGGGAAGCCCCACAGGTCCTAGAAAAGGGCAAAACTAGGATTCAAACCCAGGTAAGCCAGACTTAAACATGGCTTTTACTGCTTCAACCTCATTTCTTCACCCACTTTCCACCTTCAGAGCTGGCATCACTGACAAAATCACAAGTTGAACTGCACCTCTCCCAAGTTGCCTCTTTTTCTCTTTCTCCCTGTTTGAAAATGGGTTCATGTCTCTTCTACTCATGGACTTCTTTGAGCTGGGTGCATCTTATTTTTTATGATTAATCAATTGTTAAGTAGCTAAGTTGTGTGCGACTCTCTGCACCTCCATGGACTGTAGCATGCCAGGCTTCCCTGTCCTTCACTATCTCTCAGACTTTGCTTAGATTCATGTCCATTGAGACAGTGATGCCATCCAACCATCTCATCCTCTGCCACCTCTTCTCCTTTTGCCTTCAATCTTTCCCAGCATCAGGGCCTTTTCCAGTGAGTTGACTCTTGGCATCAAGTGGCCAAGGTATTGGAGATTCAGCTTCAGGATTAATCTATAGCGTGTGCAGTTCACATCTGTAACTGACCTTTGTTGCTCGTTAAATGCCATGTAACTATTGGGAGAGCGCCAGTAAGCTGAGAGCAGAAAACTGCCCTGCATGTGAGATCAGGGCTGCCATGTGTGGGTCAAAGACATGCGTGTGAGACCTACACTGATTTCACATCTGGCCCCAGATGTCTGGTCCTGGAGAGGTGACATATAAGTGCTCTTGTGCTGAACAATGAGTCTGATATTTTTCCAGGTGAATAATTTGCACATTTTTTAGGGGGAATATCTAGTTGAAATGACTCTCCATGTGCAAGGCTCCAAAAGTGTTCCTTTAGAAATGAGCTGACAGTGGGTGACCACTTATGTCCTGTCATGACCTCTCTGGGAGAAGCTTTTGTGTGAGATCTAGAATTTCTGAACCAGAAGCTCTGTGGGCAACCGGTCCCAGGAAGCCAAAGGTGTAACTAACCTCTGGCCATTCTTATCCATCAATCTGATGCTGCTCCTTAGACTGGAGTTTAGAAGGCATGTGGCAGAGAAAGGGAAGGAAAAATGAAGAAAAGGGAGGGAAAGGAAGCCAACAGGGGAAAATGTGAAAAGATGAAAGTGCAGAAGAAAGTGAGGACAGAGGGAGGGAGGAAGAAGGGAGAAGGAAAGAAGGGTGGGGGAAGGGGGAGCAAGGGAGGAGGGAAGAAAGGGTGGAGAGAGGAGAGAGAGAGGAAATCAGAGCTGTGTCCAGGGTATTCCAAGCCCTTCTTGGGCACACTCATATCTTACCTTTTCTCTAGCTTCAACACAACTCAAAGACTGCAAATTCAACACATGTTTTTTGATTGACACCTTAAGCACAGATACCATACACAATGGTCCTGAGAATGTGGGTTCATGTGCAGTTCAGCACAGGGCTGGGTGAGGCTTTAGAGAAATGATTCCTCTGGTTTTCAAGGGGGTCGGTGCCCTCCTCAGGGGTAAACTGGGAAATCTGAGGAGGTGTTTTTCACTTATCCCTGTGACTGGGGGAGGTGTTGACAGTCATGGTGGGAAACAAGGACGCTGGATTCACTGCATTGTATGGGAAGCCTTCTTAAGGTGGAATTGTCCTGCCCTCCATCCATCCCAGCTTGACTTCGGAATGTCCTATAGGACACACATGTAGGTGAAAAGCCTGCTTATAGATATCCAAGCCCAGAACTTAACTCTATTGCATGTCATGAAACCATATTATGTTTTAAAATATAGTTTTAATAAATCCTGTATTTTCCAGAAATGCAACTTCCTTGTAGATCAAGCAAAAACTGTTCACTTTCCTAAAAGCTGTTTATTCCAGAAAACCATGTCACTGATGGCAAAGCTCTTCATGCTATTGGACTTATCAATACAGTCACCTGGGTCAGTTCACCTTTTTTCCTCCTGCATTCAGTGACCCGTGTATACTGCAAACCTCTATGTATTCCCTTATAATATTTCCTAGTCTTGACAAGCCAACCGCTTACATACTGAAGACAACATTTTAATATAAATTACTTTTTCTTTATTAGTCCTTCATGTAGCTATTAGCACATTAATCATAATTTTGAAATTATATTTGGTTGTATCATCAAGATGACACTATTTTTAAATTTCACTCTAGCCTAGGTGGGGCATCAGTGTCCTTCTGTTTCCATAGCTGGAATCCTCTTTGTTACATCCTGAGAGACTTCTGCCAAGGTGGGCACTGGGCAGGGTGATGTTTCTTGTCTTTCTTCTTCTCCAGATCTTCTTTCTCTCTCTTTTTTTTTTCCTGATATGCTCCTGTGGACAGATTTTCATCTTCTAAAACATGATAGACAGGGGAGAGCCCCCGTCGAGAGGGAAGGTCTTCATTTCAGGCTTATGGAGGGTGTATTTATTTTCTGAAGCTTCTGTCCAAAGTAGCACAAACTGGATGGGTTAGAACAGCAGAAATATGTTCTCACACAGCTCTAGAGGCTGGGACTCTGAAATCAAAGTGTTAGCAGGGCTGAGCTCCCTCAAACGTTCTAGGAGAGAATCCTTCTTCACATCTCCCTGCTTTCGGTGGCTCCTGGCATTCCTTGGCTTGTGGCAGCATCTCTCCAATATCTGCTTCTGTCTTCAAATGGCCATCTCATTGAGTCTGTTTCCCCTTCTCTTCTCTTGCAAAAACTTGTCATTGCATTTAAGGTTCATCTTAATCCATCTTAGTTTGAAATTCTTTTTATGTATCCAAAATTTTTATTGGAGTATAGTTGCTTAATGGGGTTGTATTAGTTTCTGTTGTACAGCAAAGTGAATCACCTATACATGTACATATATCCCCCTTTTTTGGATTTCCTTCTCGTTTAGGTCACTTATTTTGAAATTCTTAACCATGGTATCTGCAAAGACCTTTTCTCCATATAAGGTCACGTTCACAGGACGTTCTGGGTAGACATATCTTTGGGATTACAAATGACTATTCCACTTGCTGCAGATGGTATTACCAAATGACAGGTAAAGATTCAGATTTGGAATTTGGATTCCACATTTTCTGCTCCTTAGTTGTGAATCCCAAAGTCTATTCGGTCATGAAAATATTTGGTAGAAATCACAGAGTTGGAGGAGCGTAAGCTCATCTAGTTTACCGTTCATGTTAGAAATGAGTACGTGGAGATTTAGGGAGGAAAACGACTTGCCCAAGGTCAGTTGGAGAATGGGCATCACAGCTGGGATCCTGATGAGGCTTTCTGTGTTTTACAAACAGTGCTGTGTTCTCCCCTGCCTGATTCACACACAGTATAAATTAAATCCCGATTCTCGACCACCTGGCCAAGGTAAGGCTTCCTCACTGAGCCCTGGACAGCAGCCCTTCCCTAGGGAGTCGCAGACCCACTGAGGGGATGATGAAGGAGCTTTCTTGGCTCCCTCGGGATTTACCAGATGCAGGAGACCAAGCCAGGCTCTTTCTCCCTGGGCTGCCTTTTTCCTTCACAGACACTTGTTCCATATTTACATTCCATTTATGTTGCCTCTTGTTTATCTTGTTACCTAAATACTTGGCACAAAAGTAATTATTTTGTTGCAAAAGCTGCAGCAGCCGGCAAAGTTAAAAAAAAATAATAAAAATAAAAAAGACTTTGACTCCAGCGCAGAATTGTATAAATAACTACCTCAATGGGGATATGGGAAATTATGCTCACTCTCTGCCACCATCGTCACTGACAGGAGAAGATTCCGAGGGTAACATCTTACCATTGTTCAGAGGGAAAAGATCATTTCTGAACAAAGTGGGTTTTTTGCAGATGCTCACAATGCCTGGTCCTCCAGCACATGCCCCACCCTCCCTGGAATTAACAGCCCGGGTATCAATTCAGGGTGCGCAGCATGCAAAGCAAATAGAAGGCAACTCCCCGCCGAGCCTCCATCCAGATAAAGCTCTCTCTCTTTCATGCCAAAGCAAACAGTGCAGAGAAGAGGGGGCATTTTTTCCTCAGGGAAACAAAAGCGACCTTTCTACCCAAGAAAGTCATGGTGGCTTCGGAACCTGTCCCCCAGCTCCATGCATACAGACAGTTATCTTCCCCCACCCCTCTTGATGTTTACCTACAAAGCTGTTTTTAATTAAATATATCCCATTTGACTGACAGCAAAATAGCAATTGCACATATTTTGGAGAATAGAAGCAAGGAAATGAAGCTCAATCAGCTAGGAGTTAAGGAAAAATAAAGGTATTTTTCTCTCCCAGGCTCTGTCCCTTTCCTAAGAGCCAGATGCAAAAGGGAAATTGTCCCTCTTTTTTTTTTTCTGGAGATTGTGCTGTGATGAGTCCAACTCCCTGCTCCTCCCAGTCCATGTAACACACTATATAAACAGGGAACAAATGCCCTCTTTTCTCTCCATGGTCTCTTTCTCCTCTCCTGTTTCTGCCCTTCTTATCTATTCCCCTGTGTGCCTTTTCCCACCTGTTCTTTCCCCCACTTACTCCCTTTTCCTGTTCCTTTCTCCTCTCCCTCACTTCCTCTTAGTCATCCATTTTCTGGGCAGCCACATTCTCCTCCTACCCTCCTGCTCCACCCAGTCACACATACGTGACTTCCAACCTCCCTTCTCCAAGGATAAGAAGAGTGAGGGCTGATGAGGATCCTTCTGATACTGACCAGAGTTCTTGATCTACAATCAATAGAAATTGACTACAGGCCAGACAAGAACTTCAGGCAAGGCTTTACTGGTGTCCCTGGCTTTCCTGGTAGCTCAGGTGGTAAAGAATCTGCCTGCAGTGTGGGAGACCTGAGTTCGATCCCTGGGTTGGGAAGATCCCCTGGAGGAGGATATGGCAACCCACTCCAGTATTCTTTGCCTCAAGAATCCTGTGGTCAGAGGAACCAGGTGGGCTACCATCCCTGGGGTTGCAAAGAGCTGGACATGTCTAAAGGGACTTAGCACAGCAGCACAGTTTCTTTGTATTTTATTGCTCAAGGAGAGATTTGTCCAGGTGCAAGCTTTGCAGCACTGCAGAAAAGGGTCCTGGGTCCCAGCCCATCTCACTTCTCTGACAAACAGATGGAATGGAGGTGGTGTGGGCTGGAGGTGCTGGGGACGGATCAATAATTAAGATGGAAAGTGGGAGACAGCTTCTGGGACCACTTCTCAAGTCCTAGCCTGACTGGGTCCGCCCTCCCTGTTCTCATGAAGCGCCAAAAGTCCTGAGCAGGAGCTCCGGTGAGTGTCATTTGTCACTGTGGTTGGGCTGGTAGGATGAGTGATGGAGAGGGTGCTTGCCAAAGAAGAGGCCCGTTCTGTCTTTGTAAGAGATGGAGGTAAAGAGAGAAATAAACACAGGGAGAAGAACACACACAACCCGAAATATAGGCAAGAGGATCTCCCCTATGCCCTCCCACTTGCCTCTGTTTCCTTCTGGATCACATGCTGGGGTGGAACAGAGGAGGTGGAAGGCAGAGGAGGGCCACTGCCATGCCTCTCTCCATCCTCACATTCCCGCAATGCCGTCAGAGCCTCTTCATGCAAGAACAGCTGTGGTCCACAGACATGCCATCCCTGAACATTTCCTTGCCAGCAAGACCACCCTTCTAGACTCAGTCTCCATCCACACCAGGGCCATGCAAAGATGAGGGGATGAAGGAGAAGGTGGGCGCCTTTTGTTCTCTGTCATTTCATTCTCAGAACTGTGCTCCCCAACTGTTACCTGCTTGGATCGTTTACTGGGACCATTTCCAAACTCTAAGGTATCGTTGCCTTGGTCCCGTAACTACTTGCTCACTCTCTGGGATGACACACTTCCCTCATATCCCTGTAAGAGCCCTGGTGGCTCTCCCTGGAGGTTCTGGAATATAACCATGTTGGATTCCCAACATGACTGAATGAGAACACGGTGTGCAGACCTCTGGGCTTAGACCTGGGCTTGTCACCTTAAACAAGCCCCAGTCTTAGTAAGCTACAACGTCCTCTTGATGAAGAACGGACAATAGAGTTTTCTCCCTACCCACCCCCACCAGTTTTCATGGATACCAGTGGATTTGGTGACTTCACCTCTGAGAAAAAATAGCGTGGATGGATAGAAGAGACTGGGATAGAGGAGCTGAGGATTGCGTTTGCGTAGGAAGTGGGGGCAGCAAACACGAGATCTTATGAAAAGAACTAAGAGCCCGTGAGAAGGGAAGAAATGAGACAGGAGAAGAAAACAAAACCTAGACATACCAACTTGAAAGTGAGAAATCGAAAAAAACTCGAAAAGCGTGGTTTGATGTGTTAACTTCAGGATAATCCTGGGGAAGAAACGCATTGGCCCCCAAGGAACATGTGGAGATAAAGCTCCCAAGCTACCATGCACGCTGTTCTGCTATGTTACTCTGAAAAATGATTCAGGATATATTGGAATAAAAATATCTACAAAATCTTCATCACCCTGCCCCTTCCCATAGAAAGCAACTTCGCTCCCAAGAAGTTGGTAGCATATGAAGCAATATTGGCTAAATGTATCTTTAAGCATGTATGTAAGATTAATTGCAAGCATGAAAATGGTGTGATTATTTAGATAAATGAAATGGGTGAAATTTGTAGGGTACTGCAGTTTTTTGGGGATGGGGGAGGGTAATTATTTTTATATATACAATGCCTTTTGAGAAAATGTTAAAATCTCAACAAGCTTTCCTTACCTATTCCAATCAGGTTACGACCCCTGCCCCCGTGCCCTCCTTTCCTGCAGAAGAAAGGCCGCAATGGACACTGGCTGAGACAGAAGAATAGACCTGTCGGAAAAGGGGCAGGGAAAACAACAAGAACAAAACCCACTATCAAAATGAATGTCTAGCGAGGACGGGGAGAAAAGAAAAACTCCAGCTTCCCACAACGAAATGTGCTTTCCAGACTGGCTAAATGAAGCTCACAGTATTAAAGGCGTAAATCAACCTCGCCGATGTCTAGGTTCTACGTGGGCAGGTCTGCTTATGAGGCAGAAACCGTCCAAGAGAGGTGGCTTTCTGAAGGAGGGCCATAAATGTCCCATCCCGAGGCGGATCCCTGGAGGCCAACTGATTTGTGGCCCCGCCAGGTGCAGTTAAAGAGACCAGGGCGATGTGATTTTTGTTGGGCACACTACTTCAATGCTCCCCTTTCAAAGGCAAGGCAGCCTTTGGAAAATGGGAACAGGGTCCCTTTTGGAAGTATCAACATAATCAATCTGGGTGCTGGTGGGACCCCGAGCTCTCTTCAGCATGCCCCCACATGTTTCCAGCAAGTGTCACCTGTCACTGCCCTTGGCACATGCCCACCCCTCCTCCCACCCTGCCTACTCCCGTGTTTGTTGCCCCTGGTTTCCTCTGTGATTGGCCCACCTCTGACATTCTGGGTATCCCTATCAGTGCAGGATACAGCCCTTTCAGTGCCTCCTCCACTTGACTTGGAGAGGGGGCACAGGGAGGAACTGGCAGCTGATGTCTCTTTGCTGTGCTGAGTCCATAAAAACCAGACCTGATGGGATCCTCACACAAGGTAGAAAATTGAAGATTAATCTAAATGCCTTTCAATTCATCATTTGTGAGAATAAATGCATCTGTTTTCTTCTCAACCTGTTTCTTCATCTATGCAGTGCATAGGTAGAGCCTTATGTGATCATTCAAACCCTTTTTTGTTCCACGATTCCTGAGAGTCCCATTCATGCCATTTTAGCCAGATGGACATCTCCAAAGTAATCAAACTTCCAGGTGTTGACACCAAAAGTCACACTCAAGACAGACACCAAAATAAATACCAGTAGTGGCCATTGCTACTCCTCAGGATGCTTTGTGTCAGCAAGACTCTGATGAAAATGACTGGCCTTCTGAGTCAAAGAGATCTGGACTCAAAGCTCTGCTCCTTACTAGCTGTGTGACCTTGGGCAACATAACTGATTTGCTTTGTTCACTTGATCTTAAAAATAGGATAACAATTTGCGACCCCTACAAAATGTGGGAAAATAGTAAGATAAAGGCCATTGAACTGTCTAGCTCTAATCAACATTAGTTTCTTGCCTCCTGCTCAGCATAGCATCCTTTTTCCCAAGCAGGCTATACAAATAAGTCAGCCAGGAGAAGCTGAGTGCTGGGGCAGGGCGGAGCGTTGGTCAAGGTGTGCGTGAGGACTGCACCACTTCTAGGTGCCATCACTTGGTTCGTGTTGTTGGATAAGGATGATGACATGCTCAGGATTGAGTGAGACCCCAGAAGCAGATGGTGGGCTGCATGTCCATGGTGCTATCATAGAAAAGCTGAAGAATTAGCACCTGGGGTCTGGGAGGAGGCAGAATCAAAAGGAGGATCGTTTGATGCTAATGCTTGTGCTTAATCGCTCAGTCTTAAGTGTCTGACCCTTTGCAACCCCATGGATTGTAGCCCACCAGGCTCCTTTGTCCATGGGATTTCCCAGGGGAGAATATTGGAGTGGGTTTTCACTTCTTCCTCCAGAGGATCTTCCCAACTCAGGGATGGAGCCCACATCTCTTGCACCTCCTGCATTGGCAAGCAAACTCTTTACTGCTGAACTATCAGAGTTAGATGCTATCCTCACCCCCAAATAAATAATATTAGCTCTGAGTCATTTCTTCCAAGTCTCAGGTTCCCATGGGACATGAAGATGTAGCTATAGGTTTGATCTAGAACAGGGGTCCCCAACTCTTGGGCTGTGGACCAGTACCAGTCAATGGCCTGTTAGGAACCAACTGAACAGTTAGGAGGTGAGCAGTGACCTAGCCAGCGAAGTTTCATCTGTATTTACAGCCACTCCCCATCGCTCACATTACCGCCTTAACCATTTCCCCCCACGGGTCCATGGAAAAACTGCCTTCCAAAAAACTGATCCCTGCTGCTAGAAGGGATGAGTGACCGTGATGGCGATGATATTCACTCTGAGAACCACCTGCCTTCACTCATTCACTTGCCAGCACTTACCAGGTTGCTCTCTTATATGATGATAAAGCAGTAGACAACATGACAAACTGTGCTGCCTTCAAGGAGCTAAACTGCAATAAAGAGGAGAGAGATCTAGAATTAAAATGCACAGTCCCTAGGTGGTGGTCAGCAGTATGAAACAGGGAAGTAAACAGGAGGACCTGGGAGGAGAGGGTGGAAGGGGAGAGGGGGTGTCCCTCAACCTTCAGAACTATCTGAAGATTATTACGATCCAAGAGGTAGAAAAGGGGTCGCCTGACAGACCCAGCCTCCTTATAGTGGCTGATGTTAGGTGCAAAGGAATCAAGGACCCCTGGCCTCTGTCTTAACCCTCCCTTTGCAGAGAGTGGTGATGAGCAGTGAGCGCCCGAGGAAGGCTGGGGTGGTCAGTCTATTCTCAGCTCCTCCGTGTGCTGGGACCTTTTCTTCTTCCCTGCTGGTGGTGAGAGGCAGTTGTCTTGATACCTGTCCTTTCTTTCGCTATCACTGATCAATCTCTTTCCATATTCCAGGCACACCTGTAAATACCAGAGATTCAGAGATAAACCTGACAGCCTTGGCACTCAGGCACCTGCCAATTTAAGGGGAAGATGAAGGACTTGCAGCAAAGTCAGGAGCGGAACAGCAGAAGGGGAGAGATCCAGAGAAGCAAAGAGAGAAACCAAAGCACTCCTATCTGAGTGCAGGACTGAGTCTAGGCTGCTCAGGGGAGGCGGAAGGGAGGAGAATAGGGCATTTCCAGAGGGAAAAGCAGCTTTGAAGTCCTGGATGATGTTCAAGGGGATGGGGGAGGTCTGTGGAAGGACTGAGGGGACGTTGCCTCCAAAGGAGACTGAGGCCAGTCCTCAGGAAAGAGGTTTGTGTATCACAAGTTTGGCGTTTATTCTGAGGACAGTGGAAGACAGAAGAACTGAGGGGTGAGGGTCCACTTCTGCTCTGACTCTCAACTTCTAGAAGCACGAACAAAACCCAACAGCTTTTGGCCTCAGTTTTCTGGTGGCTTCCACAGAGCTTGCACATGAACTTGGTGGATGAGCCAGCCCAGAATCGCTTAGCAGGCCCAAGGGTCAGGGAGGAGGTGGGTTCTGCAGTCTGTACCCTGGGCTCCTAATGAAATCTTTCTGCCTTCCATCTGATGGCCTGGGGACTTTCAGAAGTCCCTGAAGTTTTGGCCATGTGCCCACACTGTTTAATTACCTGAAGCACAAATGAGGAAAGACCCTACAAACGCTAGAATTTATAGGCCTTCTGTGGCTATCAGTCACCTTGTATGCAATAACAGATATCATTCCTGTAGGAGAGAGGTTTCATTTTATTGGTCCCACATGAAGTTTATGCTCCTCTGTAGCTGTAGTGAGACAGGTTTACTTCCATGTGTTTCTTGTTATTGTAACGTATTTGCTCCTTTTTGAAGCTGGGGTGTGTGTATGTGTGTGTTCGGGGAGCTAGATTGAACGTGGAAGGCTATTCTGAGATCTATTTACTATAACTTATTTTCCACCCAGTGGCTTGAGATCTTCCTCACTTTGGATGGTCTCCGCTCTTTGCAGTCAGAGCTGACTAAGCGGAATTGGCAATTGCAGATTGAAGAAAAGTGGGTAAAATTCCTTTCCAGTTTTGTCCTGTTCTTAGCGCTTTTTCCTCTGGTACTTCCCCAGTGAAGCACAACTTACCTGGCTATGTTATTTTAACTCTCTGTGATTGTTCTGGAAACAAGCCTCTTCCCTCCCTCTCCTCGCTGGCTCCTTTTTCTGCTTCTGGTTGGTTCTTTGCTGGGAGTGTGACTGGCCCCATCCATCAGCCTGGCTCTGTGTGTCCCTATATCTATAGCAACAAAACGCATCTCAGCAGTTCCCTCCTTTTGTTCCCTTTGTTTTACAGCTGCTACTGGTCGTGGAGCTCCCTTTCCCCTTCATTTAACAGGAAGGCTTTCACATTAAAGGAACATTTTCACAGTACAGACAAGAAGTAGAAATCCAGTTTACTTCTCTCCAAACTTCCCTTAAATCTCCCAGCTGTTACGGTTTGGCATCTGCACTGCCTACCTGGCTTGGTTCCGTGCCCAGCCCCCTCCCCTCTGCTCAGTTTTGAGAACCAGAAAGCAGAGGGAGGAAACAGAGGGAAAGGGTGGGGTGAGGGAGGGCATCTACCATCTATGAGCTCCTCTGCCCTGCCCGGGCCACCTTCCCCACCAGCCACCCCAGCTTGTAGGCTGGCACCAACACCCACTCCCTAATTTTTACCCTTGCCCTGACATCATCCACAACCTCAATGGAGGACGTTATCCACTGGCCGCTCCTTTCAAAGAAAATACACAAGACACCCCAATGAGTTGTCGGTGGAGAAGAGGTAGGTTTTGCTTCTCTTGAAGATGCTATTTTTCTTTCTTTTTCTATCAGACAAAACTTGGACAAATCCATCCCATTTCTCTTTTTTGCTGAAAGGAAGCGTACAATTATACAATTGTGTAGACACATACAGTTATTCCTCTACATATGTTAGCCACTGGGGTTATTTGCCCTGCCCCCCATCCATTTCCTTTTCTTTTAATTGCTTTGCTTCTTCTGATACTAGTGTAGTAATAGTTTATCAGACAATTAGAGACAAACGGGGATCGCTGGGAGAGAGGCAAGTGGTGGTGATCTTTCTGCTGCTGCCTCCAACCACGGTTCTGCTTCTTCATTCAGGGTCCCAGCTCCTGTCTGTGTGGCATCCTTGGGCTTATGTGGGGCGAGTGGGATTTGCTCCCTCTTTCTCCAGTACCAGCTTCTCTCAGGCCAGGCTTCTTGCTGAGCTGGGCCCCGATTAACTGGTGAACACGGTTGCTGTTGTCTGGTGACGCCATATAGCCCTGTTCCTCGGCTGTGTTCTTGTGGAACAACCCAAACAACAGACACTTCCTGACAGAGCAGAGTCCCGCCCAGCACACTGTGGGGAAACACTGGCAAGACAGACGGTGCAGTAACTCAAAATAAAGACAGCCGTCTACCCCGAGCCGAGCACGGATCAGCAGGCGCTCTGGCTCCCGGGCCTGGAGTCCTCCCAGGAAGGGCTGTCGTCCTGTCACGGCGTCAGTGGAAGGAAAAGTTATCTCGTTCCTTAAGAAGCTTTGACTGGCGGGACCACTTTTTTTTTACAAGTAAAGGAAGAAATTCCAGCTTCCAGGATTATTAGTACTTGGTTTATTGGCTCTTCAGTCTCAATTCTGAAACTTAAAAAAAGGAGTAATGTGATGGAGTCATTAACTGTCAGGGTGAAAAGTTGCTTCTGAGAATCTATAGTTCAAGCTCTTTCAAGCCAACTCATTAGAAAAGACCCTGGTGCTTGGGAAGATCTGGGGCAGGAGAAGAAGGGGGCAAGGATGAGGTGGCTCGATGGCAACACCAACTCGATGGACGTGAGTCTGGGCAGACTCTGGGAGATGGTGAAGGACAGGGAAGCCTAGAGTGCTGCAGTCCATGGGGTCGCAAAGAGTCGGACACGACTGAGTGGCTGAACAGCAAAAAGAGACAAGAAATTGACTTTCCCTGGGTGACCCATGGAATGAACATGTAACAGGTGTTACACAGATAGAGTGCTGTGTTTGGGAGACTGCAAGAGGAGGTGGCAAACAAGCAATGAGTGAGAGAGAGAGAGGTGCTCGGAGAAGATGCGCCAGTGGTGTTGATCACCAGCAACACACCCTCGGATGTCCTGAATCAGTAGCATCTTAGCCGAACACCTGTGCCCCACTACCCTGCTGCCCAGGTACGGGCTCCCATAACCTACATCCTTGGGTCAGGGACCCTAAGCCCAACCTACCTACCTCTCCAGACTCACATCTATCAGCTTTCAGACAGGAAGTTTCCAATGCCTGAGAGGCAAAAAGAGATGATATATTCACCAAAGAAATATAAGAAAGCTCACAGTGTGAGCCTGTGGTCCAATGCCCAGTACAGCAGCAGCGGCTATGCTGAGAGGTATAGCAGTGGCCTGCAGCGACAGAATCACTGGAGGACTGGAAGAAGAAGGTGGGCCACACAGCAGCCTCAGGAAGGGGAAACAGTGATGCTAGAGTCTCACAATAACGCTCGGTCAGGCCTGAGATCCGTGGCTTGCTACTGGCTCTCTTGGCCTTGAATGTCCTCAGAGGCAGCTGAGCCAGGGGTCCCAGCATGAGAAGCTCGCGCCGCTTGGGGAGAGATGGAGAGAGTCAGCCTGCTGTGTGTGTCTGCCCTCTCAACTACGAGAGAGATTAAAAGGTCATCCTTTTTAACGACTTCGAACGCACTCAGTTTGTCGAGAAGTGGTCATGAGCACTGTGTCTGAAACAACTCTCTCAGATGGAAAACAATTTGACCACCTGACAGTAACAGGCAGTGGCGACTTCAGAGGCCCTGATGGTTCCCCTGGGGCCCTTGCTTAGGGCTGCAGTCCCCGCTTCCGCTGCCTGGAGCCTACCACTGTGTCTGACACTGAGCAGGCTCTGATGAGATGCTGGCTGGTCCAGCTGACTTCAGGACAGAGCACGGACTGTGCCGTGGGACAGTGACCATGACTGCCCGGCTTTTTGAGCTTCCACAGTAATCAGCTGTGCTTCCACAGGTGGGCTGACGAACATCTCAGGGTACTTTGTATTTTTCCATGACTTGGACAGAAGGTATTAATTTGGAAGAGCAAGTGGAAATGAGAGTGTTAGTCACTCAGCCCGACTCTTTGTGACCACACGTAGCCCACCAGGTTTCTCTGTCCTTGGGATTCTCTAGGCAAGAATCCTGGAGTGGGTTGCCATTCACTTCTCTAGGGGGAGAAAATATCTGTGGAAGAACAAAGATACCCCTGTTTCCTAATGAACCCTAATCCCTAGGGATTTAGCTGATTCCTGCCCATGAAGGGGTGGGGGTCACTGGTACCCTCGAGAGAGCAAAACTGGGAAGCAGTGGCATCTCCAGGGAAAGTATTACTTCTACCAGGTTTCCTGGCCTGTCCTGACAAGTGACAGTTTCCTTCCACTGGGCAGGGCAGGGTAAGCGACCCGGATGCCCAGGTATGGCTGCTCAGACTGCTTCACTGAGTGGCTCTGGGACATGACTGGACCACTTCTGCGGTTCCTCCCAGGGATCCCTAGCTCAGCTTTCTCCTGGGGGCAGCCCAGGGCACAGGCATCCCCAGATCCTTCTCTGTTGCTTCCAAGCACCAGATGCTCTCACAGCATTACAGTATCCAGAATCAGAGCCAACATCCAAGGGACAGCATCAGAGGAAGATGGGTGATGGGAAGGTGGGTGAAACCCTGAAATACTATCAGCTTTCTCCTGGGGGCAGCCCAGGGCACAGGCATCCCCAGATCCTTCTCTGTTGCTTCCAAGCACCAGATGCTCTCACAGCATTACAGTATCCAGAATCAGAGCCAACATCCAAGGGACAGCATCAGAGGAAGATGGGTGATGGGAAGATGGGTGAAACCCTGAAATACTGACACGATATCATCAATGAGGAGACCTGGCACTTTCCTGGTGCTTAAGCCTTAACTTTCAAGTGCATTTTTTTTTTTTTAATCTTTCAAAGCAATGCCTTTGAGGTAGACAGAGCCGTGAGCCCCATTTTGATATGGAGTAAACTGAGGCTCCAGAAAAGATTAAGCATTGTTCAAAGTCATGCAACAAGGAGAAGATGGGACTGATGGCTAATGAAGTCCTCTCCAAAGGGATTCCAAGACCCCCTTGTGCATCTCAGAGATGAGTCAAGTATATCCCTCCACTTGGAAAGGCCATCAGGACCACCAGTGGGGAAGGAGAAGGCTCAAAGTTCCCTGGAATTTCCAGGGAAGGTGGCCCTCCATGGCTCAGCAGTGCAATAAACAGACACTCCTTCCACGTGGGACCCCCTAGCCTAGAGCCTGTCTCCGTGTGGATGTTAGGCTTGCTGATGCTTCTCCTAAGTGCGGCAAGCTTTAGCAGTGGAACTAGGGCCAGAGATGGAGGGGGATTGATGGAGAGATTGCCTTTTCAGGAGACAGCTGTGACAGCATTCCTGCCTGCCCTCCAATGCTGTGCCTAATAACTGAGTTAGGGTTGTTTATTTTGATGAGTTTATCTCTCCCCAGGGTTTGGTTTTGTTTGGCCTTTGAGGAGCCAGACAGTTGTCAAGCCAGAAGGACCCCCGAGAGATGATCTAATCAAGCCCTGATATGGCAAGTAGAGAAATTGAAGCTCAGAGAAGCAAGGGGGCCTTAGCCCTCTGTGACAGGGTTCCCTGGGGCTGGGGCTGGGACTTAGAACCCCTGTTCTAAGGGGGCATGTTTACTGGTGCCAGTTGCTTCCTGATATAAGGAGGCAGTGCTTTCAGAAGAGGTGCCCCCTAAATCACAGGCTCATGACAGTCATGATAGACCAGAAGCAGAGCTCAGGCAGTGGCGTTGGGGGGGACTTTCTTTCTTGGGCCAGGAGCTAAGCATGGGTCACAGAGCAAGATTCAGGCAGCCAGGGCCCAGGGCTCTGGGTCTTCCAAGATAGGGTCATTATTCTAATTTCCTGCATCTGCCTTCCAGTAAAGTGGTGGTCTGCACTTTGGAGGAGGAGCCAAAGGATTTTTATATCTTTTCCCACTTAATTCCTTACAATAGTCAGGTGGGTTGTGGTGTTACCCCATTTTATAGATGAAAACCCAGCTGGGGATTTGTGATGTAATTCGTGACCAGTGACACGGTCGTGCATCTTAAGAGTTCCACAGTTGGGAAGTGGTCTCTCTGAGGTGATCTCTGCTTTGAGATCCTTCAACTAGACCACTTTTTTTTTTTTTAAGTCTTTATTGAATTTTGTTACAATATGGTTTCTGCTTTATGTTTTGGTTTTTTGACCATGAGGCAAGTGGGATATTAGTTCACAGACCTGAGATGGAACCTGCAACCCTTGAATTGGAAGACGAAGACTTAACCACTAGATCACCACAGAAGTCTCTGGACAGGTAGTTTGAATTGAGTCCTTCAGCCTCCAAGCTCACCTTGTGTAACCACTGGATATCTTTGCTTCCTTTTCCTTTTCTTCAAAACTGACCCAGAACAGACCTCATAAAGCTTTACTGATTTCACTTCCAAGGGAAGATTTTGCCTCTCACCAAGATATGCATGCCTGCTAAGCTGCTTCAGTCATGTCCAACTCTTTATGGCCCTATGGACTATAGCCCATCAGGCTCCTCTGCCCATGAGATTCTCCAGGCAAGAATACTGGAGTGAGTTGCCATGCCCTCCTCCAGGGGATTTTCCCGATCTAGGGATCAAGCCTTCATCTCTTATGTCTCTTACAGTGGCAGCCAAGTTCTTTACCACTAGTGCCACCTGGGAAGCCCCCCTACCAAGATACTATGCCATAATAACCCAAGAACTGGGATTCTTAATGGAATGTCTGTTTCCACCTATAAAAATGAGAATCACGACCATGCACAGCCTTCTCAAGAGGCTACCCCATTGCTAGCTCATCATCTTAAATCTGTCTGAGGTGCAGCTACCCTTAGCCAGCATTAAAGTCTGAGTCAGCTCCTTAGACCCATCTTTACAAAGGCCATCTTGTACAAGAACAATAATTATCTTGTCTGTGGCCAGAGAGCTTTTAGTGTCTATAGAGTGCTTAAAACACTGAGAATTGGAAGTGATGATTCCCATGGTATTGGATGAAGAGATGGGGATGTACTGAGACATATACCTTGCTGAAAGCCACAGGATGTGATGAGGCTGGGATGCAAACCTTTTCCTGCCTAACTCAACTCCAACTCCTTTAGAAAATGAACCACTTTAAGCCATATACTAGGGAAGAGCATCTCAGAGAGATAAAGTGACAGACAGGGCTAGTCTAAGTCTTAACAATCCAAGGACTGACATTTTTAATGGAATGTCTGTTTCCATTAAGACCTACAGCTGAAATAACTATTCTTTCCTCTCTACTCAGGAACATCTTCCTCTTCTTTGTCTGAATATCTGTAATGAGTATACACAACCCCAATTCTATATCAGTCCCTCCTGTATGAAACAGTGTACACAACTGTATCACAAACACAGAAATTATAGGTCCTGGAAAAAATATGGATGAAAGATATGAAAATGATCATGATGATCATGACAGGCTGCCTGGGAGTTAAGGGCCAGTTTAGTTAAAGCTTTGCCATCAGTTTTCTCCTGTAGATCCTTAAGTTTTTTGTGCCTCAGTTTCCGTATCTGTGATCTGGAAATAACAATACCTATTTGTCAAGTCAACTATGAGGTTTAAATGAAGTCAACTATGAAAAATCTATGTGTGTGCTATGTCACTTCAGTCGAGGCTGACTCTTTGTGACCCTATGGACTGTAGCCCACCAGACTCCTTTGTTCATGTGATTCTCCAGGCAAGAATACTGGAGTGGGTTGTCATGCCCTTCTTCAGGGGAGCTTCCTGACCCAAGGATCAAACCCACATTTCTTGTATCTCTTGCACAGCCAAGTGGGTTCTTTACCACTAGCACCACCTGTGAAGCCCCACGTCAGTGGATGCGGGAATCCACGGGGGATATGCAGAACCATTCCTCAAAAAAAAACTGAAGAATAACTAAAATCTCAAAGAAAACATGAGTATATGTATTCACAATCTTGGTGAAAAATCTAGCTTATTTAAATGTAGACTACTTGCCTCGAAATTCCATGCTTTTTATACATGAAAATCTTAGCCTCTGTTTCCTTATCTGTTATATGAAAACACTGTTTTGCCTAAGTCATAGGGTGCTTGTGGGATGAAATGACAAAAGCTCATGAAGATACTTTGTTATTAGAAAATGTCTAAAACTCTGCCCTGAACAGAATTTGCTCCTTAAGCAGCACCTATTATTATGATCATTAATAAAAACAACCTGGTGTACAACTATCCATTTTTATTGCTTCTTCTTCAGAAGCTGTATTTGCTTCTCTGCAAAGCTGCTAGCTTTGTGGAACCTATGCATTGAGTGCTGATCTGTGGCATTGATTCCCCTGGAAAATGACCTATCTCAGCAGAACCTAGTCCCCTGCAAGTTCTGGGATGGAGTCTCCTGGACTAACAGCCCTTGAGAATAGACTCGAAGCCTAGTGCCCTTTCTTTCCCAACCACTGTTCTCAACAAGCTCAATCCATCCATCAATGGACAAGTGTTTATTGAGCAATTACTTCTGTTGAAGTGGCTGAAAACCCTCATCCAGGGCAGGCCTTCAAGAGCTTGATTAACCAACAGGTAAATACATAGGGCTTCCCTGATGACACAGACAGTAAAGAGTCCAACTGCAATGCAGGAGACTCAGGTTCAATCTCTGGGTCGGGAAGATCCCCTGGAGAAGGGAATGGCTTCCCACTCCAGTATTCTTGCTTGGAGAATTCCATAGAGAAGACTGGGAGGCTACAGTTTGCAAAGCTGGTAGGCTACATTGCAAAGAGTCTGACACAACTGAAGCAGCTAACACATGCGAATACATAGATCTCTGGAAAGAAGTACTATGGCTGACTCAGAAGACCTTTTTCTAGGCAGAGACCCTGGTGGGAAAGTTCTACTGCTACTTGCCAAGGGCCATCAAAGCTAGTCACGGTCAGAGCTCTCTGCTCTCAATTTAAATTCTGTCCTTCCACTTGACCTTAGACACCATTCCTTTGTTCTTAAGCCTTCTGGGGAATGTCTCCTTCTGGTCCAACTGCAAGTTCCTTGAGGTGTGTGTGTGCTCAATCATTAAGTCATATCCAACTGTTTGCTACCCTATGGACTGCAGCTCACCAGGCTCCTCTATCCATAGGATTCTCCAGACAAGAATATTGAAGTGAGTTGCCATTTCCTTCTCCAGAGGATCTTCCTGACCCAGGGATTAAATCTGTGTCTCCTGCATTGCCAGGCAGATTCTTTACCACTGCACCACCTGGACAAGACTGCATATGAGGTAATATGCTGTCTCTGATAAACACCATAAATTGTCTATCAAGATGCTAAGTCCGAGTATTTTCCCATTTTTAAGACCCACAATAGACTACTTAAGTCTTTAGCATATAGACCATGCTGTGACACTGGGCAACTAATTTTGCTGTAGATTTTATTTTTTTTAATTTAAATTTATTTATTTTAATTGGAGGCTAATTACTTTACAATATTGTATTGGTTTTGCCATACGGTTTGATGCAGGATACAAGATGCTTGGGGCTGGTGCACTGGGATGACCCAGAGGGATAGTATGGGGAGGGAGGAGGGGGGGGGGTGTTCAGGATTGGGAACACGTGTACACTCGTGGTGGATTCATGTTGATGCTGTAGATTTTGAATTTGTCATTTGAAAAATGAAACGGATAGGCAATCTCAAGCTTTCTTAGAATTCTGAAACTTTCTGTTTCCTATTTGGCAAGTGATGCATACTTCACCACTACAAGGCTAGTGGTGATATTCTTATTAGTCCTAACACTGATTCCCATTAATTCAGTTTCAACCATAATCCTCCTCAGCATGGGCAACCACCACTAGTTGTGTGTGTCTGGAAGCATTTTGTCATGCCAGCTCCCAAAGCTTTCTCCACTAAAACATCACCTTTGCTCCTTTTCTCCACCCAAAACCTATCCCTCTGGCCTTTCTGCTATTCCTTTCTCTTACCTTCTTCATAGTTCAATAAACGCTATAGTTCAATTCCTCCATGCAAAGCAGAATTGATTTTAAATATTAACTTACTTGGAAGTGACTCAGTTTGTCCAATGGCATTGTCTTGTTAAAAAAAATAATCCTATGGAAAATATTATATATAACCAACAGACAAGTATCTAAGATGTATAAGTAGGTCCTAAAATTCAACAAATGAAAAGATAGACAGCCCAAAATTCAAAAATGGGAAATGACATAGACACATAGTGAAACAAAATATCCAAATGTATAATAAACATTATTAAAAAGATAGCTCACATATTAAATGATCCGTCTGCAATGCAGGAGACCCAGTTTGGTTCCTGGATGGGGAAGATCCCCTGGAGTAAGGATAGGCTACCCACTCCTGTATTCTTGGGCTTCCCTGGTGACTCAGACAATAAAGAATCTGCTTGCAGTGCAGGAGACCTGGGTTCGATCCCTGGGTTGGAAAGATTCCCTGGAGGAGGGCATGGCAACCCAATCCAGTATTCTTGCCTGGAGAATCCCCATGGACAAAGAAGCCTGGTGGGCTACAATCAAAAAGAGTTGAACACAACTGAGTGACTAAGCACAGCATAGCACAAAAAGATACTCAAGGACTTCCCCGGTGGTTAAGTGGTTAAGAATACACCTTGCAATACAGGGGACATCAGTTTAACCCCTAGTGCAGGAAGATTCCACATGCCACAAGGCAATTAAACCTGCGAGCCACAACTGCTGAAGCCTACATGCCATAGGGTCCGTGTTCTGCAACTAAAGACACCAGTGCAATGAGAAGTCCTTGCACCATAATTACAGAGTAGCCCCAAACTCTCTGTAACTAAGGCAAGCAATGAAGACATAGCACAGCCAAAAATTAAATAAATAAATATTTTGAAAAAGATACTCAGTCTAATGTTGCTCAGTCATGTCTGACTTTTTGACCTCATGGACTATACAGTCCATGGAATTCTCCAGGCCAGAACACGGGAGTGGGTAACCTTTCCCTTCTCCAAGGGATCATCCAAACCCAGGGATTGAACCCAGATCTCCGACTTTGCAGGTGGGTTCTTTACCAGCTGAGCCACAAGGGAAGCCCAAGAATACTGGAGTGGGTAGCCTACCCCTTCTCCAGTGGATCTTCCCAATCCAGGAATTGAACCAGGGTCTCCTGCATTGCAGGTGAATTCTTTACCAACTGCGCTATCAGGGAAGTCCCAATTAACCATCAGGAAAATGCAGATTTAAAAGATAAGGAGACAGTTCTTATTCACTAGAATATCTAAAATTTTAATACCAAATGTTCATGAGGATGTGAAGCACTCCCATATATTGATGATAAAGTGCAAAATAGCACAAACATTTTGGGAAATAGTTCTGAGTTTTTTATAAAGTTAATTATACATCTCATCTATAACTCAGAAATTCCATTCTTAGGTATTTATCTAAGTGAAAATATATGTTTACAAAAAGACTTGAATACAAATGTTTATAGCAGCCTAATTCACACAGCTCCAAATGAGAAACAACTCAAATGTCTGTCAACGGATGAATGGATAAACAAATTTTCAGCTGTAGACAATAGATTACTCCTGGGCCATGAAAAGGAGCAAACTACACAATATGTAGTGACAATGTGGATGAATCTCAAAATGTGACACTGAGCTAAATAAGCCAGACACAAAAGCACACATATAATAAATGATCTCATTTATATGAAGCTCTAAAATAGTAAAGCTAACCTGTGGTTCTAGAAAGACATCAGTGGTTATCTTGAATTAGTAGGGAAAAAGGTTAATTATAAATGAGTATAACTTTCTAGGATGATATAATGTTTTATACCTTCATTGGAGCAATAGCTATTTAGAAATATACATTTGTCAAAGATCATCAAATTGCATGTTTTAAATGGTACACAATTTATGTAAATTATATCTCAGTGGAATTGATATAAACAACAACAATAATAACCACAAGGAAATAACAATACATATCCACCATAATCCACCAAAATGTAAAAGATTGACAATTTCAAGTTTTGATGCAGTTTAGAAACAGCAAGAATTCTCATCCAGTGCTGGGGGAAATGTAAGTTGGAGTGTCCACTTTGGAAAACATATTGTTTGGCAGTATGTGAACTTATATACACCCTATGACTCAGCAAAGTTCAAAATTCAAAATTCAAAGTTCAAAATTCAAAGTTCAAAATTCACACCCTACTGTTGCTCAGAGAATTCATCCTACTGAGAAACCATACAAATATCATGAGTGTAGCAACATCTTAGGCTTCATGAGAAAATTCATACTGGATAGAAGCCAGATATATATGCATTTATTAGTCAGGTCTTTAGAACATGAATTCATTCTAGAAAGATTCCTCACCAATTTCACAAATGTTAAAAGAATAAGTAACCCTATCCTCACATCTCACCAGTAGTATCAGACTATTTATCCTGGAGAAAACACACAGCAATGTAATGTGTGTGGCAAGGATCTTACCCAAAAGTCACAAGATAGGAACGTAGTGGAGCCGCACTTCCCAGACTCAGTGTTTGTGGCAAATCCTTTACCTTTTTCAGAGAAGGCAATGGCATCCCACTCCAGTACTCTTGCCTGGAAACTCCCATGGACAGTCTGCAGTCCATGGGGTCGCTGAGTCAGATGCGACTGAGCAACTTCACTTTCACTTTTCACTTTCATGCATTGGAGAAGGAAATGGCAACCCACTCCAGTGTTCTTGCCTGGAGAATCCCAGGGATGGGGGAGCCTGGTGGGCTGCCATCTATGGGGTCGCACAGAGTCGGACACGACTGAAGCGAGTTAGCAGCAGCATGACTCAGCAATCCCATTTGTAGGTATGTAACCATCAGAAATGTGTATACATGTTCATCAAAAGATATATTTGTACAAGAATATTTATACCATCACTGCTTTTTATATGTACAAACTGGAAATAATCCTAAAGTCCGTTAACAATAGAATGGGTAAATAAATGGTGGTATGAACTTACAGTGGAATAGTATACAGCAGTGGAAACAAATGAACTACTGTTATAAGGAACAAGGATACATTTTTAAACATAATATTGAAACAGTCAATGAAGCCAAACAAGGGGGGATATACTGCATTGATACTATAGTAGTGATGATCTCTGGAAAGGTGGCAGGATAAGGATCAGGAGGGAACATAAAGGGGTTTCTAGGGTGATGGGACTGTTCTATTTGATGTGCATGGTGCTTAATGGGTTACTAACTTTGTGATAGTTCATCAAGCTAAATACTTCCATGTTACCATTTGTTGGATGCATAATTTAAAAAATATATTTATTTTAAAAAACAAGCAAACAAGCAGGAGGCCCAATAAGGAGGAGCTGAAGTTAACCTTCAGAGATAATGAGGATTTTTAGTTACTATGAATTTGAAAGACTTCTTAGTGCACCAGAAGAGGGGAAGTTTTGGAGGAAGAGAGTTGCCTTTCTTGTCATCCACTAAATCGTACCTAGTAGACAAGAGTCCTACAGCCTCATAATACCAAGCTGCCCGTCTCTTTTATTACCCTTTTATTTTAGTAACTAACAAAATCTCTATATCTCCACCACTTCAGAGCTCCAGTAAGAGTTTTACTACTGAGAAATGGTCCCTAGGGTCCTTGTGCCCTGGTTCACGTGGAGGTGATGGACCTGAAATTCATTAGTCTCTTTGTGGCTAGTTCAGGTTGATAAATAACCACAAGGCAGTTTTCCTTTCAACAGAGAATTGCATAAATAGAGGTAGCAAAAATTCTACTTCCTTTTCATGGCTGAAGCAAAGACAGGGGGCAGCTGTCTGTGAAGTGAGCTCTGCTCACTAGCTATAAGCCCCACCAGCATCTTTAGAAAGCAGGCCACCCTGCTATGGTCTAGAAGAAGCATTCTCCTAATTCCCACTGCAGGATCATATTCTCATTGGCTGCATCAATAAACTAATTGTTCTAAGCTCAGAATGGAACCTGTTGGATTATCAGCTTGATAGTGAACATATCTCCATAGATCTAAATATGGCCTATGCAGATTTTAAATTCTGTGAGGGCGACAGCTCTCTTGATCATCATGCATTTCTAACAAGTGATTCATAGTTAGTTTTCAACATTTGCTGATTAATAATAAATAATAATAATAGAATGAATAAGAAAAAGTTGTTTATCAAGTCATGGTCTTACAAAGGACCAAAGTCCTGTCTCTGTCTGGGGAGACTCTTGTCTGTCTCCGGGTAGACACCTCTCAGACCTTAGTCTCTCACTAACCTGACAACTCAAGTTACTTAGCTGGCTTCCTGAAACTAACAAATAAGACTTAGACCCATCACTGCGTAGTTCTCTTCCTCCTGCCTTTACCATCATCAGATTTCAATAGAAGGAGCAGAACAGTCATGGGTGACTTGATATCCACTGCGTCTGACTGCTTTTGCATCCTTGTGCTACAGAATAATCCATCTAAGTTCATGAGTGTTCTAACAAGGAGTCGTGTTCTCTCTATCCCCAACCCCTCCCTAAAAGGAATTAAATTAATACTTGCCAGTTGCTCCTGAGTTTATAAATCTCTGCAAGATGAATGTAAGAGACTGGATGATGGGGTAGAGGCTACATTTTTAGCTGATTTCCCCCCTTTTCCTTTTCCTAAGAGCAGTACAAGCGCTACAGTAATGCACCATTTGATATTTTAGCATTTCAGATATTTTACAGTAAATTACTTCAGTTTATGGCACTTTGCTTCCTTATATAATTGTTATAAATAACCTTCAAATGACATAAAAGCCATAAACATTGCAAAACTGAAAAGTAAATTATAGACATTTCAGCGCGTACAAGTAGGAACTCAAACACGTTAAGGCAAGCGAGGAAGGTAGGTTTGTTTGTTCTCTCCTTCCTTAACCATCCATCTCATATTTCCACAATAAATAATCTGCAGTAAATAAATGCCAAAGAGCAGGAGGGATCCTCAGACTGCTTTCATAAAGACTCAAGTGGGCCTCCTGGTGTTGTCTGGCTCCACAGTCAAGGAGTTGGAGGTCCAGGTTGGACGGTTTGCCTTTAAGGATATTTATGACTTCTAAGAGGATTAGCTAGAGACAAGGTTGGAGACCAGGGAGAGGGCTGTACCTACCTGGCAAACCCTCAGTCTACACTGTGCTCCACAGGATGACACAGAGGTGTTTCAGTTCAGTTCAGCTCAGTCGCTCAGTTGTGTCTGACTCTTTGCGACCCCATGAATCACAGCACGCCAGGCCTCCCTGTTCATTACCATCTCCCAGAGTTCACTCAGACTCACATCCAACGAGTCAGTGATTCCATCCAGCCATCTCATCCTCGGTCGTCCCCTTCTCCTCCTGCCCCCAATCCCTCCCAGCATCAGAGTCTTTTCCAGTGAGTCAACTCTTCGCGTGAGGTGGCCACAGTACTGGAGTTTCAGCTTTAGCATCATTCCTTCCAAAGAAATCCCAGGGTTGATCTCCTTCAGAATGGACTGGTTGGATCTCCTTGCAGTCCAAGGGACTCTCAAGAGTCTTCTCCAACAGCACAGTTCAAAAGCATCAATTCTTCAGTGCTCAGCGGTGTTTACAAGGCTTTAAAGTGAAAGTGAGGTCGCTCAGTCATGTCCAACTCTTTGTGACTCCATGGACTGTAGCCTACCAGGCTCCTCCGTCCATGAGATTTTCCAGGCAAGAGTACTGGAATGGGTTGCCATTTCCTTCTCCAGGGGATCTTCTTGACCCAGGGATCAAACCTGGGTCTCCAACACTGTAGGCAGACGTTTTACTGCCTGAGCCACCAGGGAAGTCCTTGCAAGGCTTTACTGAACTTCAAATTCATCCCCAGGTCATCCTCATTATAATAGCTTCCATTTATTGTGTGCCTACTGTCTGTGTGACGTCAGGCACTTTATAAACTTTTTTTTCCATTCAGTCCCTCACTAGAATCCATTACAATTGAATCCACCACATTGAATCCATCAAAAGAAAGCTATGTGATGGGGTGAAGGAAGAGTAGGTGAGTCGAAGTTTAAGAAGGGGTTTAGGGATGTTTTATCTGGCCCTCACTTTCAAAAAGGGCTATTAGCATTGCCAAATGTTACCCTGCATGTCTGTATGTATTTAAAATAATAGTTTATTGAGTGTGAATATTTAAAATATGTTCTGATGCTATGAGGCTTGTTTTTGGCATTTCTTCACTTGTTTAATGAGCCAGGAGACACAAAGAATGGTAGTGATTTGTACTGGTCTCAAATTCTGGGAAAGTGAAAGTGTGAGTTGTTCAGTCATGTCTGACTCTTTGCAACCCCATGTAATGTAGCCCACCAAGCTCTTTTGTTCATGGAATTCTCCTGGTGAGAAAACTGGAGTGGATACCATTCCCTTCTCCAGATCTTCCTGATCCAGGGATAAAACCAGAGTCTCCTACATTGCAGGCTGATTCTTTACCCAAGCCCCACATTCTGGGAGATCTTGATTATTACCATTTTACAGATGAGAGAGCCCTAGGGCTCAGGGCAGTTGAATCCCTTGTCAATAATTCAAAAGAGCTGAGGAGGGAAGGGTATCAGCAGTGTTTTGTGTTTACCTGAAAGGCCTGTGATCTTTTTCTCTGCCATGTGAGATTCAGAAGAAATTTTCAGAGTTAGCTCCTGAACAGGTTCCCTTTATGTGGTGGGGCAGGGTGTCTGGGTTGTCTTGACCGCTGGAGTCAGTGTACTCTCTAATGAATGACAATCTGTGACCAGATTCAACCAGAATTTATAGTCAGACTCCAGTCTTCTATACCAAGGCAGACACATTTCCCTTGTTCTCTATCTCACTCCCTGCTCCACACACACTTATGAAAGGTGGTATCTTAAACTTGGAGAACTGTATAGTTGCAAATGACTTGATTTTCAGGGAATCAGATTTAATTTCCTTATTTTCAGGTGAGAAAAATAAAACAAGGATGGCTGATTTGCCCAAGGTTATATACCACCATAGTCAAATTAGCATTCAAAACCAGAGCTCCTAACTCTTTGGAAGCAATGTGTTTTGGAGTATACATTCTAGAATTCTTACAAGCTCTTTTCTCAAATACATTTTGTCTATTTGACACATTATTCAAGGGACAATGTATTTCTCTGGCTGAAGCTCAGAACTAAGTCTATGTTCACCAATTAAGCTTTGAAAGGTATGCTTATTTTAAAAATTCTATTGCAAATAAGTTTTGAAGAATGATTGAAACTTAACTAGGGTTATTTCTTGATTGCCTTGTGAAGCAGTCTGCCTTGAAGCCATCATATTCTCTGGCCCCGGACACACTCAGCATTATAAACCCCCAGCACATCTGTGCCTCTAATGGTTCAGCCTTGAACCATTTATCTCAATTTGCCCCTAGCAGCAAGCCACTCTTCTGATGATATTCCCAACTAGGATTACCAAGTTCTCCGTGCTGATTTTGATGGGCCATCAGACTTCATACAAGTCGTCTTCCTGACTGTGGCTTTGGACATACTACGGACCTATTTCTCCGATTTTTATAACCTCGCTAGCCCTGACACTGGACATGAACTTGGGCAAACTCTGGAAGATGGAGAGGGACAGGGAGGCCTGACTGGCTGCAGTCCATGGGTTTGCAAAGAGTCAGAGATGACTTGGTGAGTGAACAACAACAGCAACAATCCTGGCAAATGTTTCCTTATAAAACCCTTTCTGAATCAACCAGGACTGGAAAATCTTCCTCGCTGGTGATCTCATTAGAATATGTGCGCATGCATACTAAGTCATTTTAGTCATGTCTGACTTTTTGTGACCTTAGCTTGCCAGGCTCCTCTATCTACAGGATTCTCCAAGCAAGAATACTGGAGTGGGTTGCCATGCCTTCCTCCGAGGGATCTTCCTAATCCAGGGATCAAACCAGCATCTCTTGCAGCTCCTGCATTGCAGGTGGATTCTTTATCCCTGAGCCACCAGGAAAGCCCATTAGAATAAGATCTTTAGTCAACTTAACTGACCATATACCATAGGACTGGAAAATTCTTCTTCTCCATCCCATTTCTAATATATCACAGCAAAATGATATTTCATAGCTGTGGGTCCTCTGATTTTTATAATTTTGTGCAAACTGCAGTCTTTTTAGATATAAAGATGGTAACTTAAGTGAAATGATGTATTAGTCAGGCTAGACCACCTCCAGTAACAAATAAGTCTACAGCTCAGTGACCTAACATTATGAAATTTTAGTTCCGTTTTATGAGATAGTTCATTGCTGGTGTTCCTGGTCAGGTAGCTCTCCCAAGTGACTTGACTCAGAATCCTTGCAAACCCTGACTTTTCCATCCCATGGGGTCTTCGAGTCCTCTACTGGATGCCCATATCCAGCCAGCAGATGTGGTAAGGAGGGTGTGTGGTGGGAGGTGCACAGGTTTTTTTGGTCCAGGCTTGGAATTTACATACGTCACATCTGTCCGTGTTCCACAGACCAGAACTCAGTCACTAGAGAGACTGGGAAATGAGATCAAGCTATGTGCCCAGCAGGAAGAGAAAAGGTATCTTGTTGAGCTCAGAGTCCTTTATCTCTCTCTTGATCCAGCAGAAACGGAGGGAGAATACATTCGCTTAAACACATAGCACAGAATGCAGTGGGGTTGTCCATTTCCTGAGAACCACAGCCGAGAGGATCAAGATACTCTTCACAACTGCTCTTCAGGTTGCGAGTGTAGCTTCAGTTCAGGGGTTTCAAATGCTGTTCTAGAAGAGTTTTTTAGTTTCAGATTTCTAACTCTACTTTGTAGAGACAGGTGGGTACAGACTGACCTCCTTGTTGAACTGGAGAATAATACAATGAACTTCCACTAGATTTTGTTACATGGTGGGAAAGTCTTTCACTTCATTTAGTTTAGTCTGCATACAGTTTGGATTAGTTATTGATACATTGTAGTATCAGCGAGGGGAGAAGGCAATGGCACCCCACTCCAGTACTCTTGTCTGGAAAATCCCATGGATGGAGGAGCCTGGTAGGCTGCAATCCATGGGGTCGCTGAGGGTCGGACACGACTGAGCGACTTCACTTTCACTTTTCACTCTCATGTATTGGAGAAGGAAATGACAACCCACTCCAGTGTTGTTGCCTGGAGAATCCCAGGGATGGGGGAGCCCGGTGGGCTGCCATCTATGGGGTCACCCAGAGTCGGACACGACTGACGCGACTTAGCAGTAGCAGCAGTATCAGGGAAATCTCATTGTCTCTGCCCAAAACCGACAGGAAGCATGAACTTTTCTTGCAATCTCCAGCAATGGGTCACTATGCTAATTGACTTTACAAGACTAGAGCCAGAAGCAACTCATAAAAATAGTCATTTTGCTCCCTGGCTATTGGTTGATATTTAAGAGAACATCATGAATGACTGGGGCTTCCCTGGTGGCTCAGATGGTAAAGAATCTGTCTGAAATGCGGGAGACCTGAGTTTACCCTGTTCTTGGAAAGACTGAGGACAGGAGGAGAAGGAGCCAACAGAGGATGAGATGGTTGGGTAGTATCACTGACTCAATGGTCATGAGTTTGAATAAACTCCAGGAGATAGCGAAGGACAGGGAAGCCTGGTGTCCTGCAGGCCATGGGGTTGCAAAGAGTTGGACACAACTTAGTGACTGAAAAACAGCAACATGAATGATCATGATTCTAACCTGGGTGGAATTTAAAGATTATTAAGCATCCTATTCTGCTCAAAAATATTCACTCTTTAGCCCCACATTCTGGGAGATCTTGATTATTACCATTTTACAGATGAGAGAGCCCTAGGGCTCAGGGCAGTTGAATCCCTTGTCAATAATTCAAAAGAGCTGAGGAGGGAAGGGTATCAGCAGTGTTTTGTGTTTACCTGAAAGGCCTGTGATCTTTTTCTCTGCCATGTGAGATTCAGAAGAAATTTTCAGAGTTAGCTCCTGAACAGGTTCCCTTTATGTGGTGGGGCAGGGTGTCTGGGTTGTCTTGACCGCTGGAGTCAGTGTACTCTCTAATGAATGACAATCTGTGACCAGATTCAACCAGAATTTATAGTCAGACTCCAGTCTTCTATACCAAGGCAGACACATTTCCCTTGTTCTCTATCTCACTCCCTGCTCCACACACACTTATGAAAGGTGGTATCTTAAACTTGGAGAACTGTATAGTTGCAAATGACTTGATTTTCAGGGAATCAGATTTAATTTCCTTATTTTCAGGTGAGAAAAATAAAACAAGGATGGCTGATTTGCCCAAGGTTATATACCACCATAGTCAAATTAGCATTCAAAACCAGAGCTCCTAACTCTTTGGAAGCAATGTGTTTTGGAGTATACATTCTAGAATTCTTACAAGCTCTTTTCTCAAATACATTTTGTCTATTTGACACATTATTCAAGGGACAATGTATTTCTCTGGCTGAAGCTCAGAACTAAGTCTATGTTCACCAATTAAGCTTTGAAAGGTATGCTTATTTTAAAAATTCTATTGCAAATAAGTTTTGAAGAATGATTGAAACTTAACTAGGGTTATTTCTTGATTGCCTTGTGAAGCAGTCTGCCTTGAAGCCATCATATTCTCTGGCCCCGGACACACTCAGCATTATAAACCCCCAGCACATCTGTGCCTCTAATGGTTCAGCCTTGAACCATTTATCTCAATTTGCCCCTAGCAGCAAGCCACTCTTCTGATGATATTCCCAACTAGGATTACCAAGTTCTCCGTGCTGATTTTGATGGGCCATCAGACTTCATACAAGTCGTCTTCCTGACTGTGGCTTTGGACATACTACGGACCTATTTCTCCGATTTTTATAACCTCGCTAGCCCTGACACTGGACATGAACTTGGGCAAACTCTGGAAGATGGAGAGGGACAGGGAGGCCTGACTGGCTGCAGTCCATGGGTTTGCAAAGAGTCAGAGATGACTTGGTGAGTGAACAACAACAGCAACAATCCTGGCAAATGTTTCCTTATAAAACCCTTTCTGAATCAACCAGGACTGGAAAATCTTCCTCGCTGGTGATCTCATTAGAATATGTGCGCATGCATACTAAGTCATTTTAGTCATGTCTGACTTTTTGTGACCTTAGCTTGCCAGGCTCCTCTATCTACAGGATTCTCCAAGCAAGAATACTGGAGTGGGTTGCCATGCCTTCCTCCGAGGGATCTTCCTAATCCAGGGATCAAACCAGCATCTCTTGCAGCTCCTGCATTGCAGGTGGATTCTTTATCCCTGAGCCACCAGGAAAGCCCATTAGAATAAGATCTTTAGTCAACTTAACTGACCATATACCATAGGACTGGAAAATTCTTCTTCTCCATCCCATTTCTAATATATCACAGCAAAATGATATTTCATAGCTGTGGGTCCTCTGATTTTTATAATTTTGTGCAAACTGCAGTCTTTTTAGATATAAAGATGGTAACTTAAGTGAAATGATGTATTAGTCAGGCTAGACCACCTCCAGTAACAAATAAGTCTACAGCTCAGTGACCTAACATTATGAAATTTTAGTTCCGTTTTATGAGATAGTTCATTGCTGGTGTTCCTGGTCAGGTAGCTCTCCCAAGTGACTTGACTCAGAATCCTTGCAAACCCTGACTTTTCCATCCCATGGGGTCTTCGAGTCCTCTACTGGATGCCCATATCCAGCCAGCAGATGTGGTAAGGAGGGTGTGTGGTGGGAGGTGCACAGGTTTTTATGGTCCAGGCTTGGAATTTACATACGTCATATCTGTCCGTGTTCCACAGACCAGAACTCAGTCACTAGAGAGACTGGGAAATGAGATCAAGCTATGTGCCCAGCAGGAAGAGAAAAGGTATCTTGTTGAGCTCAGAGTCCTTTATCTCTCTCTTGATCCAGCAGAAACGGAGGGAGAATACATTCGCTTAAACACATAGCACAGAATGCAGTGGGGTTGTCCATTTCCTGAGAACCACAGCCGAGAGGATCAAGATACTCTTCACAACTGCTCTTCAGGTTGCGAGTGTAGCTTCAGTTCAGGGGTTTCAAATGCTGTTCTAGAAGAGTTTTTTAGTTTCAGATTTCTAACTCTACTTTGTAGAGACAGGTGGGTACAGACTGACCTCCTTGTTGAACTGGAGAATAATACAATGAACTTCCACTAGATTTTGTTACATGGTGGGAAAGTCTTTCACTTCATTTAGTTTAGTCTGCATGCAATTTGGATTAGTTATTGATACATTGTAGTATCAGCGAGGGGAGAAGGCAATGGCACCCCACTCCAGTACTCTTGTCTGGAAAATCCCATGGATGGAGGAGCCTGGTAGGCTGCAATCCATGGGGTCGCTGAGGGTCGGACACGACTGAGCGACTTCACTTTCACTTTTCACTCTCATGTATTGGAGAAGGAAATGACAACCCACTCCAGTGTTGTTGCCTGGAGAATCCCAGGGATGGGGGAGCCCGGTGGGCTGCCATCTATGGGGTCACCCAGAGTCGGACACGACTGACGCGACTTAGCAGTAGCAGCAGTATCAGGGAAATCTCATTGTCTCTGCCCAAAACCGACAGGAAGCATGAACTTTTCTTGCAATCTCCAGCAATGGGTCACTATGCTAATTGACTTTACAAGACTAGAGCCAGAAGCAACTCATAAAAATAGTCATTTTGCTCCCTGGCTATTGGTTGATATTTAAGAGAACATCATGAATGACTGGGGCTTCCCTGGTGGCTCAGATGGTAAAGAATCTGTCTGAAATGCGGGAGACCTGAGTTTACCCTGTTCTTGGAAAGACTGAGGACAGGAGGAGAAGGAGCCAACAGAGGATGAGATGGTTGGGTAGTATCACTGACTCAATGGTCATGAGTTTGAATAAACTCCAGGAGATAGCGAAGGACAGGGAAGCCTGGTGTCCTGCAGGCCATGGGGTTGCAAAGAGTTGGACACAACTTAGTGACTGAAAAACAGCAACATGAATGATCATGATTCTAACCTGGGTGGAATTTAAAGATTATTAAGCATCCTATTCTGCTCAAAAATATTCACTCTTTCATTTCTTTGGGTGGCTTTGTGGTTTTCCAGGGTTCTTATTCATTGAAAGGAGAAAAAGTACTTTAAAACTCTTATCAGCTAACAATTCCTGGGTAGCTGTGACAACTGGCTTGTAAGTGGGTGCTGGTTGGAAGCAATTCTGTGTGACGTGACAAAGATCTGAGGATCTTTACAAGGGCAAAGATTCTGTGAGGCAAAGTAGCTCTGTGAGGGTGATGTGAAGCCTAAAACCCAACAGGGGAAGACCTGAAGACCCTAGAGAAGAAGTGGGTGAGAGGGAACAGGAGACAAGTTACCACTAGACCAAACCACACCACACCACAACACAACACATAATACTATGCCACAACACAATGCCCAATACCACACCACACCACACCACAACACACAATACTATGCCACAACATAATGTCCAATACCATACCACACCATAACACAACACACAATACCATGCCACACTGCAACATAACACAACATCACACCCCAGCACACCACATCGCACCTTACTGCATCACACCACTGGATGCTGTTGGATGACTACCATCTTTCTGTGTAACCATATTAAACTTCTATATTAATTTCCTATGCCTACAATAATTTGGGAGACTTTCAGAAAGAAAGATTATAGGTTCAAGACTCTTATGCATGCTATGTATTGGAAGGAAGCATGTATTGCTTCCTTGAAGCCCTCCAGCCTCATAAAAAGGCTCTAGTATAAGGTGGGGAGGTACGGTCATAGACCTCCTCACTCAGACTTCCTTTCCCCTCAATGGCTCCATGAAACACTATATGAAACATGTTCCAAGGCAGCATGTTGAACTTCGATGATGATAATGGTGATGATGAGCTGTGTGTTGTCAGCAATGCAAGGTTCGGTTCTATATAAATGGCTGTGCCAATAGAATTCTTAGAGGTGGGCTGGGGGCCTGAGGCAGATAGATGCTTACAGAAGGTAAGAAATGTTCATCACAAGTTTCTGTTGAGGTGAGGATGAACAGGGAAGGAAGCCAGTCTGCTGAGGCAGCAACTTTGAGATACTGAATCAGTCCCATCTTTCTTGATTTCCTTGACTTCTGCTAAAGATTTAGCAAAAATTTAGAAATCGAACTCAAACCTCTACACCACTTCCACCATTTATTTATCTCAGATTGTGTCTGGAGACAAGCTGTCGCTTCCAGAGTAAAAGGGAAGCTTGGCAGTAGCCACAGCAAAGCTGCTGCGCACTGTGAGCTTGTAAGTGTCCCTCCTCCGAGCTGCCACTTCTAGGGCCTGTCTCCTCTAGGATGTGCTGTTTGTGATGTTCCCTCAGGGCTTCCCTGGTGGCTCAGATGGTAAAGAAACTGCCTGCAATGCGGGAGACCCGGGGTTTGATCCCTGGGTTGGGAAGATCCCCTGGAGAAGGAAATGGCAATTTTCCAGTATTTGTGCCTGTAAAATTCCATGGGTGGAGGAACCCGGCAGGCTATACAGTCCATGGGAACACAGACACGACTGAGCAACTAACACTTCCACTTTTCATCCTACGCTGCCTCCAGTATGAACCTGTGGGACCAGACTCTGTTCTTGGGATGTGCCTAAGTCAATTTAACCCCCAAATGCCATTGTCATCAGGGTAAGGTCCCCTCTCCAGGGAGACTTGCAAGCCCAGCCAAGGGGCCCTGTCTTGGCTCCATTTGTCTGAGGCCATATGGGTCGTTTTTTAACAGCCTGCCAGCTTTTAAATTGTGTTGTCATTTCTTTCTTTGTGGGGAAAAAATAAAATTGTTACCATTTAATTTATTCACACAAATACTGGGGAAAAAAAGCAATCATGTCACTCCAGGCATGGAGGACAGATGTGGAGAGGGACGAGGACTCTGGGCAGTGAGCAGGCTGGGTGAGGATGTGCCTGCAGTGTATCCAGCTTGGCTTCAACTCACCCAAGCTTGCTCTGAAAGGCAGCACAACCACAACTCCTTTGTTTCTTCTCTGAAACCTCCTCACATCTCTAAAAGCCTTAGGACAGATGCAAAATGGAAACAAAGGATAGCGCAACCTATCCTGATTAATGCGAAAAGAATAACCTCAGCCTTGTCCATTTCATACTGTAGAGCTTTTCACACTATCTTTATCGAATGCCATCTTATTTCTGACAGCAGACTCCCTTTAATATGAAGTTCCCAGTGAACTTTTTGAGTGCTATTTTAAAGAAAATGAGATTTTAATATGAAGTAATAATAACAATGATGGGAATAAGCCAAATAGACAAACTTGTAACAAATATAATTTTTTCTACTCAACAACTCTTCAAATATTTAGAAATAAGTGTGTATATGTGTGTGTGTGTATTCCATCTGAGTCTTCTTTTCTGTAAGTTAAAGATTCCCAATATCTCATATCAGGCTTCACTATATACTTTATAATAGACATTTGTTTATCTCTAGTCTTCCTAAAATGCGTCACAGAACAACACAGATATAGTCTGACCATTATTGTAAATCTGGGCTTTTACCTCGTTTTTTTAAACATTACTTTTCTAGTATATTAATAGCAATACAATGTTTATTAGCTATTGTCAGTACTGTCAAAGTCAGATAACCTCCACCAAACAAGTTAAGGATATTTCTAGTATATTAAGCAAAGTTTTATTTGTTTATTTGGGAGGAAGAGGGGTGAGCTTATTGTACAGAAATGCTATGGGAAGGCAGCTTATGAGGGGGGATGGCCTGAAGTGTGTCTATATTCACCCCTGACACACATGTCTTCATCTATTCGCCTTCAATCTTTGTTATGGACAGTCAGCATTTTCTCAATCTTATCTAAACTAATATGAAAATGCAGCATCAGAAACCTCATTCCAATCAGGTTGTTTCCTTGAGACCACTCCTTGTAGAAATTTGAGAGGCCTCCACTTCCGGGGACTATCAGATGGGAATCAATCATTATATTTTATTGCCAAAGATTTGCTATTTGATGTAAAAAGATAGAGTCTCTCTTGTCATTGACTGCAGGATTGAGACAAGGTGCTACCCTTCCCCTCCTCCAGGCCCTAGTTTTCCCATCTGTAAAATGAGAGAACCAATCCCCAGCCCCCGACCCGTGTTGTAGAAGAGAACGTTCTTCAGTGGTGGAAATATTCTATATACATTGTCCAGGATGGTAGCCATCAGCCCTTTGTGGCTATTAAGCATTTTTAATGTCATTAGTGTGACTGAAAATTTTAATTTTAATTTAATTGATTTTGATTGACTGCTGCTGCTGCTGCTAAGTTGCTTCAGTCGTGTCCGACTCTGTGTGACCCCATAGACAGAAGCCCTAGCCACATGTAACCAGTGGCTACCATATGGATTGGTACAAATCTAGATTTACTTGCATAACACAATAAGCAGATTGAATGTGTAAGGGTTAGAGTTAGGATATTTCATGACATAGGATTGGTTCAGAGATTCAGCTGGATTAAGAGGTAGTATGATCTCATTTCCATCCATCACTTGGTTCCATATGAGGAGCTCTTGACTTTGAAAGAGTGAGGTTCTACTCTGGCATCCATCCCTAACTGGCTCTGAATGCAACGTCTTCTCTCTGGACTATATTTCCTTCTTCTGTAAAGCTGGAGGATCCAAGACTTCCCAACCCCAACTAGTTCTGGACGCTCAGAATACATGGATAAGGGAGAGATATACCTTTGGAAAAGACATGCTGTCTTTTCTATGTGACAGCTGCCACCTGTGGATCTATTACCACGGGAGGGGCAACACCAGAGGAAAAGAGGGGAAGTAATAGGTCATCGGGGCAGGAATGGTCCATGAGATCTCTGAACAGAACATGAGTGACCTCTCTCCATCTTTGACTCTTTCAGTGACTAGGGCCCATGGTCTGTCTGAACTAGCAGGACCCCAAGAGATCTGTGTCAGGTGTTAATCTGAGAGTGTCTTGGGATACCAGCTGGCAGTGCTTCCTTTGGGAGGGGTGGGAAGGAAGTGCTTTCATCTATAGAAGAACAATATTTTGCCTCTAGAATTCTTTATACTTTTATAGCATCCCTTGTCCTCTCTCTTCTCAAATGAAATTAAGGCCTGACGGCCACCTGGTGAGCAGCTATTGATACCCCATCTTCAGATAAAACAGTTACATGCAAAGGGGCAGAGCCTGAGCCAGAGTCATGAAAATGGCTAATGCAGAGACAGGTTTAGCCCCCCAGCACCCAGTACTCCCAGGGCAGCCTTCCTGCTCTATGTCAGCGGTGGCTCCTAGGGGCGAGGTGGTTGGTGGCTCTGCAAGGTTGAGGGACCAACCCACCCACCTTGAACTTAAGAGGAAGCCAGACATGAACTAGAAAGACACACGTTCACGATGCCCTGGGTAAGACCTGGGCATAGCTATGCTCAGGATAGAGTTGCGAGAGAACAAAATGCTTGGCTGCACTTGAGAGAACTAGCAGAGCTTTTATGCCAAGACCTCACGGAACTAGGGCAAAGAGGGTCCTCTCTTCCCTTGCCACAGCCCATCCTTGTGGGCAGCCTGGATAAGTCTAACTAAGCATCCCGTCTCTAGAGCTGCTCCTCCAGTTCCCAGCCTGGCCCTACTAATGGCTGGAGTCTACACTGTCTGAATCAGCAGCACATGCTAGCTCCACTCCCCGGGGCTTCTGATACTAATGGCTTCAGATTCAGTTCCAGAAGCTGGCCCCAGGGGGATTTTCATTCTTGCTGTGCTGGGCCTGGGTATCTCTTGGGCAGATTAGTTTTTGATGGGGCAGATACAGCACCATTTCCATTAAGTACCATAATGCACACATCATTATCGGCAAGTGCCCTGACCTCTCCCTCGCTAATGAGTAGCTATTGATATGCAAGTCATGTAAGCATTTTCCCCTTCTGGACCTTCTTCCTCCTGCATCTCCCCCCACAGTCCATCTCCCACACCCTTTCTTCTCCTTCCTGTTCAACCTGAGCCAGGACACAAGAGAGTTTGAAAAGAGAATGTCCAAGTCACTTAAAGAGAATGTCCAAGTCACTTAAGAGTCCTGGAATGATTAAAAAAAAAGAAAACCACTGACTCAGGAGTCAGGAAACAAGGATCTCTTCTCAGAGGATGTGGAGCAAGACACTTCATCTTCTTGGGCTCTTTTTGCTCATTGTTCAAATGGGTTTAATAATGCCTACCTTACCTACCTCAGAGGGACACTGTAAGGATGAAATGAGACTAAAGATATAAAAACTTCGAAGAGTTAAAAGCTCTATAGCATTGAATAGATTGCTTTTAAGCCAAGTGTAAAGGAGCTCAGGGTTTAAAGGGAACACTGGAGGTAAAAAGGAGAGTGAGAGTTTTCTACTTTTCTGGAAACACATGGATCTTCCAAATGATAGCAATAAAATGAGCCTCTGTTTACCAGCATTTCACTTCTTGGTGCCTCCATGTAGAGACAGGATGATCAGGTGAAAACATGGTTTAGTTTTTCTTATTCATATGGGTCACTTAAAGAAAAACCTTCTTCTGTGCTCCCTCTTTGACAAGCAGGGTGTCTGGCAAACAGGATCTGGCACAAGGACCAGGCTTACTTGCTCTCAAGATGCAGTCAAAGAGCCAAAGGGGCTGACCCAAGTAAGAAGTGGAGTCCTAAGGACCAAAGCCAGGCAGGGCTTCCAGTTGGTAATTTGGTAATTTGAGAATCATGTAAAGAGGGGACTGAAGATTCAAGAACATAGCTCAGAAATAAGGAAACCAGAAAACAGAGTCTGACCCAGGGAAAGCTGGTGCAGTGGTTTTTATGGAATGTTGAGAAGAGAATCCCCGGGCTCCCAAAGACAATTTTTGTGGCTGGGAGCATGCTTGTTTGAAGATTATTGTGGCGATGTGGGAAGGTCCCTTGCCATGGACTCACTCTTTCTAGGGCTGGAACTTGGAAATCAAGGAGAGGAAAAGGAGGATTCTAGAGATAAGACACCATGGCAAAGAAACTAAGAGAGGAATGTAGGTCAGAATCAGCCATCCTAGGTATTTGTCAAGAACACCAGAGAGCCTCATCCTTGGGGAGGTGTGGGAGGAGTGTTAACTTTCATGAGACTTCCACTTTCACATTAAGTATAGCTCATAACCATCAACTTTGTACCTTTTATGTTCCAACATGATACCAGGAGCTGTGGGGAATGCAGAGATAAGTAAATGACAAAATCTGCCCTCAAGGAGCTTATGAAATATTTGCAAAAATTAAATAACATTTACCACAAGAACAAAATACTGTTACAATGACTCATGAAATATCATCCAAGGAAATAATCAATATGAGAAATCCTTGCAAGTTGCAATGGTCCCGTAAAGATTTCTTTAATGACTTGAGTAAGGTTTAGAGTCAAATCCTTTGGTAAAAGTGATATGAACAAGGAAGTACAGGTCAGGGTGAATTTTAGTGATAGAGGAATAAATGAGTCTAGATAATATCCTATTTCTTCTTTTTCTTCTCTTCCTCTCTCTTTCTCACTTTCTTCTTCTCTTGATACCACCTAACATCATCTAAGTCTCCTCTAAGTCCATTAGGATTTGATTTCCCCTTTCCATCACTTTGAGCATCAAGTCCCATTCACTGCCCAACTCATTCATCAACCCTTGTTTCGGCCGCATCACAGCTCCCCTGCACTAGGTCATCCCACTGTTGCCTGCTCAGCAGCTGAGAGTCATCACACTGCCATTTGTATCTCCCACCTGCCTGCACTCTGCATTCTGTACGCAGCACCACTGGCACTTAACAAAGGTTCAATACGATGCGTTACCCTCTTTCCCCCAGAGAATCACAGAGCAAAGAGCCTAATGCAGGAACTGCCCCTAGAGACACATATTTGCAACCCAATGCTTATGGATTCAGACCCATTAAAATGCAATCTCCACATTAATTTTTTTTTAAACAGGACTCTTAAAGCCACATGACGTTAAAACTGTCTCACCAATAAGCCACATTAACCAGCTCATCAATTTTTTTTTCCACTAGTTCATCCTCCCCATAGGCAGTTGATACTGGTAGTTAAATGAACATAATCAATGTGTATTTATTCATTGGCTGGCTATCCAATTTGTGGATTATCTATCCTCCTCAAGGCAGTGGCTGCTTCCGTCTGCGGCTGCTATTGGGGCATTTCTTCATTCCTTTAGCACCTCAGCCAGACAGTGGGCAGGAGCCCAGAGGACACTCAAAACACAATGTAAGTGGCTTTGATTAACAAAACATGTCATGGAGGAAGGCGAGAGTACTTGTTAGGGCATGGGGGACAAAGAGAGACGTCCATTACCATGAGCAACCAAGACTGAGCTGGAAAATACATATTTCTTTCAGCTTTAATCCCTTTTCTCAAATGAATGAGGGCCTGAGCATGCTGGCCCTGGCCTGGGATGGGATTTGTCGAAGCCTAGCCAAAGTGGAATGGGGAAACCAGGTGAAAGTCTGGTGTTTTAAAGTAGAGGTTGGGAATTTCCCTGGTGGTACAGTGGATAAGAATCTGCACGCCAATACAGAGGACATGGGTTCAGTCCTGGTCTGGGAAGATTCCACATGCCGCAGAGCAACTAAGCCAGTGGGCCACAACTGAGCCCATGTGCTGCAACTACTGAAGCCTGTGTGCCCTACAGCCCATGCTCCACAACAAGAGAAGCCACCACAATGAAATGCTGCAGCACCGCGATGAAGACTAGCCCCCACTTGCTGCAAATAGAGAAAGCCCATGTGCAGCAATGAAGACCCAGTGCAATCAAAACTAAAATAAATAAATAATTTAAAAAATAATATAAAGGTTGGAATGTGAATTCTGGAGAAACTTCCTGAATGGTGTGAACATAGCTGGAATTGATTATGATGAGAAACCTGTGGTGTCTCTGACACTGTTTTCTCCCACAACTCACAGAGGAGGGTCAGACTTTCCCAGGTTTACTTAATGGAAAATGCTAACATGCTCTGGCATATTGTGAGTGCATGAGATAAATTTCCAAAACATTGGTTCTGGCTTGTTTGGTTTCCAGGAAAGCCAGTTGATAGAGCTGGCTTTCTGGTGCTGGGGAATCCATCATCTCTTCCACCTTGTATTCAAATCACCCAGGTGTTGGCCAGAGAGCAGTGCCCTGTGAACTGGGCTCTGTGGAGTGGAGATGAGCCCAAGGGAGACCAGAGCCAGGTGCCATCATTTCAGACGGTCTTGAATATCAGCATCCTGTAGAAGAGATCTGTTATGTGTCTGAAGGTCTGACCTGTCTGGCTGGCAGGAATGGCACAGCACTTCTCCATGGATGGTGCCAAGCTGATATGGCTTGTCTATCAGCCCCTGCCCACTGTCTGATGGAAGGTCTGAGGGTGTCCTCCAGATGTTCTTCCATAGTGACTGCAATCAGTCAAGGTCCACCTTCTCTTGTTCTTGAGCCACAAGAATTGGTATTCTGCTGGGTTTTCTGAATAGCACTCAAATCCTTTAGCTTGAAAATCTGCAGGAGATCTTCCCTACCCAGGAATCAAACCTGTGTCTCCTGCATTGCAAGTGAATTCTTTACCTAGTGAGCCATCAGGGAAGCCCCACTGACAATCTTCCAGGACATAAATGATGGCATAAAATATGAGAAGGTGGCAACCAAAGAAGGTGTGTTTTTGTAAAGAATACAGTGAACAAAATTGAGTTGTCTGTAGTAGAAGGTTTGGTGCTACATATGTTTCATTAGAATCCTATTCATCAACTCCAGTGTCCTTCACTCCCCAGTGAAGACTGGTGGACAAGAACCTTAGGAGCCTTAACTTAGGCTCTCCAGAACCAGAGCAAAGACATGGGACTTTGGTCCGCTATTAGGCAGCTTGATGATTTCCAGGGCTAGACTCAAAAGTACGAGTAGCAGCATCTCCCCTACTAAATGGGGCCCCTGTTTCAGATACAGCCTTTGTTATGAAATGCTAAGTATCATACAAATGGGAAATGTGAAGGTTGCTTACTTTTCCTATTTCATAGTCATGCAGAATGAGATCTAAAGAAAATAATGGCTGATTCTTACACGGTAGTTACCATTTTCCAGGTGCTGTTCAAAGTGTTTTACACTTAACAGCTCAGTTAATCCTCACCAACAACCATGTAAGTACTATCATACCTGTTTACAGACTGGAAAACTGAAACCCAGCGAAGTTAGGTGACATAAAGTGGCCTTATTTATAGAGTGAGTAGATGGTGGAATAGCTGCAACACTATGCCATGTCTCCCAGGCATATTTGTATCACAGGACCAAGCAGTGAAAATAAACAACATACACGTAGATAAGAGAGCTTGTCTACAAATGGAGGCTGGAACGGGAGTGACTAGTAGGTTAAATGTGGTATTTCCATGAGGATATTTTATAATATATTGTTATATCCATGTAGGGAGGGGCAAGGAACAGTTACACCTAAGGTAACTGGATCTTGGGTGTTCAGGAATTAGGATGGGGTGTAATCATACCTTGTGTGTAAAGAGAACTCTTCTGGTGTAAGAGCCCAGAGAAGTACGGTCAGCTACAAAGCCACCAAAAGCCCTACAGACCCCAGTCAGCGTTTGGAAAGAACTTGGCACCATCCGCAGAGAAGTGCTGTGCCATTCCTGCTCTTGGCATCAGAAATCCTTGACATTCTCACTTTGTGAGAAACTCATATAGACATTTTTGCACTCTGGTGCCCACTCAGCCCATGTAGGACTTTCTCTGCTAGGGTTTGCTGGCAGTGTCTAGATCTCTCTAGAGGAGGAACCCTGTGGAAGTGGATATTTGTCCCCATCTTCTTATTCTGGCTCTTGGATCTGGATATTATCCAGTTGATTTTGGTGTCTGGTTCAGAGGAATTGTGGAAGTCAAGGTGGCCACCGAGTCCAGCAGCAACTTAGGCTCCAGGTCTCTCTTGGCTGACCCTGCTACAGAGATAGGAGAGCCGATGCAGTCCCCACCAAGCCTCAGTGACAACCTAGAAAGTGCAAAAAGTTCCCTACATACAGACCCACAGGTGAATTTTCAGAGAAGCGAATGTGCATTTGCATGTTCAATCATGTAAGTTCACATGTCTGGCATTGTCTGTAAAAGCTAGGTTCCTGGGATAATTTTGTTGGACTTATGAACAAATTGTACTTATGAATGGGCTTTTAGAATAGAACCTGTTTATATGTAGGGGTGTGTGCGTGTGCTAAGTTGCTTCAGCTGTGTCTGACTCTGCGATTTCACAGACTGTAGCCCACCAGCCTCCTCTGTAGGATTTCCCAGGCAAGAATACTGGAGTGGGTTGCCAGTAGTAAAGAATCCGCCTGCCAATCCAGGAGACACAAGAGACTGGATTCAATCCCTGTGTCTGGAAGATCCCTTGGAGGAGGGCGTGGCAACCCACTCCAGTATTCTCACCTGGAGAATTCCAAGGACAGAGGAGCCTGGTGGACTATAGTCCATGGAACTGCAAAGAGCTGGACACAACTGAGCCTGTATGCATGTGCTGGCTTCTATTTTTAAAAAAAATGCAGAATAAACAAAATCTATCTTCCTAATACATGTAGTCCTGGGAGCTCAGCTGGTCGTATCTATTTAAGGAGCACACATTCTTATTAAATAGACAAAACAAGCTAGGATTAAGATAGAGAAAGTGATGGTCTTAATAACAGCAATGATAATTTTTTCCTTTGTTGTGTACACAGGAAGCATCCATTGTACCCCTGTTTGTGCTTCAAAGCCATCACAGACAAGCTCCTCAAAACCTAAATGTGTCAGCAGAATTTTCCAAGGAGCATTTGCTTGCTTTTGCAAACAAAAGCATTTAGGTTGAATCAGCATCTCGACACGTATGGATCTCTATCAGACTTTTATTATCCGGGAGGTGTGATTGAACTTGCGGGGTTGCAGCAGATGAGCAAGCTGGGTGGTCATTTGGAGAGAGCCTAAGCTCCCCTCAGGAGGGCAGCTTTCCTCCACTGGGCCATAACGGAGATATTTATACTTATGCTTCACCAAGTGTATGTGCATACATACATAACTATTGTGAAATCACAGAGACCAAGTCACCAGCCACAGGCAGAGTTGTGAACTTTGCCTTATGAATTCAAAGAAAAAATTAAAAAAAAAAATTTTTTTCTAAGGAGTAACCCAGAACTGCAGCAAAGCTCCCATGGTGATACCAGCTCGCATTTCAGCTCCCAAAGGGAATGGAAATTAGAAATGCGGCAGCAGCTTTGGGCAGCAAGTGGGGACCAGGGTAGAGCCTCTCTTCCTTGGGTGATGAGAAGAAGTCCTGGCTTGAGCAGCTAATCAGGAGGTGGTTTGTAGCAAGCAGAGGATGGAACTCCTGTCTGTCCTCCTGTCCCCAGTAGCCACCCTCTGAAGTCACCCTTCGGAGTGTTTCCAGGTCCCAGGCCTAATGAATTCCTCCTGGAAGGAATCCAGAAAACTACTGGGGAACCCAGACAGACATTTACATCCTCCGAATGGTGCATCCTGAGGTTGATTTATGTCCAGCTCTGCAGAAATAATTCACTGGCAAGGCAACCTACTAAATCCTGTAGATTATGCATTTGGTGTGCATCACCCAAATTGACTCCTCTGTGTGGAGTGGTGAGAGGGGGATGGCTATTTGTGCGTATTCCAATCAGGGAGAAGATTAATAAGCCACTGTTGGGGAAGAATGGATCACTTGCTTTTGACTTTAATGCGGAGTGATTGGCTCCTGGGATTTTGGAATAAATATTTGATCTTTAAAGATCATTTTGTAGCTTGTAGCCGTCAACCCAGCCAGGTTTTTAGTGTTTGTTTATGGTTCAAACCATATGATTCAATAAACTCTTGCTGGAGAAACATGTGCATAATTAAGTTTAAAAGCCAGCCCCAGCTTCACTGCAGGACCTGCTTCTCAAAGCACAGTGTATGCACCAAATTCTGTTTATCGCTGTTGAGATTTCTTCCCCCATAGTCAGTGACTCAGAATCTGAGGTCATTGCTCTGTTTCTTTCCTGATGGCAATGAAGTTGTTTCTGGCAAATTCTCTCCCATTATACTAATTTCCACTGCTAGACTCAAAAATATGAGTGGTATCATCTCCCACTATATGGGGCCCCTGTTTCAGGTACAGCCTTTGTTATGAAATGCTAAATATCATACAAATGGGAAATATGAAGGTTGTTTACTTTTCCCATTTCACAATTATACAGAATGAGATCTAGCAAAAATAATAGCTGATTCTTACACAGTAACTACCGTTTTCCAGATGCAGTTCACCGAGAAATGGTAACTACCTTTAATAGCTCAGTTGATTCTCAACAACAACCATATAAGTACTATTATCCCCATTTACAGATTGGAAAACTGAGGCACAGAGAGGTTAGGCGACTTAACGTGGCCTTGCTGATAGAGTGAGCAGATGGTGGAACAGCTGGAACACGATGCCATGTCTCCCAGGCATATTTATATCACAGGACTAAGCAGTAAAAATAAGCAACACACAGTGAAGCAAAAGTTCTAATCACCTTAATTTAGACGTAGCCTGATACTGCAGATCAACCTCAAGAATGACCTCAAGAAGGTGCTTCACTAAAACTTCTCATCCTGCTATTAGAAAACAGAGGTTCTGAGCCAAGTTGCCCTCTTCCTATTTTCTTTAAAATACATCTGTCTCTGGCAGGGAAGCCATAAACCCTTCTAAGAACTTATTTATAAGATCCTAGTGAATCTAGTGAATCTTTCCTCACCTTACATGAGATGAGGAAAGTCAAAAGAATTCATTTACTCAACAAATACTCATGAGAAGTTCTCACGTGCCAAGTCATGAATTAGCCACTGGTGACCCGGGAATCTGTAAGAAACAACCTGTATCTTTAAGAAACTCACAGCCAAACGCATGAGGAAGAGACAAGTACAGGGGGAAATGACCCATCAGGAGATCATTTCTCCCAGGGCTGCTTCTCTTCAGGGCTTACAGTCTAATGTCCAGAGGATGAGAGATGCTGGAGAAGAAGAAGACATGGGAGACAGGAAAATCTGAGACTAGCAGGGTAATTTCTAGTGGTGTGTGCAGTTTTCTCATGGAGGGCAGAGCAAACTTCTAAACTAACTGTATTTGCTATTGGCTTTGCCTCTTTGGGGAGGTTGCCTGGCTCCCTCTCAGATGATTGCAGGGCAAATGAAGCAGTGTAAAAGCGAGGCAGTGAGGGCATCAAAACAAGGGGCTGTCATTCCATCTGCATTAAGGATAAGTACTGAGCAAAGAATAGGCAAAGAATAGCGCTCCTTCTGCTGTTTACACGAGGAAGAATAACTTCAGTGCAACCTTGAGGGCAAGTGGAATTTCTTTCTCTTTTGTTAATATATCTCACTTCTTCCTCCCTCTTCCCCATCCTCTTCCTCTTTCTTTCTTTGTTCTCTCTTTCTTTCCTTCCTCCACCTTTCTTTTTTCTCTTTCTAAACAAGTAGCTTGCCTACATTCTGTGTACTCTACCAAATTTATGAAATTCAGCTGAAGATTATTTTTATGTCTGTAATATTTCCACATGACTAATTGCATTTAGTGAAAAGCTGACACCAGACAATTTCTTGGGCTCATTCAATGTTGGATTTATTAAAGCCCCAAATCATCCATCATCTCAACATTTGGCAGGTTATGTTTATAAATAAATTAAATTAACAAGTGTGTGCCGTGCTGGGTATTCATGTGTGGGAGGCAATGCAAACACAGATGTGTATTTGCCCATGTATAGTTGTGAATGTATTCCTCAGTGAGCGTCCTGACCCACATAGTCTGAAAATTTTGTGTCGACACACAGTGACTTTAAATTCAGTTTGTAATTGAGAACAAGATTTGATTTAATGAGAACATCTTCCTGTTCAACCCACACATAGATTGCTTCTAACTGGCTGCTGCTGCTAAGTTGCTTCAGTCGTGTCTGACTCTGTGCGACCCCACAGACCACGGCCCACTGGGCTCCGCCATCCCTGGGAGTCTCCAGGCAAGAATGCTGGAGTGGGTTGCCATTTCCTTCTCCAATGCATGAAAGTGAAAAGTGAAAGTGAAATCTCTCAGTCGTGTCTGACTCAGCGACCCCATGGACTGCAGCCTACCAGGCTCCTCCGTCCATGGGAGTTTCCAGGCAAGAGTACTGGAGTGGGATGCCATTGCTTTCTCCATCTAACTGGCTAGCTAGATGATATGAAGCAAAACGATTTGGTCCAAAGTTAAACTGAGCGGCAGGTTGGAGAGCTGGGTTGTAATCGTGCCCTGATGCCAGCTGCTTTGCAGACCTGGACAGTCACTGTCTCATCTTGGGTTTTAGTTTGTCATCAGTAAAATAAAAAGTTTATTTGTCTCTAAATCCAAGAATGGTCACGAGCCAAAGTCAAAAGTCCAACAGAGCAAAGAAAGTATCTAACAAAGATGGGTCAGTACAAATGTAGGGAATTGCTGGTAGTTGCTTTTTTTAATCAATTTATTTATTTTAATTGGAGGCTAATTATTTTACAATATTATGGTGGTTTTTGCCATACATTGACATGAATCAGCCATGGGTGGTCATGTGTTCCACCATCCTGAACCCTCCTCAACCCTCCTCCCACCTCCCTCCCCAGTCTATCCCTCTGGGTTGTCCCAGAGCACCAGCTTTGAACCCTGCTTCATGCACTGGTCATCTGTTTTACATATGGAAATGTACGTGTTTCAACGTTCTTCTCTCATAGCTTACCACCCTTGCCTTCTCCCACATAGTCCAAAAGTCTGTTCTTCGCATCTTTTTTATGTGTACTTACCTGCTGGTAACAAGGACCAATGTTATTTTCTCAGAGCTGAATTGACAGACCTCAGCTCAAGAACTGACACTTATCCACCCTGATTAACACATTTAAACTGAAATGCCAATTGAAAATGCAAATGAAGACTGGGAGGGAAAAGGGGTAGAGAAGATATTCATGCACCAGCAAAGGGCTGGGTGCTTTCTGTAGGTCAGGAAGAGGGAAGTCAGAGGCATGTTGTATAATACTTTACCAAGCTGCATCATTATCTTTTATTTTTATTAGGAAATATAGGAAAACCTTTTATCATCGTTATTATTAACAATAGTAGTTACAATTGCTATCAGTGTCACTATCAACAATATTTGATCAGCAGAAAACATGTGACCAATGACGAATCCATGATAGAGAAAACCAGAAACTCTAGTGGGCAAGGCAGACTATCTTTAGTAGACACTGTAAGTGAGTGTATTTCATAAATTAATTGTGATATTTATACAGATCTGGCAATAGTAGCTTGAGGATTCAATTCTATACCGATGTTTTCTTTGAATGTTATGGAATTCCAGAATTAGAAAGAACCTCAGCATTTTGTCCATCCCCTCGCTTCATCTCAACTTGGAATGGCAAATATATTTTAATATCAGGTGCCACTCTGACTGATTGATGATGGATGCCTAGAGTACTGCATTGGGAGGCATTTTGGAGCGTCAGACTTACAAGCTCAGAGAAAAGGAGGGTTGTGATCAATTATGTGTGTCTACCATGGGCACCCGTGGGAAGATTAAGCACTCATGCCATATATTCACTCTCCCCCAACATCACTATCCTGAAAAGCAAGAATTTGTTTCTGACTTTAAAGTTACCCTTGAGAAGAATGATCTACTTCCCTTAAGAATTCCCATTTTACACCTTTCATTAGGAGAAGGTGCTCCTTTGTATAGAACTTAGGGCAATTAAAATACAAGTTAAACTTGTTTAATTCTTGGGAGGATGGAGCCCTCCTGGATGCCACTTGGTAACAGAGATCTTTTTATTGATTTACAGGCTTGGGTTCCCAGAATTGGGGTCAGGATCTCCAGATGTGACATTTGATGAGTCAGTCTGATGAGATGTCTATTTTCTTGAAGGACTGGGGAGGCTTTAAGGAAAGAACTTATCCTAAGGGAAAAGAAAGTAAAACAGATAAGCCTAGTCTATAAGAAAGCCTTAGAAGTTGGAGAGAAAGGGTGATTCTGAAAATAACATGATCAGTCCCTCTTAAGATTACCTCCCAATCCAGCTCACAAGACTGTGATTTGTATTCTACCATCTGAGGAAGAGATAAATACAGAATAGAGAGACTGAGGTTTCACTGAATACTCTGAAAATCATTTTACTGGCACACAAGACTTTTGAGTCCATCCCTCCCTACCTATATGCAAAATACAAAAAGTAGAGAGGCATTTTCTCTTATTCACTCAGAATGGTTTTGGTAAAACTCCTAAGCAGTGACACTGATAATAACACAACAGTAATAACAAATTTATTGAGAGATTACCATGTGCCAGGTTGGGTTTCCCCAGTGGCTCCGTGGTAAAGAATCTGCCTGCAACGCAAGAGACACAGAAGACCTGGATTCGATCCCTGGGTCAGGAAAATCCCCTGGAGGAGGAAATGGCAACCCACTCCAGTATTCTTGCCTGGAAAATTCCATGGACAGAGGAGCCTGGAAGGCTATGGTCCATGGAGTCGCAAACAGTTGGATATGACTGAAGCAACTGAGCACGCAAGCACGTGTACCAAGTTAAGAGTGAAGTATTTATTTGTATTGTCTCCTTTGATTTTGATAGCAACCTCGTTAAAGATGAAGGGCTATTGGGTGGCACAGGTTGTTGAAAATGGCAAATCTAGCTTTGAAAGCTGGATAATATTCTTTACAGCTTGTGTTCTTACCACTGCTGTTCTGCTTCTTAGTATTGGAAGTAGGAAAAGGAGTAGTGCCATCCACCTGGTGGGTACCAGTAAATTAGCTCTGACGGTGGAAGGCAGATTCTCTGATTTGTAGTTTGCCAATTTCTGCAGTGTAAATACTGCCACAGTGGCAGAACGGAGCTACCAGTGTAAACCTACATGGAGTTGGAAGAGAACTCTCTGAGCCAGCACAAGATAGCTCTTGCCAATCACCATATCACAGTGGCACTACTGACACTTGAGAAGTCCCAGCACATGCAGGCGCACCAACAGAAGTGAAGCTGATAGACCAGGAAAAGACAATTTCTGGTACTAAGCTGAGAAGAACATGAATTGGTTAACATGCTTTTTGCCAAGAACACTACAATCACAGAACTGCAGAGTGAAAAAAGGAACACAGAATGGACCTTCATTCTTTAAACAAGAGGTTAAGGTCCAGAGAGAGGAACTAACTCATCCAGGTGACTTTTGATAAAGCTTGACCTGAAGACATAATTTTGTTACATATATTTTATTTCCCTTTATACTGTGCGACCTCAAATTTTGAAAAAGCTTTTTTAAAAAACAAAACAAAACAGTTTCTATATATTTTCGGAACTCCCTCATCCCTCATCTATCTTCCATACTTCTTAGATCCCTAAGTTGCACTGCCCTAACATGGGCTCAAGAAAGAATCTTACAAAGCAAAGGCTGATGAGAAAGGAGAAATCCCTGCCATTTCTTGGCCAGAGGCTATTGATTCTTCCCATTGATCTGGGCTCCAACACATGGCTTGCCAGCTCTAATATTACAACTATATAAAAGAGTTTGAATTTCTTAACTCTCCTCTTAAATTCACATTGTCAGGGCTTCCTGCCTCCAAAGCATGACTGCATGCCTCAGTGCACCCAGCTACTATGCCCCAGACTTCCAATATCCTGCTCAATGAAATGAGTTAGCCAGCCTGACTTCACTTAGGGACTAGTGATTTCTGAAATGGAGTCAAGTCCTTAATGTATCCTGCTTCTGCTTCCCCAGTCTATTAATTTCTCTTTCCTTCCCTCCAATGCTGCAGCCTTGAAGCAGCTGGTTCCAAAACAACTGGGGCAGAGGAGAGGGGAGAGGGAAGAGTTTATATAAATGAGCTGATCAGATGAGTCCCTACTGGAGTGTGGTGGGCAGAATAATAGCCCCAAAGATACTTATGTCTAATCCCTCAAATCTGTGAACATGTTACCTTAATGACAACAGGGACTTTGCAGGGTGATTCAGTTAAGGCTCTTGAGATGGGAAGACTATCCTGAATTATGGGTGGATCAATGTCACAGGGGTCTTTAGGAATGGAAGACCAGGGCAGAAGAGAAGATCACTGGGAAGTGATGTGAGGAAAGCTCAAACTGCTGTGCCAATTTTAAAGACAAGGGAAGGCTATTGCAATTAGTGCTTCAATGAACATTGGGGTATGTGTGTCTTTTTCAATTATGGTTTTCTCAGTGTAGTGGGATTGCTGGGTCATATGGTAGTTTTACCCCTAGTTCTTTTTTTTTTTTTTTTTAAGAAATCTCCAAACTATTCTCCATAGTGGCCATATCAACTTATAGTCCCCCAACAGAGCAAGAGGGCTCCCTCTTCTCCACACCCTCTCCAACATTTATTTTTCGAAGAGTTTTTGAGGATGGCCATTCTGCGTGGTGTGAATTGATACTTCACTGTAGTTTTGATTTGCATTTCTCTAATAAGTGGTGTTGAGCATTTTTTCATGTGTTTGTTGGCCATCTGTATGTCTCCTTCGGAGAAATGTCTATTTAGGTCTTCCTAGAAAAATGATATTGATGAACCTACGTGCAGGACAGGAATAGAGATGTTTGTATAGAGTACAGGCTTGAGAACATAGCAGGGGAAGGAGAGGTTGGTATGAATTGGGAGAGTAGCGCTGAAACATACACATTACCATATGTTAAATAAGTAGCTAATTGGAGGCTGTCGTATAACACAGGAAGCCCAACCCAGTGCTCTGTGATGACCTGGAAGGGGAGGATAGGGTGGGTGGTGAAGGAGGCTCAAAAGGGAGGGGACGTAATGTAAACTTATGACTGATTCACCTTGTTATATGGCAGAAACCAACACAACATTATAAAGCAACTTTCCTCCAATTAAAAATAAATTTAGAAAAAGATGAAGGAAGAGTCTGAGAGCTAGGGAATATGGGCAGCCCCTTTGAAACTGGAAAAGACAAAGAAATGAAGTCTCCTCTCGAGCCTCCAGCCAACCAGCTGTTTTGTCCTTTCCTGCTTCTGACAACTGGAGAGCTCCCAGTTTTGCTGTGAAACAAAACATCACTTTCCTTCTTATGCTGAAAAGGACACAGTTAGACGTATTACTTGTGCCTTAGGAGAGAGGCCCAGAAGAATGAAATAGATGAGGTAGGCAGGTGTGAGAAAGAGCACCAGGTAAGAGACCCGAGGCCTGAGTTTCGTTCCTTCTGCAGTCTTTTATTGGCTGCTTCTGGGCTGCTAATGCTATCCAGTAGCTGGCTGGATACAGTGGTGAACAAAAGGGGATAATCTGCCATCAAATGTCCTTAAGTAAGTCACTTCTCCTCCCTGGCCCTGGTTGGGTGGGTGGGGTCTCTCCTTGTGTTTCCAAGCTCCCTGGATCCAAGGATCAGATCCCTCAGGAAGCTTATAAAGACCCAAAGAATCCGTATTTATTGAATACCTGCTACATGTCAGTCATGCTAGAACACCTGACGTGGCTTCCACGAGACAGACTGTTTTTCTCAAGAAGGGGCAACAGGCACTTAGAGAAGCTAAATATCAAGATGCCTGGTAAGGTAAAGGGTGAGCCAACATGCCAACTAAGTCCGTCTGACTGCAAAACCATGAGAGCATTTTAGCCAATCCTGAGCAATGTTAGTTTCAAGTGTACAGAGTAGCGATTCAATATTTTTGTGGATTATACTTCATTATAGGTTATTAACAACATGATGGCTATAATTGCCTGTACTGTACAGTATATCCCTCTTGCTTATCTATTTTATCTATAGTAGTTTGTATATATTAATCCCACCCCCCTAATTGTCCCTCCTCCCATGAAATTGATTCTTACCTATTCTTGCTTTAATTTCTTCATTAGGCTCCATTCTCTTCCTCTTTCCCAGCACCTTGCAATTCATGAAACTTTTTTAAGGTGGATTAAGTCCTCTATGGATTGTCAATTTATTGTTACACTTGATAATGCTAACTGTCCTAGGAGGTTTCAAGGTATATCAAACTCTCATTACAGAAGATCAGGCTGAAACAGAAGGCTAAGGGACCTGCCAGGCTCACTCTGCTGGTTTGCAACAGACATGGAGCATTGCTAATAGATGTGGTCACATTGCTAATTAATAAGAAAAGGTTCAAAAACTAGCTTTTTCCCTGATTCTGCCACTATATGGAACCACCTTAGAAGAAAGGGTAAAATACCCATACCATGAAGCACATAACTCTAGGGTTTCCAGTTTGATCATAAAAAGAACAGGCATACAATGCAGGCAGAATTAGGACCTGTCATTTCCCAGTCAATTACTACCTTGATTCTGTTAGCTTTTGTCTGCAAAAGCAGCAGAACACTGTTTATAGTGAGAATGACTAATTTCATACACAGTTTAACTAGGTGGTTCAATCAAACTGTTCTTTCCTATGAAATTTGATGGTGGGAAATGATTACCACATAAAAAAGGTTTCACTCTGTTTGATTGAGTGATTTCTATAAAGCGTCTATATCATAATTTCATGGCTATGAACGTTAATTTTGCAATACCAACTGTAATTGGGTTCTGATAAAAAGACAACAGGTCCAAAATGGAGTCACTTACACTAAGATCCACGTTGCCAAACCAAGACTTAATATTTAATTACAGTTGTGCCTTCTCCCAAGAATGGAATCTTAAACCGGTCATCAGGAATGACCTGGTCAGCAATAATGGGGTTATCTGCCTGAGAGACCCCTGTCATCCCCTAAAGGAAGGTAAAGGGAAAGTGTTAGTCACTCAGTCATGTCCAACTCCTTGAGACCCCATGGACTGGAGCCCACCAGGCTCTTCTATCCCTGGGATTCTCCAGGCAAGAATACTGGAGTGGGTAGCCATTCCCTTCTCCAGGGGATCTTCCCAACCCAGAGTTTGAACCCAGGTTTCCTACATTGCAGGCAGATTCTTTACTGTCTGAGCCACCAGGGACGCCACAGAGGAAGGTAGTCTTGCCACAATCAATCCACTTTTTGTTAGCATAACTTTCTCAATCTTCTTTCATCTGCCTATGAAAGTCTTTCATTTTGTACAGCTCAGAGCTCCTCTCTCTCTGCTAGATAGGATACTGCTTGACTTAATGAATCACTGAGCAAAACCAATATGATCTTTAAATTTTAGTTGAATATTATTTTTTAACCGTATTGGTGGCAGTGACAGGATCCAAAAGAAACTTTTGATGACTCTGGGGACAACAAGAAACAAAGGCATTGGTATCCATGAACCCTTTGAGTTCTCTGTTTTTTTCATCATTTTTGAAGGCCACGAATAAGGTTTTCTTGTTTCTGAGCCAGTGGTCCCCAACCTTGTTGGCACCAGGGACCTGTTTCATGGAAGACAGTTTTTCTATGGCCCAGGGAAGGGGAAAATGATTTTGGGGATGATTCTCATAAGGAGCTCACCACCTAGATCCCTCGCATTAACAGTTCATGTAGAGTTCATGCTCCTATGAGAATCTAATGCTGTCACTGACCTGATAGGAGGTGAAGCTCAGGCGGTAGTTGTAGTGATGGGGAGCAGCTGTAAATACAGATGAAGCCACACTCTCCTGCCCACCATTTACTGCCTACTGTGGAGCCCTGTTCTCAACAAGCCAACCAGTCTGTGGCCCAGGGACTGGGGACTCCTGTTTTCAGATTCACTCTCTTTGCATTGAGCTCTCAGTTTAATTTGCTTTCTTCTCCAGGGCAGGTCAGTTTGACTAACAGATCATTCCATCTGGAACCCAAGCCCTGGCCCTAAGCTCAGTCCAGAGCTACCCATGTGGTTGAAATCTGAGTTGCCAGTCCTCCTTTGTTGGGGATCTGCTGATTCAGTTCTTTCCCCAGTCCCCACCTCCACATTGGGGATCCTCTGGTGGATCACACAAGGTCTTCTACGGTCATTCGACAGTAACACCTTTTGGTTACTGCTGATTAATGTGCACATGAAATAAAGGCTATTGCTAATGGGAATTTCAAAAGCCATAAAACTGATGGGCCAGATGGAGCACTTAAAAGCTGTTAGAGGACTCCCCATCTAACTTGAAGACTCCTGTGTTAGGAGAAGTTGGTCACAAAGTAGGTTAGATTGACACTAGGTCAACCATCAACCTCAAGAAAACCTCCAGGAAATGAGGCACACTGTAAAACACCAGAGAGTCATCAATCAAGTGGAATATCATTTTTAGGTGTTACTTTGGCTCCAGGAGACCTAAATTTAGCTCAGTTCAGTTCAGTCGCTCAGTCGTGTCCGACTCTTTGCGACCCCATGAATCGCAGCACGCCAGGCCTCCCTGTTCATCATCATCTCTCGGAGTTCACCCAGACTCACATCCATCGAGTCAGTGATGCCATCCAGCCATCTCATCCTCGGTCGTCCCCTTCTCCTCCTGCCCCCAATCCCTCCCAGCATCATATAAAGCAGAAGTAGATGTTTTTCTGGAACTCTCTTGCTTTTTCCATGATCCAGCGGATGTTGGCAATTTGATCTCTGGTTCCTCTGCCTTTTCTAAAGCCAGCTTGAACATCAGGGAGTTCATGGTTCACGTATTGCTGAAGCCTGGCTTGGAGGATTTTGAGCATTACTTTACTAGCATGTGAGATGAGTGCAATTGTGCGGTAATTGGAGCATTCTTTTGCAAAGAAATTAAATCTTTAACTTCCAAAGAAGTTGGCACACCTTCTTATTTCACATCCAAGAACTGTGGTTATAGAAACCACAGATGTCTACAAAAATGACGAAATCTTATTAAGGACAACTAGAATTCCCAGGTGACACTAGTGGTAAAGAACCCACTTGCCACTGCAGGAGACGTAAGGGAAATGGGTTTGATCCCTGGGTTGAGAAGATCCCCTAGGGAAAGGCATGGCAACCCACTTTAGTATTCTTGCCTGGCAAATCCCAGGGACAGAGAAGCCTGGTGGGCTACAGTCCATAGCGTCACAAACAGACACTACTGAAGGGACTTAGCACTCGGCACAGATGTCTACAAAACCCACAAAATCTTACTAAGGAGAGCTAGAGTTACAGTGGCCGTTATGAGGAATATTCCAAATAGATAAGATCATTATAGAAATGCTCTTGAAAGCAAGGGCTCCCTAATCAAATAGAATTGGATTTATCTTAATTGGTATGCAGAAGCCTCTAGAAGCCTTCAAAATTTCAAATTAGCTTCATTGAAAGATTTGTTGCAAAATAAATCTTTAATTAAAAACTAGAGACACGAAAGGTAACTAAAACAAAAGACCATATGATGAATGCAGCTCCTACCACTCCTCCCCTCTTTCCTTACTTAATTACTCATTCTGCTAATACACGTTCAGAATTGTCTTCCAGTCTGAAGAGACTACATGATCATACCCAAAGTCCACCAAGCTGGAGGCCTTACAGACACCCCCATGCTGCTGCTAAGTCGCGTCAGTCGTGTCCGACTCTGTGCGACCCCATAGACGGTAGCCCACCAGGTTCCCCCGTCCCTGGGACTCTCCGGGCAAGAACACTGGAGTGGGTTGCCATTTCCTTCTCCAATGCATGAAAGTGAAAAGTGAAACTGAAGTCCCTCAGTCATGTCCGACTCTTCGCGACCCCATGGACTGTAGCTTACCAGGCTCCTCCGTCCGTGGGATTTTCCAGGCAAGAGTACTGGAGTGGGGTGCCATTGCCTTCTCTGAGATACCCCCATATCTACCTTCAAATGAGGGTTCATGTGTGGGTCCCTCCCAGGTTTGACAGAACCTTGAGGAATTTTCTAGTAAACTGTTTCCTTATTCCCATAAACTGCCAAGGGAAACTACAATTAGAATTAATGGAAAACTTTGCCAGTGTCTGGTAGATACTCAGGCTGAACTTTCTGTCTGAAACCCCACTTAGGCTTTCCAAAGAGCACAGTGGTAAAGAATCTGCCTGCTAGTGCAGGAGATGTAGGTGACGTAGGTTGGTTTCTGGGTCTAGAAGATCCCCTGGAGTAGAAAGTGGCAACCCACACCAGTATTCTTGCCTGGAAAATTCCATGGACAGAGGAGCCTGGTGGGCTGCATCCATGGCTCCACAAAGAGTCGGATGCAACTGAGCACACATAGAATGCAGAACCTGCAGATGGGGTCCTGGGAAAACTGGCAGAAGCCGATGAAGGGTGAAGATTCTTGCCAGCAACAGATCTCTTGAGTATCAGTCCACAGAGCCCAGTTGAGAGAGAAAAATAAAATTTCTTATGGTTCCCTCCCTTCTAAATTCAGATCCATTGGTTACTGATCATTTCTCTTCCAGCAGCAGCTTTACCTTTTGGTTTGTCTTGTTTTGTGTCCTGAGAATTTGGCTTGGTAACTGTCAGGTTGGGGACCCCATACTATGGCCAGGCAGAAGTGTGAGTTACAGGATCCTTCCAAATTGTTGCCAGCCCTCAAGGGAAATGCCTGTTCTTCCTTTAGGCTTCCCAGATGGTGCTAGTGGTAAAGAATCTGCCTGCAATGCAGGAGACCCAGCTTAGATCCCTGAATCAGGAAGATCCCCCAGGGAATGGCAATCCACTCCAGTTCTCTTGCCTAGAGAATCCCATGGACAGAGGAGCCTGGTGGGCTACAGTCCATGGGGTCACAAAGAGTCAGACACAATTGAGCGACTACACTTTCACTTCACTTTCACCCCTAACTTAAATGTACCCAGAGGGAAAGAAAAAACCATCTGTAGCTGTTGTGTGGAAGGACTTACTTAAACATACCAAAGACAGAACATAGAAAAACATAGAATTTTTTCCAGAACATAGAATTCCAAAACATAGAATTTTTTTGATTTGCCTCTTAGTTGGAGATCTTCCTGATAGGAAAAAAAACACTGAAGATAATGTGGTTGAATGCATATATCAGCCCCTTGATGTCATTTAGGCTGTAGACCAATTCTTTGAGGAATTAAAAATAATTGTCCTTATCTTACAAATTTTTGCAAAACTAGAAATTCAGATCTTGAAACTATTAAAAATCCACCTTTTCTCTTTTCTTTTTTTAAAAACCAATCCCCAAAGCTTTCCTATTCATCTCAAAGAGCTTGTGAATATTGTAAACATTCTGACCTTTAGGAAACAAGAATCCTTCTTGGAGGTACTTGCCTTCTTTTACTATGCCTTTGAGATGTAAATGTTCTATCAAGTCTTCAAAAAAGGACTGGGGGAATGCTATTTGGAATGTAGGCAAATGAACAATCATGTATCTTCTCTACAAATACTAATAAAAACTTAAAGTCATCTGATCAGGTAATCTAAACTTATTGTATCTGCCAGAAACATGATTTGGATCGAACGTTTCTCTCATAAACTAATGAGTTTTGCATTATCAAATCTGCCTCATTGCTAAAATTTTAAAACAAATGTTATAAGGTTTCTGTTTGTAGCTGTCTGTCTATATGTATCTGTATATGTTGTTCATGTGTGATTTTTTTTACCTCCTGATGATACTATTAATATTAATTTATAAAAAATCTTTTTTTAATTGGCTTTTAAAAAAGAGTGTTGATATGAATTAAGTATTTCTCAACCTCTCGGAAATGTGGAAAATAATCCATAAATTTTTCAAGTTCAAATGACCTGAAATTATCTTTAGTAAATAAAAGCTAATTTAATTTTGTTTATATAATTGAAATAGGTATGTCTTCAGAGTTATTAGGCTTCCCTGGTGGCTCAAGTTAAAACATCTGCCTCCGATGCGGGAGACCCGAGTTCGATCCCTGGGTTGGGAAGATCCCCTGGAGAAGGAAATGGTAACCCACTCCAGTATTCTTGCCTAGAGAATCCCATAGACAGAGGAGCCTGGTAGGCTACAGTCCACAGGGTTGCAAAGAGTCGGACACAACTGAGCAACTTCACTTCCTTCACTTCCTTCCTTCAGAGTTATTGGCATTAAAAATAATGAAGACATGCAGCTTTATTTCCACATGGGTTTACAAGTTAAAGAAATGCATATTATTTCTTTTATAAAATTTGTCAGCAAGCAAAGTAACTTGGTATGATGAAATTTTATGAGAAATTTAAACATACTTGTTGAGAACAAGTGAATTAAATTGAAGTAAGTGGGATGAGAGCTTTTAGGTAAACTTTTAAACAATTATTATGTGTGTCTACTTTAAAATAGACTCCAAAATCTCTTTGATAATTTAAAACAGTAAAATGTTGATGTTAAATTAAATGATGGAAATTTATTGAATATCTAGATTATTTCCAAATAAGAAAAACTACCAAAATACCAAAGAATGTGCTAACCATCAGACAATTTCACTCATCTCCCATGCTAGTAAGGTCATGCTTAAAATCTTGAATGCTAGGCTTCAGCATTATGCAAAGCAAAGACTTTCAGATGTCCTAGCTGGGTTTAGAAAAGAAAGAGGAACTAGAGATCAAATTGCCAACATTCGCTGGATTATAGAGAAAGAAAGAGAGTTTCAGAAAAACACCTATCTCTGTTTCATTGATTACACTAAAGCCTTTGATTTTGTGGATCATAAAAAAACTGCGGAAAGTTCTTAGAGAGATGGGAATACTACATCTTACCTGTCTTCTGAGACACCTGTATGGAACAACTGATTGGTTCAAGATTGAGAAAGGAGTGTGACAGGACTGTCTGCTGTCACTCTATTTGTTTAACCTATACGCTAAGCACATCATGAAAAATGCTGGGCTGGATGAGTTACAAGCTGGAATCAAGATAGGCAGGAGAAACATCAACAACCTCAGATATGCGTATGACAACCATCCTAATGGCAGAAAGCAAAGAGGAACTAAAGAGCCTCTTGATGAGGGTGAAGGAGGAGAGTGAAAGAGCCAGGTTAAGACTAACTGTTAAAAAAAATTAAGATCATGGCATCTGGCCTCATCACTTCATGGCAAATAGAAGAGGAAAAGGTGGAAGGAGTGACAGATTTCCTCTTCTTGGGCTCCAAAATCTCTGTGGATGGTGACTGTAGCCATGAAATCAGAAGATGATTGCTTCTTGGCAGGAAAGCAATGACAAACCTAGACAGTGTGTTGAAAAGCAGAGACATTACTCTGCTGACAAAGGTCTGTATCGTTAAGGCTATGGTGTTCCCAGTAGTCACATATGGTTGTGAGAGCTGGACTGTAAAAAACCAGAATGCCAAAGAATTGATGCCTTTGAACTGGAGTAGACTCCTGAAAGGCCTTTGGGCTGCAAGATCAAGCCAGTCAATCTTAAGAGAGATCAATCCTGAATATTCAGTGGAAGGACTGATGCTGAAGCTGAAGCTCCAGAATTTTGGTCATCTGATGCTCACAGACGACTCACTGGAAAAGTCCCAAATGCTGGGAAAGATCGAGGACAGAGAAGAGGGTGTCAGAGGATGAGATGCCTGGATAGCATCACCAATGCAATGAACATAACTTGGGCAAACTCAGAGATGGTGAGGGACAGGGAAGCCTGGCGTGCTGCAATACATGGGGTCTCAAAGAGTCAGACATGACTGGGCAACTGAACAACAACCAAAATATTAATCACTGAACATAGGTCTATCTACTTTTGGCTAATTACTGGGACAGTAAATATATTTGGATCTGTTAGTAAATTTTTTCTGTGCTATATTGAACAACTGTACTATGAAAGAAGTATCAGTTCAGTGCAGTTGCTCAGTCGTGTCCGACTCTTTGCGACCCCATGAATCGCAGCACGCCAGGCCTCCCTGTCCATCACCAACTCCTGGAGTTCACTCAGACTCACGTCCATCGAGTCAGTGATGCCATCCAGCCATCTCATCCTCTGTCGTCCCCTTCTCCTCCTGCCCCCAAACCCACCCAGCATCAGACTCTTTTCCAATGAGTCAGCTCTTCGCATGAGGTGGCCAAAGTACTGGAGCTTCAGCTTTAGCATCATTCCCTCCAAAGAAGGAGAAGGCAGTGGCACCCCACTCCAGTACTCTTGCCTGGGAAATCCCATGGACGGAGGACCCTGGTGGGCTGCAGTCCATGGCGTTGCTAGAAGTCGGACACGACTGAGCACTTTCACTTTCATGCATTGGAGAGGGAAATGGCAACCCATTCCAGTATTCTTGCCTGGAGAATCCCAGGGGCCAGGAAGCCTGGTGGGCTGCCGTCTATGGGGTCGCACAAAGTCAGACACGACTGAAGCGACTTAGCAGCGGCAGCAGCACCTCCAAAGAAATCCCAGGGCTGATCTTCAGAATGGACTGGTTGGAAGTATATGTTTGTAAAAATTATGAAATGCACTTATATATTTGCCATCTCAAGGACTCTGGTGTAACAGAGCTCACAATTGCCTACAACTTAGTTTTCACTAGAAATTGAGGCTTCTAAGGGTTAAAAGGGTTTCTCTGGTGGCTCAGATGGTAAAGAAACTGCTTTCAATGCAGGAGACCCAAGTTCAATCCCCGGGTCAGGAAGATACCCTGAAATAGAAAATGGCAACCCACTCCAGTGTTCTTACTGGGAGAATTCCATGGACAGAGCAGCTTGACAGGCTACAGTCCATAGGGTCACTAAGAGTCCAACACGACTAAGTGACTTTCACCTCATTTCAAGGGTTAAAACTCTAATTGGTGTGTGCTATTAAAACTACTAAAAATAATTAGGGAAACAACTCTATGTACAAGGAAAATTATTGTGTTTTTGGCTGAGGTATCAGTTCAGCCGCTCAGTCGTGTCCTACTCTTTGCAATCCCATGAACCGCAGCACGCCAGGCCTCCCTGTCCATCACCAACTCCCAGAGTCCACCCAAATCCATGTCCATTGTGTCAGTGATCCCAACCAACCATCTCATCCTCTGTCGTCCCCTTCTCCTCCTGCCCTCAATCTTTCCCAGCATCAAGGTCCTTTCAAATGAGTTAGCTCTCTGTACCAGGTGGCCAAAGTATTGGAGTTTCAGCTTTAGCATCAGTCCCTCCAATGAACACCCAGGACTAATCTCCTTTAGGATGGACTGGTTGGATCTCCTTGCAGTCCAAGGAACTCTCAAGAGTCTTCTCCAACACCACAGTTCAAAAACATCAATTCTTCAGCACTCAGCTTTCTTTATAGTCCAACTCTCACATCCAAACATGACTACTGGAAAAACCATAGCCTTGACTAGACAGACCTTTGTTGGCAAAGTAATGTCTCTGCTTTTTAATATGCTGTCTAGGTTAGGCTGAGGTATGGAGATACATTTTTTTAAGAAAAGAAAATAAATTTATGTTAAAGTTAAAATGGTTATTTCAAGATCAAAAAGAGGAGAATAAAGGACAAAATGGTATAAAATGTTGGGAAGTGGTGGTCCAGTGGTTAAAAATCCACCTGCGAATGTAAAGAACACAGTTTCCTTCCCTGGTGCAGAAACTAAGATTCCACATGCCATGGCATAATGAAGCCTGTGAGCTACAACTGTTGAAGCCCATTGGCCCGAGAGACTATGCTCTGCAACAAAAGAAGCCACTGCCATAAGCGCACGTGATGCCCAAAGCTTTCCCATACACTGGTGTCAAATTAAATCTCCGAGACAGAGTTCTGGGTGAAGTAGACAAGAATAGCTTTAGTGCTTTGCCAGTCAAAGGGGGCCACAGTGGGCTCATACCCTCAAAAGACCATGTGTCCCAACTTGAGGAAGATAGTGAGAAGCTTTATAGAAGTTGTTCAAAGAGAATATGATGTGCTCATGGACCTTCTTCTGATGGGTTGGTGGTGAGGCATTAGGAGTTAGCCTCATCAGCCTGCAGATCCAACTGGTCTGGGATCTCCATGTTTGTGGGCAGCACAACATTGTTAATCGTTAACTTCTCTTACCTGGACAGGATTTCAGTATCTGCAAAACAGATAAAAAATATTGTGTGTATACTTTGATGGGGAAATAGGACCTTGCCCCAAGGCTGCTCTTGACTGTTTTACTTTGGTATCCCATTCCCTCCCCTTCCTAATTAACAACTGCTTGCACCTGCCCATTGGAACTCTGGGATGGTCATGGAGGCTGAATGAAGCCTGTCTCCTATAATCAAGGAAATAAGGAACACAGACTTTGTGCCCAGGAGCCTGCATGGTATCACCCACATCATAACTAGAGAGTAGCGCTCGCTCACTGCAACTAGAGAAAGCCTGTGTGCTGCAACAAAGACACAGTGCAGCCATGAATTAATGAATTAAAAAATTAAAAGAATATTAAAAAAAAAAAAAGGTGGGAAGAGAGTATGGCCAAGGTAGCTAAAATTGAGTTGCTATTTTAAGTCTTTTTAATAATAAGCTTATATTAATACCAATAGTGTGCCTATGTAAAAACTAGACTTAATTTTTTTTTTTTAATCTACTAAAAGAACAAAGCTTTCTGGTAGTTGTCTGGTGTCCTAGTGGTTAGGATTTAGGGGTTCTACTGCTGTTGCCTGGATTCAACTGTTGGTTGGGGAACTCTGCCTGGTGAGGCCAAAAATATATACATATATTTTTTGGGATTTCCCTGGTAGTCCAGTGGGTAAGACTGTGCATTTCTACTGCAGAGGGTATGGGCACAATCCCTGGTCAGGGAACTAAGATCCCACATGCTGTGAGGTGCAGTATGTGGGATATCCCCCCCACCAAAAAAAAAAAAAACAGAAAAATTTTTCTTTGACTCCTGGTCTGCTCTTGATAAAAAATTATGAAAGGTTTGTCTTTACCAATTAGTAATCTCCCTAGGAAACAAAAACTCTATGTTTTTCAAAATAATTTCCCATGTTTCAAGTTGTCTTTATCAAGTCTTTGATTTCTTTAAAAAAATTGAGTCTTCTTTACTAAAATAGCTAAGGGTGCTTTTTTGTTTGTTTTGATTTGCTTTGTTTCATAAGTATTTAACTTTTTGTATTTGCCTGTGAAGTCCTTATTGTTACTATGATAAGTGGATAAACTAAGTACTATTTCACAGAGCCCTAAGATCCTATTTGACCAAATGTTTTAAAACCTTTAGATATTTTTGACAAATATGTTCCAATTCAAATTCTAAATAAAATCTTTTTGGGGATTTTACAGAGGATGCTTGGAAAATTGCAAAAGGTTTCTTATCTCTCCTTATAAAAGAATTGCTATGCTAATTAAACTTATGTTAAATCACATGAAGCATTGTCAAATAAGTGGTGTTAAACCTTTTTCAGTTCTGATATATCCCAGTGTAGTGTTATCCATCATAATTTTAGTTATTATGTTAAAATGTTGTATGCTTAGAAATAAGAAAGTTCCCTTGTCAGTTGCATTGCAATGATATTTTATCAGGCCTTCACCCACTTTTAAGTCTTTGTCATTTATAGTTAGTTTTCCTCTGATGTTTTTGGAAAAGTGAAACTCATGGAAAGTATCTTACCAAGTGCTCCTGACCACTGACACTGCTGTGAAATTAAACAGCATTGGGCCTTGGGTACACATATCCCAGCTGAAGAAGTGTCCACCAGACACATCTGATTCTGTGTAAATGCTGGAAACCCCCAAATCAAATCAACTAGGAAGAGGCAGTTACTTTAAGGTAGACTGCTTCTACTCAAGGCACTGGATCAAGACTTCATACTTTAACTAAACAGGAAAACCTTTTTCTCCTCTTTCTTTTTACTTTGGCATTACTCTGAAAGATAACACCATCATCCATATCTCACAGGCCACTGCTAACTGGGGTAAATTTTCAGACTGCTGGATCTGTCCTCAAAAATTCCAATCTGTCCATGAGTCTAAAGACCTCCTGGTTTTCCCTGTGACCAATTTTTATTTTATTCCCGTTGTCATCATATACTATAATTGACCCTCCTCAAAAGTCACTTACAGAGCTGGCTTTTATGGCCAGAACATCCACTGCCGTGTTTCCACCCTTCTCTTTTGATAACTGGACATGGCCAACTAGACTCAAATGCCTACGCAAGTTGTGGTATATTTACACTACTAATCTTCTAAAACAATAAAATGGGAAAGACTAGAAATCTCTTCTGGAGAAGGAAATAGCAACCCACTCCAGTGCTCTTGCCTGGAGAATCCAATGGATGGAGGAGCCTGGTGGGCTGCAGTCCATGGGGTCACAAAGAGTCGGACACAACTTCACTTTCACTTTTCACTTTCATGCATTGGAGAAGGAAATAGCAACCCACTCCAGTGTTCTTGCCTGGAGAATCCCAGGGACTGGGGAGCCTGGTGGGCTGCTGTCTATGGAGTCGCACAGAGTTGGACATGACTGAAGCGACTTAGCAGCAGCAGAGATCTCTTCAAGAAAATTAGAGATAACAAGGGAACATTTCATGTCAAGATAGGCACAATAAAGGACAGAAATGGTATGGCCCTAACAGAAGCAGAAGATATTAAGAAGAGGTGGCAAGAATACACAGAAGAACTATACAAAAAAGATCTTCATGACCCAGATAATCACAAGAGTATGATCACTCACCTAGAATCAGACATCCTGGAATGGGAAATCAAGTGGGCCTTAGGAAACATCACTACAAACAAAGCTAATGGGGGTGATGGAATTTTAGTTGAACTAGTTCAAATCCTAAAAGATGATGCTGTGAAAGTGCTGCACTCAACATGCTAGCAAATTTGGAAAACTCAGCAGTGGTCATGGGACTGGAAAATGTCAGTTTTCATTCCAATCCCAAAGAAAGGCAATGCCCAAGAATGCTCAAACTACCACACAATTGCACTCATCTCACACGCTAGTTAGTAAAGTAATGCTCAAAATTCTCTAAGCCAGTCTTCAACAATACGTGAACCATGAAATTTCAGATGTTCAAGCTGGTTTTAGAAAAGGCAGAGGAACCAGAGATCAAATTGCCAATATCTGTTGGGTGAACAGAAAAGCAAGAGAGTTCCAGAAAAACATCTACTTCTGCTTTATTGACTATGCCAAAACCTTTGATTGTATAGACCACAACAAACTGTGGAAAATTCAGGAGATGGGAATACCAGACCACCTGATCTGCCTCTTGAGAAACCTGTATGCTGATCAGGAAGCAACAGTTAGAACTGGACATGGAACAACAGACTGGTTCCAAATCAGGAAAGGAGTTCATCAAGGCTGTATATTGTCACCCTGCTTATTTAACTTATATTCAGAGTACATCATGAGAAATGCTGGGGTGGAAGAAGCACAAGCTGGAATCAAGATTGCCTGGAGAAATATCAATAACCTCAGATATGCAGATGGCACCACCCTTATGGCAGAAAGGGAAGAAGAACTGAAAAAAAAAACCTCTTGATGAAAGTGAAAGAGGAGAGTGAAAAAGTTGGCTTAAAACTCAGCTTTCAGAAAACTAAGAATGGCATCTGGTCCCATCACTTCATGGCAAATAGATGGAGAAACAATGGAAACAGTGACAGATTTTATTTGGTGGGGTGGGGGTGGGGGCTCCAAGATCACTGCAGATGGTGATTGCAGCCATGAAATTAAAAGACGCTTGCTCCTTGGAAGAAAAGTTATGACCAACCTAGACAGCATATTAAAAAGCAGAGATATTATCTTGCCAACAAAGGTCCATCTAGTCAAGGCTATGGTTTTTCCTGTGGTCATGTATGGATGTGAGAGTTAGACTATAAAGAAAGCTGAGTGCCAAAAAATGGATGCTTTTAAACTGGTGTTGGAGAAGACTCTTGAGAGTCCCTTGGACTGCAAGGAGATCCAACCAGTCCATCCTAAAGATCAGTCCTGAATATTCATTGGAGGGACTGATGTTGAAGCTGAAACTCCAATACTTTGGCCACCTGATGCAAAGAACTGACTCATTTAAAAAAAAACCCTGATACAGGGAAAGATTGATGGCAGGAGGAGAGGAGAAGGGGATGACAGAGGATGAGATGGTTGGATGGCATCACCGACTCAATGGAGGTGAGTTTGAGCAAACTCCAGAAATTGGTGATGGACAGGGAGGCCTGGTGTGTTGTGGTCCATAGGGCCGCAAAGAGGTGGACATGACCGAGAGACTGAACTGAACTGCACTGAACTGAATGCTCTTATAATTATCCAATTATCTAAAGGAGATCTGCCACCAGTCACACAGAGATCTCATCAGCAGCACCCTTTTTTGCAAGAAGTTTAGAACAACTTTTTATTTCAGACTAGGAGATTTACTTCCCAAATGCACCGAAAAGCCAAGTGACCTCTGGCCTGAACAGGCAAATACAACAGTCCCTGCAAATGAACCCATGAATAGTGCCACCTTAGTGTCTTTTGTCCCCTAGCGGGTTTTAATCTTTGTCTGAGGGGGCACTTATTCTGCTTGGGTCTATGAATGCTGAGATGACTCGTGCATAACAAGGCAATGCCTTTTAGGTCATCTATTAATAAGTGTGACTCTAACTGTCCACAATCAAACTGAGACACGTCTTTGGTCAACTCTCCTGCATTTGTTGAGTTAGAAGGCACCTACCAGGAGGCATTCATGATTCAGGATTTGCTTCCTTTTAGCAACTTCCTTGCCTAGAAGAGAGTATAAATGAGGTTATGATCAAGAACTTCTCCTTAAGAATGGGATCTTCCAGTGAGTCGTCACGAATGACTTGGTCAGCCCTAGTGGGGCCTTCTGCTTGATAGAAACTTGCCACCCTAAAGGAAGGTGACCTTGTCACAACCAACTGAATTTTGGCAGATATATCTTTCTTGTTCCTCTCCCTTCTGCCTACAGTTCTTTCATTTTGTACAGCTCCTTGGAGATACTTTCTGTGTGGTAGGTGGGATGCTGCCCAATTCATGAATTACTGAATAAAGCCTAGACCATCTTGCACTCTTAGGTTCATTGCATTTTTCACAATAGCTAAGATGTGGAAACAATCTAAACATTCATTGACAGATGAATGGATAAAGAAAATGTGATATATTTATACAATGGAATACTACCCAACCATTAAAAAGAATGAACTCTTGCCATTTACAACAATAGGTGGACCTTGAGGGTATTATGCTAAGTAAAATAAAATAGATGAAAGTAAAAAAGTTGGCTTAAAACTCAACATTCAGAAAATGAAGATCATGGCATCTGGTCCCATCACTTCATGGCATTAGATGGGAAACAATGGAAATAGTGACAGACTTTACTTTTGGGGTCTTCAAAATCACTGCAGAGGTGACTACAGCCATGAAATTAAAAGATGCTTGCTCCCTGAAAGAAAAGCTATGACAAACCTAGATAGCATATTAAAAAGCGGAGACATTACTTTGCCAACAAAGGTCCATCTAGCCAAAGCTATGTTTTTCCAGTAGTCATGTATGGATGTGAGTGTTGGACTATAAAGAAAGCTGCATGCCAAAGAATTTATGGTTTTGAACTGTGGTGTTGGAGAAGACTCTTGAGAGTCCCTTGGACTGCAAGAAGATACAACCAGTCCATCCTAAAGATCAGTCCTGAATATTCACTGGAAGGACTGATGCTGAAGCTGAAACTCCAATACCTTGGCCACCTGATGTGAAGAGCTGACTTTTCAGACAGGAGGAGAAGGAGACAACAGAGGATGAGATGGTTGGATAGTATCACCAAGTCGATAGACATGAGTTTGAGTAAGCTCTGGGAGCTGATGATGGACAGGGAAGCCTTGAGTGCTGCAGTACACAGGGTTGCAAAGAGTTGGACATGCCTGAGCGACTGAACTGAACTGAAAATAAATCAGACAGGGAAAGAAAAGAACTGCATGATTTCACTTATATATAAGATCTAAAACCACAAACAAACATAATAAAACAGAAACAAACTCACAGATACAGAAAACAGACCAGTGGTTTTCAGAAGGGAGAGTGGTTACAGAGTGAGCAAAATGGATGAAAAGGATTAAGAGGTACAAACTTCCAGTGATAAAATAGCTAAGTACATGGAGATGTAATGTACAGCTTGGGAAACATGGTTAATAACATTGTTTTAGCTTTGTATGGTGACAGACTGTAACTAGACTTATCATGCTGGTCATTTCATAATGTATGTAAATGTCAGATTATTATTTTGTACCCCTGAAACTAATACTGTATGTCAGTTATATTTCAATTAAAAAGTTAAAGTCAGTTATTTTTTTTTAAACAGTTCCAAAAGAAAGAAAAACAAAGCCCCCCTACCCTTAGACTTAAACTCTCTGGTGTTGGGGAGAGTGAAAGAAAGGATGAAGGTGGAGGGACAGGAAAAAGGTAGAAAGAGAGAATGGGTTGGATCTCACAAGAATGTGAATGTGCAGATAAAAACTCAACTTTCTGCTCTAAAAACTCTTGCAATATGAAACAATAAATTGCAATGCAAATTTGCTTCTCTAAGTAACAAGGGACTGAAACCCAGGCTCAGCTGGGTTCCCTGGATTTATTTATAAGGGGGAAAAACGTGCTTTGGATCACCTAGGGAACCTGGCTGCATTTAAGATGACAATGTTTGCTGCAGATTCTCTCCCGCTACCATTTCCTTGGAGCCTGTGGGCCTGGCTTGTGTTGAGAGATACCCCTGAGGTTATACCTACCATGAGGCTGAGGTAGGCTACTGCCACCTGGCTTTCAGGGAACTAGAAAGTGATTTTGAGTAGCTATTCACCCTAAATTGTTGCCTGGAAAATTTCATGGACAGAGAAGCTTGGCAGGCTACAGTCCATGGGGCCACAGAGAGTTGGACATGACTGAGCCACCGAGCACGCACACACACATGTTCATCCTAAATACCTCATCTCCCTACCCAGCCTACGCTGCCTACCGATTTCTCTCCTGTTCTTCGAATATTAAGGTAACTCACAAGAGAGAGTTTGGGGGAAATTCTAACTTAAGTGGATAATTTTTCCCTTAAAGAGTTGACTGATTTATAAGGGTACATAATGTTGGATGTTGAGTGGTAGAGGCTGGGCTGACATTCAAGCCCTTGACTTTCTGTTGCAGAAAGGGGAACCCCTTCCAGGGCCCAAAACTGGACTCTTGTTTTAACACTCGGAAATGAATTGTCTGAGGAGACACATGTGCTAACGTGGAGAGCAGTAGTGTAAGGGAACCCAGGAGAACAGCTCGGCTACTTGGCTTGCAGTCTTGAGATTTATGACTAGTTTTATGATAGGATTAGTTTCTGGGTTGTCTTTGGCCAATCATTCTGACTCAGAGTCCTTCCTGGTGGTGCATGCCTTGTTCAGCCAAGATGGATGCCAGTGAGGAGGATTCTGGGAGGTGGTCAGACATGTGGTGTCACCTTTTGACCTTTCCTGAACTCTTCTGGTTGGTGGTGGCTTATTAGTTTCGTATTCCTTACCAGGACCTCCTGTCATAAACTAACTCATGCAAATGGTTACTATGGTGCCTGGCCAGGGTGGGCGGTTTCAGTCAGTCTGCTTCCCCTAATACCTCTGGCCGTAAAGCTCTTACATTGCTACACTGGCAACTTAGATGATAAATGTTCTGGGGAAGTTGAGGACAGAGCAGCCCCACATCTGGTGAATAGGTTTCTAACCCTTATCAAGAGCTTCTGACTGAGTTAAGTGCTGTCTTGAAAGTTCCTGAACATAGCCACACATACTAGATCTTCCTGAATCTTTGCCACAGTTATTCCCATTTTATAGATGTGGAAACTGGAGGCACTAAGAGGTTGACTGTCATGCCCAAAACACACAGTCAGTAAGTGGTAGGGTCTGGATCTGGTTTCAAGTCTGTCTGGTTTCAAGTCTACTCCAAGCCACACTGAGAGTCCATCTCAGGGATGTTGAGCAGACTCAGACATGTGTCTTTTGCAGTGTTTTCTAGAATTCTTCCTCTTCTTCCTGAGCCCCTGATTCACTGTTCTTCAGCTCAGTGAGACAGAAAAACTAGTGACCCAGGATGAACTTCTAAGGGGAGACTGGCTGGACTCCTTATGCTAAATGAACTCCCCAGCACTATTAGTAATCCCATCATACGAGGCTCATTCCTTTCAGCTTTAAAGTGTTTCTGGTTCTTAAGAACCTTTTTTTCAAATTGCAAATATCCTTGGATGTAACAAAAATCACAGTTAGGTCTAGGACCCTGAAAATGAAACCCAGGACCAAGATTTGGTTCTGGGGAGCAGAGACCTCAAATCTGCAAAAGATGCAGTATTAGAGGGGCTGGGACAAACGTTGAAGAAGATTCAGCCCCAGATGACTCTTGGTGACCCAGTGCCCATGGACACTTCCCATCAGCTCCGAGCCACCCATCTACAGCAACTTGGGAGGAGTGGGATGGGATGGAGTCAGGTGACTCCTCTCATTGGTTTCCAACTGATGTTCACTTACTCTCATCAAGCTGTCTGATCAGAGGTCACCTCCAGACTCATCTCTCCTCTACCTTTTCTCAGGTGCACAGGGAAGGTCGATTCCCATGTCCATTCAAGCCTGAATGGAGAGATCTGACCAATACTTTATCTTTGTTCCTTCCCCTGCCTCAGTAGACATTTGCAAGCTGGGAGGATTTTAAGCCCTTCCAGCCCCGCTCCTTTCCCCAATCCTCCTATCTCTCCCATCTATTGTCATTGTTGGAAATGAATCATGTAAACAAACATTAAAAAAAAATCTACAGTAGCCCTAATTGAATCTTCCTGCTGCATTGTTATGGAGAAACAAGGGCAATTTCCTGTCAGTTATTGAGCTATTTAGCAATTATTTCTTATCATTAGTTTGTAAATTCAAACAGCATCAAATTCTGTTTGCCAAGTTACAAAGGCATGGCATCATGGAAGGGCCCTCTTTGCAGGAGCCAGGCCTTCCTCAGCTCTCCCCACCTCCTTCCAGGCCTGCCAGCCTGCAGCAGTTTCTGCAAGAAAGATCAGTGCCCTGGGAGAGGCTGCATAATGGGTGTTTTGCTTCCTTTGGCACTCCCATTAGCTAATGGAGCGAGCTGCTTCCCAGGGGCCTGACAGCCCCACGGGGGAGCTTGGAGTTGGCATGTACATCTGCTACCCCTGGGACTGGGTCACCTGGCAGGCCAGGTTCTACTAAATAGCTAAGCCAGATGAAGACGTGAGCATTCTACATTATCAACCTTCACCGTCTGTTTTCTTTGCCTACAGTCAGGTCTGTTTTTCTTAGGTATTTCTCAGGCACTCAATTCACAGCACACATGCCCAGGAAGGCCACAGACACTGTCCCTGTCATTACAGATGCAAACACAGGCTGAAGAAGAGCATCAGTACAAGGAGAGAACAGTCAGCAGGCCATCATTCAAGGTGGGGGTGGCTTTAAGCAATTCTCACAAATGACACTTGCTTCCAAGTAAAATTAGGTCAGATGTTTCTTGAGAGCAGTCCGCGGGAGCACAAAGGACACAGCACCAGTGCATATACAAAATTCCCAGCTATCATCTTTTCTGGGTGATGGAGCTGCAGGGAGCTTGTGGTCTGATTGAGCTACTGTTAACTTTTGCTATCAGCTGCTGACATCTACTTTCCACCCCCACCCCAACCCCCCCACCACCACCGCTGGGAAGCTGTTTGATTGCACCACAAAAGCCTCTTGTTACCAAGCCAAATATGTGTCTGCTTGTCCCACACAGTAAAACCAGTCTACTGGCTTATGGTGAAGGTAAGTGCAGTATTTATCATAGGGAGCCAAGCAAGGAATCCAATAGCTAGTTCTCAAAACTCCTGAACTTCTTGATGGGTTTCAGCAAGACATTTTTAAAGGCAAGGTGATGAAGGGGTGCCCCAGGGTATGTGATCAGCTTGTGCACAATTCTCTGTTTGGTTCATGGTGAGGTAACAGGGTGGTGTCACAGAGGGTAATATTACTAATCTTTAGGCTCCAGAAGGTCTGGGAGCTATGTGTTCGTGATCATCAAGTAGTTAATTTCTTCCATTTGGTGGTGGTTTTATTATCTGAAAAACAACTCAGGAAATGGTCGTCAGGTATACTATTACCCAGGTAGTTCAGAGACGAGCTAAAGCAGAGGACCTGGGGCTTGGGTTTGTCCTGGGAAAGCCCCATAGGGTCCAGCTTGGTTACAACTCTTCTCTCCACCTCTCCCACAACCCTCATGCCCAAAGGCCCAGCAAAATACTTAGAACATGTACAGGCTGATAGTAAGAGAACTTGCAATGGAAACAAAGATGAGTGGCTGTGTAACAAACTACCCCTAAATTTAGCAGCTTAAACCAGCAAACATTTGTCATCTCACAGGTTCCATAGGTCAGGAATCTGGTGTGTTTTGTTGAGTGCCTCTAGCCTACTATCTCTTAAGAGACTGAGGTTGCAATGAAGCTCTTGGTAGATGCCTTGGACTCATCCAAGGCTAACAGGGTGTAGGGAATCTGCTTCCAAGGTTACTTATGAGGTCATGGGTATGTGGGTTGACCTTGGTACCTCTCTTAAAGGGTTCTTCCTTGAGTTGTGCAATCTAGAAGAGAGGTTCTTCAAGAAAGAAGCTGTGATTATTTTGTCACCTATATCAGATATGATGTCCCATCACTTTTTCTGTCTTCTCTTTGGTAGAAGTGAGTCACCAGGTCCTCACATAAGCCATGTATATCAGGAGGTAAGGATCACTGGGGTCACTCAAAGGTCACCCATCACACAGACCTTCAAAAATCCAGTGTCTTTGGATTTTCCCCTCATCTTTTGTCTTCTCTTAATTAATTTAGCAGTAATTAGTGGAGCATCTCAGGAGAAGGTAATGGCAACCCACTCCAGTACTCTTGCCTGGAAAATTCCATGGGCAGAGGAGCCTGGTAGACTGCAGTCCATGGGGTCATAAAGAGTTGGACACAACTGAATGACTTCACTTTCACTTTTCACTTTCATGCATTGGAGAAGGAAATGGCAACCCACTCCAGTGTTCTTGCTTGGAGAATCCCAGGGATAGGGGAGCCTGGTGGGCTCTATGGGGGTCTATGGGGTCGCACAGAGTCGGACATGACTGAAGTGACTTAGCAGCAGCAGTAGCAGTGGAGCATCTATAATGCACAATGCCTTGTGATAAATACCATGAGTAATGCAACAACACTTAATAACAGAGTTCCTTTCTTTCTTGGGAGCCCCAAGTCCATGGAAGAGATGAGACAAGGCTATCTTGTCTTATCCTGGAAGCAGCTTGAGTGCTCAGGCTGAGGAACCAGTAGCACTATGGTGACTCTGATGAGGAAGCTCATTCTTTGGGGGGGATCAATCAGGGAAAGCTTCCTTTGCTCTTTCTAATCCACAAATAGAAAGGAAGAAGAGAAAAAGAAAAAGAAGAAAGGAGGGAGGAAAGGAAGGTAGGTAAGACGGAGGCATGGAGGAAGAAGGAAGAAAAGATGAAAAGAAGGAAGGGAGGGAGGGAAAAAATGTGCCAGAGATAGCTTTCTAAATTCACTTCTCTTCTTAAAGATATTTTAACGATTCTCTTGTTGTTTTTCAGTCCCGAAGTCCTATCCAATTCTTTGCAAATCCATGGGCTGCAGCAGGCCAGGCTTCCCTACTACACAAATAAATTATCACTTAGATTGGGATTGAAAGCTTTTCCAACTGTCTGTTCTGTAACAGTCCCCACCCTAGTCTTACCTTTCACACTTAAATGGTGAAGTAAATCATTGGTGGATTCAGGATTTTAATCCAATCTCCCCAATTTCTAAAGCTCATATAATTTCTACCATACTACTCTGCTCCTCAAATCAGAGTAGTATGGTACAATACAATTTGACAACCAGTTAAATATGGGCAGCAGAGGAAAGGAACAGTTTGGCCATCACTTTAGACCTCAACTGGAATGGATCTGGAAATGGTAATGCCATTGCTTAAAAATAGGAGAAAGGTTGAAAATTTCTATTTTAGTTTGCCACTTTGAAGTTCTGACAGGACCTTTGAAAGGTAAAGTCCAAGGTGAAATGTGAGCCTGGAGATATAGTGGAAGATTTTCAGAGTTGTCCTCTGAAAGGTTAAGAAGTAGTGAATGAAGTGTTAGTAGTAGTTGAAATTTCCAATATTGACAAAAACCAACATTGATAGTTGTGATTTTCTCACGTAATATGAGAAGGTGAAACAACAGAACCCCAGGTGTTGCAGTGTACAGGTGGTTGAAAAACAATTTTGCATTGTTTCATGCAAAATAGAAGGTATTCATGGAGAATTTGTTTTTCAATAGTTAGGGGATTCTTTCCAGTGGAACTCAATTTGGAAGGGGCCCTCTTGCCACCAAAAGCAATGGAAGCCTATATAAAACTTTATGCCACTTGTGGTTGTTGTTGTTCAGTTGCTGTCATGTCCGTCTCTTTATGACTCCATGAACTCCAGCATGCCAGGCTTCCCTGTCCTTCATTATCTCCTGGAGTTTGCCCAAGTTCATGTCCATTGATTGAGGCAGTGATGTCATCCAACCATCTCATCCTCTGTTACTCCCTTCTTCTCCTGCCCTCAATCTTTTCCAAAAAAGGTTAATTTTCATTTCAATCCTGCCACCTGTGGTGGGCAACCTCTAAGCGGGTCTCCAGTGATCCTAACCTCCTGGTATTCACACTCTTAAGTAAAGCCTCTTCCTGAGTGTGGGCTGGAGCTAGAAAGTCTCTTCAAGTAAGTAGAATGCAGCAGAGGAGATGGGTTCATTTTTAGGTTACAAAAAAGACTATATTTTCTATCTTGGGCGCCCCCCTCTGGCTGATACACTCATTTTCTCTGAGTGAAGACAGACACTATGCTGTGAGCAAGGAACTGATATCTTTGGCCAACAGACCTGAGCCTACCAACAGTCACAGGAGTGAGGTTGAAAGAGCATTTTCCTCCAGTCGAGCCTTCATAAGCCAGTACTTTGATTGTAGTCTGAAAGAGACACAGAACAGAAGTGTCCAGTTAAGTCATGCCTGGATTTCTGACCTTCAGGAGCCATAACATAATACATACACATTGCTTTAAGCCTTTGCATTTTGAGGAAATTTGTTACAGAGCTACAGATAACCAATGCATCATTTCAAGTACCTCCAGGTGAGAGAAATGGACTAATCTAGTGCTGCTAACTGGAAGCTGGAGAAGAATGTCTCAGAGACTCAAAACACATCTGTTTTGCACAGATCAGTGTAGAAGTTGTCTGGAATTAGAATACAGAGATCTCTGGAAATAGACCCCAATTCAAGGAAGTCATGAATTAACACAGGACATGAACTGAGACTGAACAATAGAGCAAGGGAGATGATTCAAACAAAGTCAGACCAGAGATAGTTCTCCTGTTCAGTCACTAAGTCTTGTCTGACTCTTTGTGACCCCATGGACTGTGGCATGCGAGGCTTCTCTATCCTTCACTATCTCCCAGAGTTTGCTCAAATTCATGATCATTGAATCAGTGATGCCATCCAAGCATCTCATCCTCTTTCTCTCCTTCCTCTCTTGCCTTCAATCTTTCCAGCATCAGGGTCTTTTCCAATGAATAGGCTCTTCACATCAGGTGGCTAAAGTATTGGATCTTCAGTTTCAGTATCAATCCTTGCAATGATATTCAGGGTTGATTTCCTTTAGGATTGACTGGTTTGATCTCCTTGCAGTTCAAGGAGACAGTTCCCTTAGTTTCTCCAGAAAGAGATTTCACAAAAGTCTCAGGTCAGAAAGTATTAGGAATGAAATCAGAGTATCACAGTCATAATATCTACATGTTAATTGTAGTATGTAATACATAGAACAAGGGTCTCAAACCTCAACCCAAGGCTTGTTACTATGATATCGTGAATGTCTAAACAACAATCTGTACTATCAGCCAGGGTCTGTTTAATAAGTAGCTAATCTGCATTTATGGGCTTCCCAGGAGGCTCAGCACTAGAGAAACTGCCTGCTGATGCAGGAGACATGAGTTTGAAACCTGGTTTGGGAAGATTCTTGGAAAAGGAAATGGCAACCCACTCCAGTATTCTTGCCAGGAAAACCCCATGGACAGAGAAGCATGGTGGACCACAGCCCATAGGGCACAAAAGAAATGGACATGACTTAGAGACTAAACAACAGCAACAACAGCCTGCATCTATAAGCACCTACTGTGTGCCAGGCACCTTTCTTAGTACTTTACATGTCACCAGTGACCTCCCGAGGTAGGTACTCTTATCACCATCACTTTGTAAATAAGAAAACTGAGGCAGAGAAACTTTAAATAACTTGCTTAAGCACCTAGCCAGGAAGTGGTACAATCAGGATTTGAGAATCCGTTTAGTGCTACTACTCTGAAATACATTTCTGATGAGCCTTTTCCAGGAAAGGTAAAGAAAGGGGGCAGTGTTTAGTCCCAAAGGCAGAAAACAAGGTTAAGAAATTTCCTAACCTTCCAGATGGTATAAAAGACAAGAAAATAAGTCACTCTATAGGAAAATTGAGAGAGGGTGAATTGGACTTTTCTGATTGACCCTCCAAATCTATGCTGTGCCCTGATCTACACAGCTCTGTGTTCTAGGAGGCTGATGTATAGAAACTGCAACAACTTTCTCACTTGTTTCCTGGCTTCCACTGGATTTGGGCCAAAAGGAGGTACTTGTAGAGGTTTAGGATAGAGGAGCTCCAGTTTCCTCCTTGTTGAGTTGTCATGGGCTGGTTGCATCCTCTTTGTAGGCTCAGAGCTCTTGCCTGGCAGCCCTGTCTGTAGAACTACCCTCTCCAGGTCTCAGTAAGCCCTCTGTCCCTGTCCTTAAACCCACATGTGGTGGCCAGTCCTGGAGACATTGTAATGTTCTTTGCAGGTTCCTGAACCCTGCCACATCTTTGTACATAGTCCCCTTATTAAACTCTCTCTTTTTTGAATACATCATTTGCCTTCTGCTGTGACCCTGGTCAGACCTTAGGGTTTACCTACCACATCCTGGAAACTTACCTAGAAGTTTGAGGGAAGGAAGATTTCAAAAGTAGCCCTGTCTGATGTCACTCATGTTATCTTTCCTTTCTGCTCCTTGTGGTCTTGAGCCAAGGTCTCACAGAGAGAGAGAGATGTAAGGGCTCCAGCAAAACGAAAGGTCGTATCACCAAACATGAGTGAGAAAACAAAACAGGAGGTGACCCTGCAGCCAAATGGAAAATTACAATAGTCAGAGGCCACTTTTAGACAATCTCAGCATCCCCTAAACATAAAAGGCAACATTTGTAGGGCTGCTTCTCCAGCATTTTCGCCATAAAAGTCTATAAACCGGAGAACACCATCACTGTGACCAATTTCCCATGATTGTGTTCTCAGTTGATGTAGCCCCATGGAAACTCAAATGACATATATTTATGCTGTTGAAAGTAGTTGTTAATTTGTATAACGTTCAGGAGGAAAATGTGTACCGATAAGAAGAACAGGTTATACAGAGCTGACAGTTCGGTCAAAATTCTGGTGAAACAGACTAAACTATTTGAAAAGGAAGAAAAACAGATAGTTGGTGTTGTGGCAGTCAAGGAAATTAGGTGTCTCTCATTGGTAATGAATCACCATATAGTTTATGTGTAGAAGTTCCAGAGCTTGGACCACATGGAAGATGAGAATAGATTCAAGTTCACTGAGAAATCCTCAACTCTTGTCTTTTAATCTCCCTCTAGAATCTATTTTCACAGGGCTAGGTTTCAACAAACCACAGCTGGCAGGTCAAATCTGCTGAATACAAGGTTTCATATTTCAAAAAATTTATATAAATATTATTATAATGCAGGGCTCTTCCTGAAACTTGCTTTTCTCTGCTGATTTCTATCCATATGATATCTATAGTTCTAGAGCCCTGGGCAAGAGAAAATTTTTAGAAGCCTTGGGTAAGAGGCTTTACGTATATGCCTAAAATACGAGTTTTGGAAAATTAAGCTGGAAAAGGGCTGGCACATCTCCTCAACATACTGAATCCATCCACAACATACTCACAGCATTGACTCTGCCCTGAAGAGATAAAGGCAGGTCTACACAGGCTGAGGCAGAGGACATGCCATGGTAAATGGATTGATTTTTGTGACAAAAATCAACTTTTGACAATTTTGTTACAAAAATCAATCTTGTTTAGAATGGAAAGCTTATCTCATTCCTGGGAAATTCAGAAGATAGAGAAACAATGGAAGACCAACCGAAAACTAGCATGTTATAAAGCTATTAGAAATTATGTTTTGAATCTGCCAAAACCTCTTGCCTCAGCATTGTGTTGGCATAACTTAGATACTCAGAAAGTATGTATTGAGTAAAGACACGCTGTTTATGCTAAAATCTTAAAATAGAGCTTTGTTCACTTATATCCATATAGATAGTATGTGATCTAATCAGTCATGTGTAACTGTGCTCTCTTGGTGTGTATCCTTCTGTGTATGTATCTATCTATATAGCTTGAATAATTTTCAGTGTGGGTAATTAACGACATCACTTAGAATTCTTCACAGATAGGACATTAGGGTGAACCACTCTAGATGATGGTAAAATTGATTGGATAGGCTCAGCAATAACTGGACTTTGGTTTTTATCTCACTGTAATATCAGTAATCATTTGTCAATTGCTACTGTCATTGATTCATTATGAAATTCTTTCATACACTTGAATTTTAATAATTTTGTTTTAATTTTGATAAAAAACAACCTTTCAACAGGTTTTAAACCAAAGTATTAATTTGTGCTCATGATTGTATACAGTAATAACATATATAGTAATGATACAATAATAATAATTATTAAAGCTCCTGAAATAGAGGAGAGGGGAGGGAGAAAACTTCTGTAATGAATAAATGTATTTCTAATTTACTCAGAGCTGAAGTCCATCTCAGCTGTGAGAAGAAAATGCACTTTTTATCTTCTCAATATCATCGTTATTTATATCTCACCTACAATCTATGCTATAAAACTTCAAGAGTGAAAAGTTTTAAACGACATTCAGGATTCAGGAAGATCCTGTTTAAAGAGAAGGAACAGGTTGGTTCACATAAACAGGCACATATATTGGCAGGCTGACATGTACAAATATAGACACCATCTAAAGAGGGCTATGAGGAGGGAGCCATGTCAAAGCTGATAAATTATTCATCACCTGTTCTGCAGAGTGAACACTATCAGGTAATGATCTGTAATTATTAATAAATAATTTAAACTTTAATAGCTCTGAAATGAAATGCTTAATTGCGTCACAACATAATTAATGGAATTAGCTGCAATGTTTAAAATGAGACTTTTTTTCTTCATTCTTTCTTTTTCACATTTTATTCACCCCCAGTGCCAGTAACCCAGAGGATAAATAGAATGATTAAATTGTAAATGAGTGTGTGTGTGTGTTTCAGCATGGGAATATGCAAGTGGGTTTGTTCTGTGACTCATGATATCCAAGGTACTCCAGGAAGGAGAGAAATGAGCTTTGGCAATTCATCACTGACAATAACCCTAGTGGAGAATTTTCCTCAGGTTGACACAATATTTAATTCAGCAAATACAGAAGACCTACTGACTATACCCATGGACATGAATTTGAGCAAACCCTGGGAGATAGATAGTGGAGGACAGAGGAGCCTGGTGGGCTACAATTCATGGAGTCACAAAGAATCAGACAGGGATCAGCAACTGAACAGCAAACAACAATTATGCTCAAAGATTTGTGGCTGGTGTGACAGGGTCACTGAGGAGAGAAGAAGGAAGGGAGTGGTGGTTGCAAACACAAATAAGAGGAATTCCTGGCCCTTTGGAGTTCATGGTCTAGTTTACAAACTTGTAGGTAAAACTGGAAAAGACAGAAGAAAGATCAGTAGATCCAAAGGGAAGCTTGGTGGACCCCAGTGGCTCGCATGGCCCCAGATCCCATCCAGCATGGAAGCTCCATCAGCCTTGTCACTGTAGGATCCATAGTGGTTCACAGAGCTCTGAATACCCCCACATTATCCCTGGGCTCCCAGACTTTCTCTACCTTTGCCTCCTCTTTGGAAATCCAGGCTCCAGCCTCTTGCTTGCTATTGTTATTGTTTTCAGTTGCTAAATCGTGTCTGATCCTTTTGCAAGCCTATGGACTACAGCCCCCCAGGCTCCTCTGTTCATGGAATTCTCCAGGCTAGAATACTGAATGGGATGCCATTTCCTTCTCCAGGTGATCTTCCTGACCCAGGGATCGAACTTGGTTCTCCTGCGTTGCAGGCAGTTTCCTTACCGTCTGAGCCACCAGGTTAGAGCAGCTTAAATTTACAGACAAGAAAATGGCAGCTTCAGTTAGAAACTTTCAGAGACTTGCACTTTGCAACCCTATCAAAAGGTGGCTTGGCCTCTGCTCCACCTCTTGGGTTTTACACCCACACCCTTTCTCTGCCACATGAGTGAAATGTTCTCACTTCCCTGTCATTTGACTTCTGGCTTGGCCCTGAGGCTTCCTTTGACCATTGGGCCAGTGGATGTGACTTGAGTAAAGGCTTGAAATGTGCTTGTGTGGCTGGGTTTACTCTCCTGGGCCCTTGCCTTTCTCCAGGAATAGAAAATGTTTCAGAGAACCACTAGTTCAAGGAAGTTGTAAAACTGGCAGAGGAAACCTGAAAGTGTCCTCTCCTTGAAGCCAGACTCAGCCACCTACACTGTAGAAGAGCTGAGCTCCAGTGACCAGCAGATCAGTAGCCTGAAGCAGACCTGCCCCAGCTGACCTGCATGCTAGTGAGTGCGGAAATAAAAGCTTATTGTTATATGCCATTGAGATTTTGTGGTTATTTGTTATGTAGCATTATTGTTACAATAGCTGACTAATACCACTCCTCCATTCCACCCTCAGGCATTCTTAGATATGGACACTTAATTCTTTTCAACATTACTTATTACACTAAGACATTTTTAAGACAAGTTCCCAAGCCCTTATTCCAACCAGATGGCTCCCCTCGAGCACTCACTGTAGAAATTCTGGAACAATCACAAGGCAGCTAGCAGTTAGTAGAGCTGGGATTCGAATCCATCTTTCTGACTCAGAAGCCTAGCTTTCAGCACTGAATTAAAGGGTTCATCAAATATAAATGAACCCATATTGAAGTCCTCAAATGAAAGTGCCTGCCAAGGCCTGCAGGAGAGGGTTCTCTGCCTCCAGATTATCCACATTGCTTCCAAGTGGCCCACTGTTCCTTCTTTCACCTCTTATTTCTTGCACGGTCATTGTGCAGTGCTGTGCCTTCACTCCACTCTTCATGTGGCCTCAAGTTACTGAAGCAGTGTGTGTGTGGGTCCGGCTGCTCACTGCTCAGAAGCCAATAAACAGGCCAGGTTGGTGAAAAGGAAGGTTTGTTTTCTTTCAGTTCAGTTCAGTTGCTCAGTCATGTCCAACCCTTTGTGACCCCATGGACTGCAGCACGCCAGGCTTCACGACCTATCACCAAATCCCGGAGTTTACTCAAACCCATGTCCATTGAGTTAGTGATTCCATCCAACCATCTCATCCTCTGTCATCCCCTTCTCCTTCTGCCTTCAGTCTTTCCCAAAATCAGGGTCTTTTCAAACAAGTCAGTTCTTCACATCAGGTGGCCAAAGTACTGGAGTTTCAGCTTCAGCATCAGTCCTTCCAGTGAATTGTCAGGACTGATTTCCTTTAGGATGGACTGGTTGGATCTCCTTGCAGTCCAAAGGACTCTCAAGAGTCTTCTCCAACACCACAGTTCAAAAGCATCAAATCTTTGGCACTCAGCTTTCTTTATAATCTAACTCTCACATCCATACATGACTACTGGAAAAATCATACCTTTGACTAGACAGATGTTTGTTGGCAAAGTAACATCTCTGATTTTTAATATGCTGTCTAGATTTGCCATAGCTTTTCTTCCAATGAGCAAGTGTCTTTTAATTTCATAGCTGCATTCACCATCTACAGTGTTTTTGGAGCACCCCAAAATAAAGTCTCTCCCTATTTCCATTGTTTCCTCATCTGTTTGCCATGAAGTGATTGGACCGGATGCCATGATCTTAGTTTTCTGAATGTTGAGTTTTAAGCCAACTTTTTCACTCTCCTCTTTCACTTTCATCAAGAGGCTCTTTAGTTCATCTTTGCTTTCTGCCATAAGGGTGGTGTCATCTGCATATCTGAGGTGATTGATATTTCTCCCGGCAATCTTGATTCCAGCTTGTGCTTCTTCCAGCCCAGCATTTCTCATGATGTTCTCTGCATATCAGTTAAGCAGGGTAACAATATACAGCCTTGACATACTCCTTTCCCAATTTGGAAGCAGTCCATTGTTCCAAGTTCTAACCACTGCTTCTTGACCTTCATATAGATTTCTCAGAAGGCATGTAAGGTGGTCTGGTATTCCCATCTCTTTTAGAATTTTCCAGTTTGTGTGATCCACACAGTCCAAAGCTTTGATATAGTCAACAAAGCAAAAGTAGATTTTTTTCTGTAATTCTCTTGCTTTTTTGATGATCCAGCAGATGTTGGCAATTTGATCTCTGGTTGTTCTGCCTTTTCTAAATCCAGGTTGAACATCTGGAAATTCACATTTCACATAGTGTTGAAGCCTGGCTTGGAGAATTTTGAGCATTACTTTACTAGTGTGTGAGATGAATGCAATTGTGCAGTAGTTTGAGCATTCTTTGACATTGCCTTTCTTTAGGATTGGAATGAAAACTGACATTTTCCAGTCCCGTGGCCACTGCTGAGTTTTCCAAATTTGCTGGCATATTGAGTGCAGCACTTTCACAGCATCATCTTTCAGGATTTGAAATAGCTCAATTGGGATTCCATCACCTACACTAGCTTTGTTCATAGTTATATTTCCTAAGGCCCACTTGACTTCGCATTCCAAGATGTCTGGCTCTTGGTGAGTGATTAAACCATCATGGTTATCTGGGTCATAAAGATCTTTTTTGTATAGTACTTCTGTGTATTCTTGCCACCTTTTTCTTAATATCTTTTGTTTCTCTTAGGTTCTTTCCATTTCTATCCTATATTATGCCCATCTTTGCATGAAATGTTCCCTTGGTATCTCTAATTTTCTTGAAGAGATCTCTAGTCTTTGCCATTCTGTTGTTTTCCTCTATTTCTTTGCATTGGTCACTAAGGAAGGCTTTCTTATCTCTCCTTGCTATTCCTTGGAACTCTGCATTCAAATGGGTATATCTTTCCTTTTCTCCTTTGCCCTTTGCTTCTTTTCTTTTCTCAGCTATTTGTAAGGCTTCTTCAGATAACTGTTTTGCCTTTTTGCATTTCTTTTTCTTGAGATGTTCTTGATCACTGCCTCCTGTACAATGTCACGAGCCCCCATCCATAGTTCTTCAGACACACTCTATCAGATCTAATCCCATGAATCTATTTGTCACTTCCACTGTATAATCGTAAGGGATTTGATTTAGGTCATACCTAAATGGTCTAGTGGTTTTCCCTACTTTCTTCAATTTAATTCTGAATTTGGCAATAAGGAGTTCATGATCTGAGCCACAATCAGGTCGTGGTCTTGTTTTTGCTGACAGCATAGAGCTTCTCCATCTTTGGCTGCAAATAATATAATCAATCTGATTTCAGTATTGACCATCTGGTGATGTCCATGTGTGGAGTCTTCTCTTATGTTGTTGGAAGAGGGTGTTTGCTATGACCAGTGCATTCTCTTGGCAAAACTCTGTTAACCTTTCCCCTGCTTCATTTTGTACTCTAAGGCCAAATTTGCCTGTTACTCCAGGTGTTTCTTGACTTCCTAGTTTTACATTCCAGTCCCCTATAATGAAAAGGACATCTTTTGGGGGTGTTAGTTCTAGAAGGTCTTGAAGGTCTTCATAGAACAGTTAAATTTCACCTTCTTCAGCGTTACTGGTTGGGGCATAGACTTGAATTACTGTGATACTGAATGGTTTGCCTTGGAAATGAACAGAGATCATTTTGTCGTTTTTGAGACTGCATCCAAGTTTTGCATTTCAAACTCTTTTTGTTGACTATGATGGCTGCTCCATTTCTTCTAAGGTATTCTTGTCCACAGTAGTAGATATAATGGTCATCTGAGTTAAATTCACCCATTCTAGTCCATTTAAATTCGCTGATTCCTAAAATGTAGATGTTCACTCTTGCCATCTCCTGTTTGAACACTTGCAATTTGCCTGATTCATCGACCTAATATTTCAGGTTCCTATGCAATATTACTCTTTACAGCGTCAGACTTTATTCCCATCACCAGTAACATCCACAGATGGTGTTGTTTCTTCTTTGGTTCCATGTCTTCATTCTTTCTGGAAATGTTTCTCCACCTACCTTTAGTATCATAAGCATATTGGGCACCTACTGAGCTGGGGAGTTCATCTTTCAGTGTCCTATCTTTTTACCTTTTCATACTGTTCATGGGGTTCTCAAGGCAAGAAAACTGAAGTGGTTTGCCTTTTCCAGTGGACCATGTTTTGTCAGTTGCCAGCAAGTCAGGGGGAGGGTGGCAAAACATCTGTCCAAAGGCCACTCATTCTCTACTGGCAACCAGGGTGGCAAGAGCTTTCATAGACAAAAGCAGGGGTTGGGGGTTGCAGCTAGCAGCACAGTCAGCTCTGACAATCTGCTCATCGGTGGTCTGACCAGTGTCATCTTGGTTGTTTTAGGTCCAGCTAATCTTCAGTTCTAGAGTCCATTTCTCTGTGGCCAGTTCTCAGAATTGTGGCAGGTCATATCCTGGGTATAGTCTGGTCATCATCTTGTAGTTAACTCCTCCATCTGGGGTTTTAGTATCTATATGACAGCTCAAAGGATATGGCTCAGAATGTTATCTATGGCCCCTGAGAAAAAACTAAAGTTCCTTGACTATGCTTAATGACTACATTATTAGTATTTAGTCTCCTTTGACTGTTTTCCTTTGTTTCCACATTTCTCACTTCTCTGATTGAACTTATTCTTAGATTAAAGTTTTCCAGACAGAAGGCAGACAGAGGACATGGTGGTGGTGAGACAAGGACCATAGGGTCCTGCTCTGACAGATGACTCAGGCTGATAGAGTTTCCCATCCCAGCCTCAGCACCATCTGCAGGGCACAAGTCCCAGCATTCTTGCTTTGATCCAAACACAAATCATTCTCAGATAAGATGCTTTCTTGCTTATGAAATTTTTCCCATCTAGGGAGGAATATCAGAACTCTAGAGCACAGAGACAAGCCCAGCTCATACCCAGGTTCAAAAAGGAAGGCTTAGCACATAGACACCTGAGCTGACAAGCTACATGACAAAGACGGTTATGTGTCAATTAAGCAACAATGGTGTGAAACTATTGGGAAGGAATCAGGATAGTTAATATAACTCAGCGGGTATTGCTGCTGCTGCTAAGTTACTTCAGTCGTGTCTGACTCTGTGGGACCCCATAGACGGCAGCCCACCAGGCTCCCCCGTCCCTGGGATTCTCCAGGCAAGAACACTGGAGTGGGTTGCCATTGCCTTCTCCAATGCATGAAAGTGAAAGTGAAGTCGCTCAGTTGCGTCCAACCCAGGAGCCCAAATACCTGTTTGGTTAAGTGCAGGCAAGATAGAAGAGCCAAAAGGCTGGACCCAGAAGAATTATGGCACTCATTACATAGGACTGAGGTCTTTGCTGTATTGCCCAGTGGGTCAAGATGGTCTGGCTAGAGGGAGACAGGGCAGGGCAGAGGCAAGAGTGGAGATTATGAGAAACCATATTGCTGCAAGGCTCTTTCTGTCCTACCTCACCTTCTCAAACTGGCCATCTCAGCCTGGCTGATGAGGCAGTCTCTCCAAGTGAGCCTGAACTTCTCTAGAGATGCCTGCCTCTCCCATATGGTCACATCCGGTCTGAATACCCCATTGTTTTCAGCACGGCCGGGATTGTTTTCTCATATTTCCATATCTTTTTATATTTATAGTTTGATGTTCAATCATTTTAACTCAAGCTTTTAATATTGAAAGGTAAAAGAGGTTATTGGATTTCTCTTCCTTGTACCAGTCAGAAGCATATTCCTTCCCCATCTTCCCAGTCATCAGTAAACTATTTTTTTTTTTTTTAAGCGCTGTGGGACTTCCCTGGTGGCCCAAAGGTAGGGAATCCCTTTTGCAATGCAAGAGACACAAGTTTGTTCCCTGGTCTGGGAAGATTCCACATGCTTTGGGGTAATTAAGACCAAGCACCACAAGTAAGACTCAATGCAACCAAATAAATAAATAATTAAATATTATTTTTAAAATGCTATGTGGACCTAAGATTATATCTAATTTGAAGTGTACTTTAAATATGCATCACATATCCAAAGGAGGGTTTCCTGGTTAGCTCAGTTGATAAATAATCACCTACAATGCAGAAGACCCCAGTGCGATTCCTGTGTTGGGAAGATCCCCTGGAGAAGGATAGCCTACACACTCCAATATTCTTGGGCTTCCCTGATGGCTCAGACAGTGAAGAATCTACCTGCAATGCGGGAGACCTGGGTTCAATCCCTGGGTTGGGAAGATCCCCTGGAGGAGGGCATGGTAACCCACTCTAGTATTCTTGCCTGGAGAATCTCCATGGACAGAGGAGCCTGGTGAGCTATGGTCCATGGGGTCGCAAAGAGTCAGACACAACTGATTAACTAAGCACCCCAAAGGATCTATTTACTATCTCTGGTTTGTGTAAAATAAGGTGTTGAAGGGTAGATGAAATCTTTCCAGGGTATCTGAAGAATGAGTAGGATTTAAAATTTACCCCTCTGCCTTTCTTCCACAGTATTAGTTCAGTGAATGGAATCACTTCTAAGTAAGTAAAGTCGCTCAGTCGTGTCCGACTCTTTGCGACCCCATGGACTGTAGCCTACCATTCTCCAGGCAAGAGTACTGGAGTGGGTTGCTATTTCCTTCTCCAGGGGATCTTCCCAACCCAGGGATCGAACCCGGGTCTCCCACATTCCAGGCAGAGACTTTAACCTCTGAGCCACCAGGGAAACGGAATCACTTCTACTGTGACCCTATTAGACTCAAATTACTTGAATGAATAAAACTTCTGATCCAAACCCTTTATTTGATGGTAAGGAAAGTGAAGTCCAGGAAAGGAATTGGTGTTGGTGCTCTGGAATCTAGAATAAAATTCCAAAGATTCTCCTATTTATTGGGGAGGGGTTGTTGTTGGGTTGGGGTGGGGGTAGGGGAGGTGGGTGGGGAAGGTGTAGGCTTTAGGGGCTTGGGCTCTTCCAGTAGAAAGCCTAGGCCTGAATTCTACCTCTGACACTCACTAGCCTCAATCTCTCTAAACTTAAAGTTTCCCATCTATAAGATAGGGATAAAATCACACCTTTCTTATAGGGCCATTGTGATGTCTACAAACAATCATCCATTGAAAAGCATCATTTATAGTGCCTGGTATATTATAAGATTTTAATAGATATTAGTTGCTTGTGAATAGCCTGTGGAGTATCTGGGGGAGAGTGATCAGAGTCATCCATAGGGTCTCAGAGTTAGATAAGACTCAATATACCAGCAAATTTGGAAAACTCAGCAGTGGCCACAGAACTGGAAAACATCAGTTTTCATTCCAATCCCAAAGAAAGGCAATGCAAAAGAATGCTCAAACTACTGCACAATTGCACTCATCTCACATGCTAGTAAAGTAATGCTCAAAATTCTCCAAGCCAGGCTTCAATAATACATGAATCGTGAACTTCCTGATGTTCCAGCTGGTTTTAGAAAAGGCAGAGGAACAGAGATCAAATTGCCAACATCCGCTGGGTCATGGAAAAAGCAAGAGAGTTCCAGAAAAACATCTATTGCTGCTTTACTGACTATGCCAAAGCCTTTGACTGTGTGGATCACAATAAACTGTGGAAAATTCTGAGAGAGATGGGAATTCCAGACCACCTGACCTGCCTCTTGAGAAATCTGTATGCAGGTCAGGAAGCAACAGTTAGAACTGGACATGGAACAACAGACTGATTCCAAATAGGAAAAGGAGTACGTCAAGGCTGTATATTGTCACCCTGCTTATTTAACTTNATAAGATAGTGTTATCTGTTCATCCTTATGAATTTGTCTCAAGATTTCTTGTCCCATTTCTCAGAAGTCTCTATGAAAGAATCCTAGGTGAAAGTCTATGCAACCAACTCTCTTAACATATTCTAGGAAGATTTATAGACACAAGTGATACAGATGGAAGCTGTGTTCATTCTTTCACGGATCCCTTTCACAACTAGGGCTCCTGGGTATAGAAGGAAACACAGACTCTCTCCTTGAATCCTCCCAACCCTCATCTCCTGTGCTCCCCTTCTTAAGAGAAGATGGGGACATCTTTCCTGGTCCACCAGCCTGCTTCATTCAGTATTTCACAAATAGTTGTAGGTCACCAACCATATGCTGAGTGCTGTGTGAAGCACTTAAGAGAACAAAGGAGTGTCTCAGAAGTTACCTGATTTCTTCTTCTGCATACACCATGAATCCCTTTCTAAAAATTAACCTTCCAGTTTACCTTGTTTTCCTCTCTGATAAAGCACCTTGCCTAACTTATATTTAACCCTTCTGTTGTAAGAATTTGTGCATCTGCAGCTACAGAGAAGCAAAGTAAACAGGCTTTTATAGCCTGTTCAATGTCCAGTATAGTTCCTGTTGGGCATTCAAGAAGCAAGGAAACCGTTGATCATAAAGGGGATTTGGGAGGCAGGTATGCTCTCATTAGTGGCACAACCCTAGCACATTTCTTCTCTCTTTATAATTATATAATTATAATAGCAGCCATATAGTTCATGGCCGTTATGTCGGCACAAAGCATTCTATATATGTTGCCTGGTTGAGTTCTCTCAACACTTGAAGATAGGGGATTTTAAATCTCCATTTTACAAGTTAAGAAATTAAGTGTCAAGATCATTCTGATAGCCAGAGCGGGGAAGGATAGGGCAAAGGGACAGTTAGGAAGTTTGGGATGGACATGTACACACTGCCATACTTAAAATGGGTAACTAACAAGGACCCACTGTATAGCACATAGAAGTCTGCTCAATGTCGTAAGGCAGCCTGGATGGAAGGGGAGTTTGGAGGAGAATGGATACATGCATATGTATGGTGAGTCCTTTCGCTGTGCACCCGAAACATCACAATATTGTTAATTGGCTACAATCCAATACAAAGAAAAAAGTTTAAAAAAGATCATTTTCCTGGGACAGGGTGGATTCAGGATTTGCACTCTTGCTTTTCTAACTATAAAGTATTGACACTTTCAATTTATTACATTGCTCAGGAAATGCAGCATAGTTATTGCAATAATCCCTGTGTTTACATCATGTATAAGACATCATGTTACAGAAATAGATCCTTGTTAGATAACATGGTTCTAGTAACTGTTAGATAACATGGTTCTAGTAACTGTAGGTAACATATTGCATTACTATATATAAAATACATTCGTGCATGTTCAGTAGCTAAGTTCTATCTGACTCTTTGTGACCCCATGGACTGTAGCCTGCCAGGCTCCTCTATCCATGGAATTTTCCAGGCAAGAATACTGGGGTGGGTTGCCCCTTCTTCCTCCAGGGGATCTTCCCAACCTAGGGATTGAACCTGTGTTTCCTGTAACTCCTGTATTGGCAGGAGTTACTCCTGTATTGGATTTGTTACCACTGATCCACCTGTGAAGCCCATACATAAAATAGATAACTAACAAGGTCTTGTTTTATAGCGCAGGAAAAGTCTACCCAATACTCTGGTATGGCCAATGGGAATCACTTATATGTATGTGCATAACTGATTCACTTTGCTGTGCACATGAAACTAACACAAAGTTGTAAATCAACTAGACTTCTATGCAATCTTTTTTAAGTGATAGTTTTCCTTTTGGGGCCTCAGTCATTCTGGACTCTATGTAGCCCTATGAGAAGATAATGGCTTTTTTTTCTGGTCTGGGAACTTGTTTGGCTGGCACTGAATCCCTTGTTACTGTGGGTACATCATTTCTCCTCACCTCAGTTTTCTGACCTGTGAAAATGAGATATGGGATGAGCTAGTTGATCCCAGAAGTCTCTAGTGATTCTCTGATGCAGGCTGCTTCCCATGAGTCCTCTCAAGGCCAGGGCTTGACCCTCTTCCAATCAAGAAAACCACAGCATCTTGTGGGCAGAGCCTGGCATGGGAATCAGGTCTGGGTTCTTCACCTGGCTGTGTGACCTTGCTCAAGTCACCCTCAGCTCCCCCATGGTTCAAATGAGCAGAGTCATGGTAATTAGATGACTCACAGGGCCTTCTAACACCAAAAGTCTCACCTTCCCTCCCAACAGGGAGCAGAGAGAGGCTGCCTACTCATATTCCCCAGACACTGTCAGGCAGCTCTCCAAATCAAAGGCCTGGTGCCTCGTGTGTGAAACGGTCTGATTGTTCCTGCTTCACTTAAACCATTCACCTCATAATAACGTTCTGGGGGGTGTCGGTTTATAACAAGGATATAAAAATTATGAACTGGATTTGTCATTGACTTCATGGCCTTTAACGACCCTGCTGTCTCTGTAAGCAGATGGGAAGCAATCTTATGGCTGAAGCTTGGGGAAAGGAATTGTCTGGAAGGCCTTCTGCACAGAAGAAAAGAGCTAGGGAGGCCTGCCTCAGCAGGTAATAGGCTGATGCAATAATAAAGTGTGGTGGCAAAATGAAACATTAAAATACCCAATAAAAACCTAACTGCTTCATCACCATTAGTAATGAAAATATATGATTGCCTAATAAAATGTTCCATGCCAGCCTCTGGCCATGGATCTGCATTTATTAACACCTGTTACTCCTTCAGTCTCCTTCCTGGGAAGGGCGACCTTGTACCCCAGATGGCCTGTGGCCTGGAGAAATCAGTGTGGAGGTGTTTTTGGCCAGTGGGTCCCACAGGAGAACTTAGGAGTCCAACAGCAGCTGCCTAGCTTCTCCTGGTGCTTTCTCAAGTAACAAAGAGACAAGGACAGTAGCTGGTGAGTCAGCCAGAGCAAGAAAACCTGGGATGCAATCTGTCTCAAATGCACCTTGCCGACTGGGGATGTGCCAGCTAGGCTATGAACCCAAGGAACAAAACCGCAGGTTCTACAAAACGAAAGCATTGAAATACACATCAGGAAGCAAAACAGGCTTCTTACCAGATATGAAAGAAATAATTGTTTTGCCCCTCCTTAGCGTTTCCCTTTTGATGAAAATTTCACCCATTGTTCAAAACAGAGGGGCTTCCCAGGTAGCGCTAGTGTAAAGAATCTGCCTGGTATTGCAGGAGACACAAGAGAGGTGGGTTCAATTCCTGGGTCAGGAAGATCCCCTGGAGTAGGAAATGGCAACCCACTCTAGTGTTCTTGCTTGGAAAATTCCATGGCAGAGAAGCCTGGTGGGCTAGAGTCCATGAGGTCCCAAAGAGTCGGACATGACTGAGTCCCCAAGATCACTTAATACATGAAATTTGCTGCCTGACATACAGAATCAAGCCTCATATTAAAATATATATACTAATTGCATTTACACAGTATTTATTCTTTATAATACTTCTGAAACTTGATAAAAATCACATCACCTTCAGCACTTGCATGATCTCATGTATTAAGTGATCTTGGGGACTCAGTCATGTCCGACTCTTTGGGACCTCATGAGATGTGTATAAGAAACAGCCCCTATATATTCTATAAATTCTATAATATGACCTTGATTTTTTTTAAAAAAAGAAAACCCTGCATAGTGATGTGAAATAGTTATTAGGAACTAATTATGAGCTGTGCATAGTGCCTTAAATATAGTGTTTTATTTAGTACTTTTAGTTAATTACTTGGAGCGATAGGCTTCTCAGTTTGCAGCTGAGGAAACTGATCCTTAGAGAGTTTGTCATTTGCTTAAAGTTAAGCGGCTTGTGAAAAAGCAATGTGGAGGTCAAATATTGGCTCCCAGATCATGCACTGTGTAGAGGCTTCTTCTGCAAGCTCCGCCCTTCACCCTGTCCTGGGTCCTGATGTCTGATGTTCTGGTTGCAGACAGCAGCCTGTCCTTGGTTGGGTTGAAAGTGAAAGAGCTAGTTGCTCATTTGTGTCCGACTCTGTGACATTTTGGTTTGTAGCTCACCAGGCTCCTCTGTCCATGGAATTCTCCAGGCAAGAATACTGAAGTGAATTGCCAATTCCTTCTCCAGGATTTTGGTTGGGTTAGATCTATACCAAACAGAGAAAGGGCAAGCTGTTCTTTTGAAACTGCGTGTCTTTTCTGCCATCACTTGCCTTAGCCTTTGTGCTCCGTATTCTCCAGAATTCTCCTAGTCCTCTCCCCCAGATACTTCCTTTTTTTGAAGCCGCAGCTCTTACTTCCTGCCAGCCTGGTCTCTTCCTTTGGCTTTATGCTCAAAGGCCATTTCCTTTCAGTGAGTCCTGAGTGACTTGTCCCTTTGATTTTAAAGACTACGTTAGGTGACTGGAGATTTAATTGGGTGCAAAAATTTCCAGTAAGTTGCTGAAAAGTTTTTAGTCACTCTATTTTTTGCAGCCGTGTGGACTATAGCCCACCAGCTCCTTTGTCTATGGGATTCTCCAGACAAGAATACTGAAGTGGGTAGCCCTTCCCTTCTCCAGGGGATCTTCCCAACAAAGGGATTAAACCCACATCTCTTATGTCACCTGGGAAGCCCCTAGTGATTTCATATCTAAACCCTATAAAATGAGACTTTAGAGCACCACTAATAATTCTTTCAATATTTATACACTTCCCCATCAGGTTTATAAAACTGTGATTTCCAAATGATATATACTTTAAAAAGATAAAGAAGAGTGGGCAGTGGGAAAGGCAGGATGGAGGGAGGAAAGACAGGAGGAAAATTCATGTTGGTAAGATTTTCTTCTCTCCCTTGTAGGAAAGCAATAATCTGGATTTCTCATTATATGAGTCTTTTATTTTCATCCATAAAGCAGTTCTATCCTATTCTTTCTGGAGTGGAAAAAAGATGCTGCAAAGCCACATTCCCTGCCAGCTTGGGATGCAGAAATGATAGGGGACTATCTCAGCAACACAGCAGGAGGAGTGCATGTCAGCAAAATGCAATCAGCCAACGTCAAGTCCAGCGAGGAAAACTCGAGTTAACAACGCCCCTCTGCTTGTGAAAATTGTAGTGGTTGGAAAGGAGAAATGTATTTGAGGATATAGCCAGTAATAAAGTGCCTTCACTGGGAGGCACGTTATGAGAAGAGAGCCATAGTAAGGCAGATAATAGGGTTTAAGGTCCAAGGGTCTTTCTGCTAGAGACAAGGAAATTCAAGATGTGCCTGTCACTGAGAGCTGGTGTGGTGTAATGGGAAAATTCCAGGCAGAAAGTCAGCCTCACTCTGTGTCCTAAACAAATGTCTTAAAACAGACTTAAATAGTGATCAGAATAATTTACCTGAATAGGTTGTTTGAAGACTAAGTGACATGACATGTAAACAGTTTCTGGTAAGTATTGTTTAATGATGTGGAATTTTTTTCTCTTTTCAACTAAACCGAAATTTTTTTTTTCTTTTTTTTCCCCTGTTAGTACCACCAAGCCTTTCTATCATCACAAACTAGAGATATGAAGAGTTGGAGTGAAGAAAAACCTGAAAATTATCTAATCCTATCCTCTTGTGTCACAAAGGTAAAAAGGAAAGCTTAATTTGGTAACACAGTCAAAAACTTTCCAAAATCCAAAGTGCTGTCTGTTTATACATGATGGCTCAGATGTGGGAGAACCAAAGGGCTTTTCTGGAGGAGGCAGTCTTGCTCTATTGTTCAGCTCCTTCCTCTTTCTCTATGTGGAGGCTCTAGGCACCCTTAGAACCCTCATCACTATCACACTAATTCTATTATTTCTTCAATAATATTTGAGCATGGATGTGACAGCCATTCTTTGGGCAAAGGTGACCTTGGGGCATGGTAAGCTTTTTTCATTTTTTTGTGGTGCCAGGGCACCAAATTAAAGAATCTGAGACCACTATTTGGGATTGAGCTCTGACACCTAAAAGTTATGAGACCATCAGTAATTTAACTGATCACTCTAAATCTCTTCATTAAACTTTGGAATAATTAGACTGCCAACTCACAAGTTTTGTTTTAGGATCAAATGAGATCATGCAAGTGCTGAAGGTGATGTGATTTTTATCAAGTTTCAGAAGTATTATAAAGAATAAATACTGTGTAAATGCAATTAGTATATATATTTTAATATGAGGCTTGATTCTGTATGTCAGGCAGCAAATTTCATGTATTAAGTGATCTTGGGGACTCAGTCATGTCCGACTCTTTGGGACCTCATGGACTCTAGCCCACCAGGCTTCTCTGCCATGGAATTTTCCAAGCAAGAACACTAGAGTGGGTTGCCATTTCCTACTCCAGGGGATCTTCCTGACCCAGGAATTGAACCCACCTCTCTTGTGTCTCCTGCAATACCAGGCAGATTCTTTACACTAGCGCTACCTGGGAAGCCCCTCTGTTTTGAACAATGGGTGAAATTTTCATCAAAAGGGAAACGCTAAGGAGGGGCAAAACAATTATTTCTTTCATATTTGGTAAGAAGCCTGTTTTGCTTCCTGATGTGTATTTCAATGCTTTCGTTTTGTAGAACCTGCGGTTTTGTTCCTTGGGTTCATAGCCTAGCTGGCACATCCCCAGTCGGCAAGGTGCATTTGAGACAGATTGCATCCCAGGTTTTCTTGCTCTGGCTGACTCACCAGCTACTGTCCTTGTCTCTTTGTTACTTGAGAAAGCACCAGGAGAAGCTAGGCAGCTGCTGTTGGACTCCTAAGTTCTCCTGTGGGACCCACTGGCCAAAAACACCTCCACACTGATTTCTCCAGGCCACAGGCCATCTGGGGTACAAGGTCGCCCTTCCCAGGAAGGAGACTGAAGGAGTAACAGGTGTTAATAAATGCAGATCCATGGCCAGAGGCTGGCATGGAACATTTTATTAGGCAATCATATATTTTCATTACTAATGGTGATGAAGCAGTTAGGTTTTTATTGGGTATTTTAATGTTTCATTTTGCCACCACACTTTATTATTGCATCAGCCTATTACCTGCTGAGGCAGGCCTCCCTAGCTCTTTTCTTCTGTGCAGAAGGCCTTCCAGACAATTCCTTTCCCCAAGCTTCAGCCATAAGATTGCTTCCCATCTGCTTACAGAGACAGCAGGGTCGTTAAAGGCCATGAAGTCAATGACAAATCCAGTTCATAATTTTTATATCCTTGTTATAAACCGACACCCCCCAGAACGTTATTATGAGGTGAATGGTTTAAGTGAAGCAGGAACAATCAGACCGTTTCACACACGAGGCACCAGGCCTTTGATTTGGAGAGCTGCCTGACAGTGTCTGGGGAATATGAGTAGGCAGCCTCTCTCTGCTCCCTGTTGGGAGGGAAGGTGAGACTTTTGGTGTTAGAAGGCCCTGTGAGTCATCTAATTACCATGACTCTGCTCATTTGAACCATGGGGGAGCTGAGGGTGACTTGAGCAAGGTCACACAGCCAGGTGAAGAACCCAGACCTGATTCCCATGCCAGGCTCTGCCCACAAGATGCTGTGGTTTTCTTGATTGGAAGAGGGTCAAGCCCTGGCCTTGAGAGGACTCATGGGAAGCAGCCTGCATCAGAGAATCACTAGAGACTTCTGGGATCAACTAGCTCATCCCATATCTCATTTTCACAGGTCAGAAAACTGAGGTGAGGAGAAATGATGTACCCACAGTAACAAGGGATTCAGTGCCAGCCAAACAAGTTCCCAGACCAGAAAAAAAAGCCATTATCTTCTCATAGGGCTACATAGAGTCCAGAATGACTGAGGCCCCAAAAGGAAAACTATCACTTAAAAAAGATTGCATAGAAGTCTAGTTGATTTACAACTTTGTGTTAGTTTCATGTGCACAGCAAAGTGAATCAGTTATGCACATACATATAAGTGATTCCCATTGGCCATACCAGAGTATTGGGTAGACTTTTCCTGCGCTATAAAACAAGACCTTGTTAGTTATCTATTTTATGTATGGGCTTCACAGGTGGATCAGTGGTAACAAATCCAATACAGGAGTAACTCCTGCCAATACAGGAGTTACAGGAAACACAGGTTCAATCCCTAGGTTGGGAAGATCCCCTGGAGGAAGAAGGGGCAACCCACCCCAGTATTCTTGCCTGGAAAATTCCATGGATAGAGGAGCCTGGCAGGCTACAGTCCATGGGGTCACAAAGAGTCAGATAGAACTTAGCTACTGAACATGCACGAATGTATTTTATATATAGTAATGCAATATGTTACCTACAGTTACTAGAACCATGTTATCTAACAGTTACTAGAACCATGTTATCTAACAAGGATCTATTTCTGTAACATGATGTCTTATACATGATGTAAACACAGGGATTATTGCAATAACTATGCTGCATTTCCTGAGCAATGTAATAAATTGAAAGTGTCAATACTTTATAGTTAGAAAAGCAAGAGTGCAAATCCTGAATCCACCCTGTCCCAGGAAAATGATCTTTTTTAAACTTTTTTCTTTGTATTGGATTGTAGCCAATTAACAATATTGTGATGTTTCGGGTGCACAGCGAAAGGACTCACCATACATATGCATGTATCCATTCTCCTCCAAACTCCCCTTCCATCCAGGCTGCCTTACGACATTGAGCAGACTTCTATGTGCTATACAGTGGGTCCTTGTTAGTTACCCATTTTAAGTATGGCAGTGTGTACATGTCCATCCCAAACTTCCTAACTGTCCCTTTGCCCTATCCTTCCCCGCTCTGGCTATCAGAATGATCTTGACACTTAATTTCTTAACTTGTAAAATGGAGATTTAAAATCCCCTATCTTCAAGTGTTGAGAGAACTCAACCAGGCAACATATATAGAATGCTTTGTGCCGACATAACGGCCATGAACTATATGGCTGCTATTATAATTATATAATTATAAAGAGAGAAGAAATGTGCTAGGGTTGTGCCACTAATGAGAGCATACCTGCCTCCCAAATCCCCTTTATGATCAACGGTTTCCTTGCTTCTTGAATGCCCAACAGGAACTATACTGGNCGACATAACGGCCATGAACTATATGGCTGCTATTATAATTATATAATTATAAAGAGAGAAGAAATGTGCTAGGGTTGTGCCACTAATGAGAGCATACCTGCCTCCCAAATCCCCTTTATGATCAACGGTTTCCTTGCTTCTTGAATGCCCAACAGGAACTATACTGGACATTGAACAGGCTATAAAAGCCTGTTTACTTTGCTTCTCTGTAGCTGCAGATGCACAAATTCTTACAACAGAAGGGTTAAATATAAGTTAGGCAAGGTGCTTTATCAGAGAGGAAAACAAGGTAAACTGGAAGGTTAATTTTTAGAAAGGGATTCATGGTGTATGCAGAAGAAGAAATCAGGTAACTTCTGAGACACTCCTTTGTTCTCTTAAGTGCTTCACACAGCACTCAGCATATGGTTGGTGACCTACAACTATTTGTGAAATACTGAATGAAGCAGGCTGGTGGACCAGGAAAGATGTCCCCATCTTCTCTTAAGAAGGGGAGCACAGGAGATGAGGGTTGGGAGGATTCAAGGAGAGAGTCTGTGTTTCCTTCTATACCCAGGAGCCCTAGTTGTGAAAGGGATCCGTGAAAGAATGAACACAGCTTCCATCTGTATCACTTGTGTCTATAAATCTTCCTAGAATATGTTAAGAGAGTTGGTTGCATAGACTTTCACCTAGGATTCTTTCATAGAGACTTCTGAGAAATGGGACAAGAAATCTTGAGACAAATTCATAAGGATGAACAGATAACACTATCTTATACCACCATCCCCCGCCCCCGCAAGGGTGATAGAAATAATGTAAATGGGTGAAGTAGGCCAGATGTAAGATATCGACTCATGGAAATCTAGAAAGTATATGTCCCTGGGAAAGTCATGCCCCTTCTAAAGACAACTGAAATATTTACTTTTTTGACATTATGTAGGCGAAGTAAAACACTTGCATGGACTCTATGCAGAATATAAATTTGCAATTTATAAATTTGCCATTCATGGCAAAGGGACATGATAAACTAGCATTGCCATTTGTTACCAGGATCTCGGTTTCTTAGGGCTTCTTCCCAAGTGATGCAGTGGTAAAGAATCTGCCTGCTAACGCAAGGAGACACAGGAGACCAGGAGATGTGGGTTCAACCCCCGAGATAGGAATAGCTCTTGGAGAAGGAAATGGCAACCCACCCCAGTATTCTTGTCTAGGAAATCCTATAGACAGAGGAACGTGGCAGGCCACAGTCCATGGGGTTGCAACGAGTCAGACATACCAAGCGACTGAGCATGCATGGGTTTCTTAAGTGCTTTTTTTTTTTTAACTTGTAAACTTCAATTTTTATTATTGATGACAACAGCTAATGTTAATGGATTTTTTTTCCAATGCAAGACAGTAGGTTAGAGATTTTTACATATGGCTTCATTGAATTCTTATAAAACCCCTTGGGGGGGTGCTATTATTATTCCCATTTAAAAAATTTATTCATTTTAAAATTTTATTTGGAGGCTAATTACTTTACAATATTGTGATGGTTTTTTGCCATACATTCACATGAATCAGCCACGGGTGCTCATGTGTTTCCCATCCTGACCCCCCTCCCACCTCCCTCTCCATCCAATCCCTCAGGGTCATCCCAGTGCACCAGCTCTGAGCACCCTGCCTCATGCATCAAACCTGGACTGGCGATCTATTTCACATATAAGGATGAACAGATAACGCTATCTTATACCACCATCCCCTGCCCCTGCAAGGGCGATAGAAATAATGTAAATGGTGAAGTAGGCCAGATATAAGATACCGACTCATGGAAATCTAGAAAGCATATGTCCCTGGGAAAGTCATGCCCCTTCTAAAGACAACTGAAATGTTTACTTTTTTAACATTATGTAGGCGAAGAAAAACACTTGCATGGACTCTATGCAGAATATAAATTTGCAATTTATAAATTTGCCATTCATGGCAAAGGGACATGATAAACTAGCATTGCCATTTGTTACCAGGATTTGGGTTTCTTAGGGCTTCTTCCCAAGTGATGCAGTGGTAAAGAATCTGCCTGCTAATGCAAGGAGACACAGGAGACCAGATGTGGGTTCAACCCCCGAGATAGGAATAGCTCCTGGAGAAGGAAACGGCAACCCACTCCAGTATTCTTGTCTAGGAAATCCTATGGACAGAGGAACGTGGCAGGCCACAGTCCATGGGGTTGCAACGAGTCAGATATACCAAGCGACTGAGCATGCATGGGTTTCTTAAGTGCTTTTTTTTTTTTTTTAACTTGTAAACGTCAATTTTTATTATTGATGACAACAGCTAACATTAATGGATTTTTTTTCCAATGCAAGACAGTAGGTTAGAGATTTTTACATATGGCTTCATTGAATTCTTATAAAACCCCTTGGGAGGGTAGATGAACACCCAGGACTGATCCCCTTTAGAATGGACTGGTTGGATCTCCTTGTAGTCCAAGGGACTCTCAAGAGTCTTCTCCATCATCACAGTTTAAAAGCATCAACTCTTCTGTGCTCAGCTTTCTTTACAGTCCAACTCTCACATCCATACATGACCACTGGAAAAACTATAGCCTTGACTAGACGGACCTTTTTTGACAAAGTAATGTCTCTGCTTTTGAATATGCTGTCTAGGTTGGTCATAACTTTCCTTCCCAGGGGTAAGCGTCTTTTAATTTCATGGCTGCAGTCACCATTTGCAATGATTTTGGAGCCCAGAAAAATAAAGTCTGACACTGTTTCCACTGTTTCCCCATCTATTTCCCATGAAGTGATGGGACCGGATGCCATGATCTTTGTTTTCTGAATGTTGAGCTTTAAGCCAACTTTTTCACTCTCCTCTTTCACTTTCATCAAGAGGATTTTGAATTCCTCTTCACTTTCTGCCATAAGGGTGGTGTCATCTGCATATCTGAGGTGATTGATATTTCTCCCGGCAATCTTGATTCCAGCTTGTGCTTCCTCCAGCCCAGCGTTTATCATGATGTACTCTGCATAGAAGTTAAATAAGTAGGGTGACAATATACAGCCTTGATGTAGATCTTTTCCTACTTGGAACCAGTCTGTTGTTCCATTCTAACTGTTCTAGTCCAGTTCTAACTGTTGCTTCCTGACCTGCATACAGGTTTCTCAAGTGGCAGGTCAGGTGGTATTCCTATCTCTTTCGGAATTTTCCACAGTTTATTGCGACCCACACAGTCAAAGTCTTTGGCATAGTAGATAAACAGATGTAGATGTTTTTCAGGAACTCTCTTGCTTTTTCGACAATCCAGCAGATGTTGACAATTTGATCTCTTGTTCCTCTGCCCACATCCAAGGTAAGAGAAACCCAAGTAAGATGGTAGGCACTGAGAGAGGGCATCAGAGGGCAGACAGATGGAAGCCACAATCACAGACAACTAGCCAATCTGATCTCATGGACCACAGCCTTGTCTAACTCAATGAAACTAAGCCATGCCGTGTTGGGCCACCCAAGACGGCTGGGTCATGGTGGAAAGGTCTGACAGAATGTGGTCCACTGGAGAAGGGAATGGCAAACCACTTCAGTATTCTTGCCTTGAGAACCCCATGAACAGTATGAAAAGGCAAAATGATAGGACACTGAAAGATGAACACCCCAGGTTGGTAGGTGCCCAATATGCTACTGGATATCACCAGAGAAATACCTCCAGAAAGAATGAAGGGATGGAACCAAAGCTAAAGCATCACTGAGTTGTGGATGTGACTGGTGATAGAAGCAAGGTCTGATGCTGTAAAGAGCAATATTGCATAGGAACCTGGATGTCAGGTCCATGAATCAAGGCAAATTGGAAGTGGTCAAACAGGAGATGACAAAAGTGAACATCGAAATTCTAGGAATCAGTGAGCTAAAATGGACTGGAATGGGTGAATTTAATTCAGATGACCATTATATCTACTACTGTGGGCAAGAATCCCTCAGAAGAAATGGAGTAGCCATCATAGTCAACAAAAGTCTGAACTTCAGTACTTGGATGCAGTCTCAAAAATGACAGAATGATCTCTGTTCCTTTCCAAGGCAAACCATTCACTGTCATAGTAATCCAAGTCTATGCCCCGACCAGTAACGCTGAAGAAGCTAAAGTTGAACAGTTCTATGAAGATCTACAAAACCTTTTAGAACTAACACCCCCCAAAAAGATGTCCTTTTCATTATAGGGGACTGGAATACAAAAGTAGGAAATCAAGAAACACCTGGAGTAATAGGCAAATTTGGCCTTAGAGTACAGAATGAAGCAGGGCAAAGGCTAACAGAGTTCTGCCAAGAGAACACACTAGTCATATCAAACACCCTCTTCCAACAACACAAGAGAAGACTCTACACATGGACATCACCAGATGGTCAACACCGAAATCAGATTGATTATATTCTATGCAGCCAAAGATGGAGAAGCTCTACATAGTCAACAAAAACAAGACCAGGAGCTGACTGTGGCTCAGATCATGAACTCCTTATTACCAAATTCAGACTGAAATTGAAGAAAGTAGGGAAAACCATTAGACCATTCAGGTATGACCTAAATCAAATCCCTTATGATTATACAATGGAAGTGGAAGTGAGAAATAGATGTAAGGGACTAGATCTGATAGATAGAGTGCCTGATGAACTATGGACGGAGGTTCATGACATTGTACAGGAGACAGGGATCAAGACCATCCCCATGGAAAAGAAATGCAAAAAAGCAAAATGGCTGTCTGAGGAGGCCTTACAAATAACTGTGAAAAGAAGGAAAGCAAAAAGCAAAGGAAAAAAGGAAGGATATACCCATTTGAATGCAGAATTCCAAAGAATAGCAAGAAGAGATAAGAAAGCCTTCTTCAGTGATCAATGCAAAGAAATAGAGGAAAACAACAGAATAGGAAAGACTAGAGATCTCTTCAAGAAAAATAGAGATACCAAGGGAACATTTCATGCAAAGATGGGCTCGATAAAGGACAGAAATGGTACGGACCTAACAGAAGCAGAAGATATTAAGAAGAGATGTCAAGAATACACAGAAGAACTGTACAAAAAAGATCTTCATGACCCAGATAATCACGATGGTGTGATCACTCACCTAGAGCCAGACATCCTGGAATGTGAAGTCAAGTGGGCCTTAGGAAGCATCACTATGAACAAAGCTAGTGGAGGTGATGGAATTCCAGTTGAGCTATTTCTAAGTCTGAAAGATGACACTGTGAAAGTGCTGCACTTGAAAACTCAGCAGTGGCCACAGGACTGGAAAAGGTCAGTTTTCATTCCAATCCCAAAGAATGGCAATGCCAAAGAATGCTCAAACTACTGCACAATTGCACTCATCTCACATGCTAGTACAGAGAAGGCAATGGCACCCCACTCCAGTACTCTTGCCTGGAAAATCCCATGGAAGGAGGAGCCTGGAAGCCTGCAGTCCATGGGGTCGCTGTGGGTCGGACACAACTGAGCGACTTCACTTTCACTTTTCACTTTCATGCATTGGAGAAGAAAATGGCAACCCACTCCAGTGTTCTTGCCTGGAGAATCCCAGGGATGGAGGAGCCTGGTGGGCTGCCGTCTCTGGGGTCGCACAGAGTCAGACACGACTGAAGTGACTTAGTAGCAGCAGCACATACTAGTAAAGTGATGCTTGAAATTCTCCAAGCCAGGCTTTAGCAATATGTGTACAGTGTAAGAGGGTTCCTTTTTCTCTGCACTGTCTCCAACATTTATCATTTGTAAACTTTTTGATAGCAGCCATTCTGACTGGCTTGAGATGGTACCTCATTGTGGTTCTGATGTGCATTTCTCTGATAATGAGTGGTGTTGAGGATCTTTTCATGTGTTTGTTAGCCATTTGTGTGTCTTCTTTGGAGAAATTTCTGTTTAGTTTTATCCCAGAAACAAACTGTTACCAATCTCCAATTAAAAAAAGTTGACAGAACAAGTTGAGAACTAAGTGTTTAAAATTTATATAGCAAAGGATATCCTGAAATAGCTCAGGGAATGATTACTGAATTTGTCTCCATGTCTATGACATGTTACAAGAGAATTCAGTTCAGTTCAGTCACTCAGTCATGTCTGACTCTTTGTGACCCCATGTACTGCAGCATACCAGGCCTTCCTGTCCATCAGCAACTCCTGGAGTTCACTCAAACTCATACCCATTGAGTCGGTAATGCCATCCAACCATCTCATCCTCTGTAGCCCCTTTCTCCTCCTGCCTTCAATCTTCCCCAGCATCAGGGTCTTTTCCAATAAGTGATAAAACCATAAAAATGACTATGCTTTATAATAGGATAGGACTTCCCTGGTGGCTCAGATGGTAAAGTGTCTGCCTACAGTGGGGGAGACCCTGGTTCAATCCCTGGGTCAGGAAGATCTCCTGGAGAAGGAATGGCAACTCACTCCAGTACTCTTGCCTGGAGAATCCCATGGACAGAGAAACTTGGTAGGTTACAGTCCATGGGGTCACAAAGAGTCAGACATGACTGGTCGACTTGACTTTACTTATAATAGGATAAAGTGCTTAAAAGTAGAATAAGAACCTCTGTTCTAGGAACTCAGAAAAAAGGAGCCATTAATTTTAATTAAGAGAGCAGGAAAGAGTTGTCACTAGAGCATAACTTGAGAAAACAAAATTCTACAGTGTTCCATCAACCTCTGGAGATGTTCAGTGATCAAAATATATCATGGTTTTATGTTAATTTTCTTTCTATCCATCTTCTAGATAACTGCAAATCTAGATGGTATTTCCTTCAGACGTCTCCCATAGTTTAGAGATGCTTACATAACCTGTTGTTACATTTTAAGTCTCTGTCTCAAATGCTCTTGCATTTTAATAACTTCGTTCCCCCAGTAATGTATTGAAATTCATATTCATTGATCATGTGTCAGCCATTGTTATTTCATCAGTGTTAATACCTTTCTGAGCTTCCCAGGTGGTGTTATTGGTAAAGGACCAGGAGACAAAAGAGACAAAGGTTTGATCCCTGGGATGGGAAGACCCCCTGGAGGAGGGCATGACAACTTACTCCCATATTCTTGCCTGGAGAATCCCATGGACAGAGGAGTTTGGTGGGCTATAGTCCATGGGGTTCTTGCCTGGAGAATCCCATGGACAGAGGAGCTTGGTGGGCTATAGTCCATGGGGTCACAAAGAGTTGGACACAACTGAAGTGACTTAACACACATGGAGCAGCTCTTTATCCATGCGGCCATTAGCACAGCCACAAATGAGTCACAGAGGCAACTAGTGCCCATTACCCAAGACTATGTATGTCCACACATTTTTACTTTCTTGCATAATTGTGTGTGTGTATGTGTTTAATCACTTTAATCATGTCCAACTCCTTGTGACCCTATAGACTGTAGCCCATCAGGTCCTCTGTCCATGGGATTCCCCAGGAAGAATACCCAAGTGGGTTCCCATGCCCTCTTCTAGGGGATCTTCCCCATCCAGGGAATGAAACCACATGTCCTATGTCTCCGGCAGTGGCAGGCAGGTTCATTACCAGCAGCACCACCCGGGAAGCCCAGCATAATCGTCTACTAACCCTCCAAACATGACTACATTTTACTGAACTAGTTTGCAATAGAGTCCAAATTTTCTAGTGCTTTTATGGCAAGTTTCTCAATACCTATTCTGGTTAAAATGAGCCACTCTTTAAGTGTCCCTGTTCCCTGTGCAAATTCCCAGCCTATCCCACTAACAAGCAAGTGGATAAGAGATAAGTGGGGCACAGCCACCAAGTCTGGTAGAGGCAGCAGCATGCTTTCTAACCTGGGATCCGTGTGTACCTGCTCAGTTGCTCAGTCATGTCCAGCTCTTTGTGACCCCATGGAGCAACCAGGCTCCTCTATCCATGAAATTATCCCAGAAGGAATACTGGAGTGGGTTGCCATTTCCTGCGCCAGGGGATCTTCCTGACCCAGGGATCTAACCTGTGTCTCCTGCATTGGCAGGCGGGTCTTGTACCACTAGTGCTGCTGGAAAGCCCCAACCTGGGGTACATCCACTTCTATATCCCAGAATCCTAAATAATCTGGCAACCTACATTATCCAGTGACTTCAGTCTAGAATTTCTTCCTTTGAGTAACTCAGCATGTTCAGATTGCTCTCCCTCTTCCCCTCCCCAGAGGATCCTGACTGTTTACAGAGCGTGATTGACCTTTCATTCAGTTCAAAGTGCCTTTGACTCACACTTCTGGTTTAGGCCAGAAATAAAGATGGCTCTTGGAGGGAAGAGTGTGACATGTTCACACACCACTATAGTAAGTAAATAGTCCTGGATGTATGTGAGCGTTTATGTCAGTCCTGAGAGTTTATTCCCCCAAAGAAACAGTTAGAAATATGGACTGCTATGACTCTTGCAGTGTTTAATACCTGGTGTATGCTGTACAAATCACTTTAGATACATGATCTCGTTTAATTCCTATAATAATCCTGTGAGATAACAATCATTATCTCAATTTCAAAGATTCAAATTGAGGCTTAACAGAGTTAAGCAACTTGCCCAAGTTTGTGCAGCTCAGAGGTGGAGAGGCAGAATTAAATCAAAGTCATTCTGGCCCCAGAGTCTGAATCTTAACCACTGTTTTATGCCTCTTCTGGTCCCAGAATCCTAGAAGAAATCACCATAAATACATTGTCTGGAGGGTTTTGGGCTCCTGAGCTGACCCTGAGACTCTTTGATTTTTGAAAGTATCGACAGGGTGTTGTGGCCTTTAACTAATGGATTGAAATAAATATCTGGTGAGACTTCAAAAGTCCATGCAGGAACATGATCCTTTTAATAACTATTGTTTAATATATAAATTTACTAAAGTCAAGGTCACTTAGTCATGTCTGAGTCTTTGTGATCCCATGGACTGCAGCCCACCAGGCTCCTCTGTCCATGGGATTTCCCAGGCAAGCATACCAGAGTGGGTTGCCATTGCTTTCTCCAGGGGATTTTCCCAACCCAGGGATCAGACCCAGGTATTCTGCCTTTTAGGCTGATTCTTTACTCCCTGAGCCACCAGGGAAGCTTAAATACTTAAAAATAAGTATTGTTTAATACTAACTGTAACATATAAATTAAGAAATTATTTCCAATTGATATATGATTAATTTCATAACTATTATATACATGGATTATGATTCAGTTATTATGTGGTGACCATATTTCCCAAATAAAATTTTTGAATGGATGACTGAAGAGATAATATCTTCATGGGGACAAGAAAACATGGTATTGAAAGAAAATCAGAAAAGCTCCGTGAAGTAAGAAACAAAGATGATTTAAGACATGGTCTTTACCCTCAATGAGTTCAGAGTCTAGATGGAAAAGCAAAGTGAACCCATAACAGTACTGGGATCTTGCATTAATAACTTAGAGTTCACAATCCATATATGTGTATATATGCATAAATAGAGAGAGAGAGAAGAATAGTGGATCTGTATTAAATATCAGGAACCAAGACCATTCAGACCTCTTTAGTTTCTTTTTAAACTTTGTACAATCAACTATTTTAGTGACATATAGTAGAAATATAGTAAAAGAAAAATATAATTATAGATTGATAAATTTTGACAACATGAGCACACTTATAAAGCCACCACCTATGTCAAGAAATAGACAATTTCTGACATCCCAAAACCTACTTCTCACCCCTTCTTAGGCATTAACACCTTTTCCCAAAAGTAATCACTATTCTGAAGGTGTATCACAATAGATAAGTTTTACCTTTTCTTTTTTTAAAAAAACTTTATATACATAAAAACCTAGAGTATTTATTCTTTTGTGTCTGATATTCTCCCCCTCAATATTATGTTTGTAAATTTATCCATATCATTGCCATAGTGATAGTTGTTCATTTTCATTGCTCTATGGCACTCCATCATATGACTCTGAAATTGGTTCATTTTACTGTCAACATTTGGTTTATTTGCAGTATTATGTTGCTGTGTATCTTAATAATTCTCTTTTCTATTACTTAGTAGTATCCCATTGTATGGATATACTATGATTTGTTCATCCATTTACCTGTTGATGGACATTTGAGCTGTTTCCATTGTGAGGCCATTATAAATAAACACAAGTACATGTGTTTTTTGGACACATGCTTTCATTTCTCTTGGCTTAATTCCTGGGAGTACAATTGGTGGGTCTTCTGATAAGTATCTATTGGACTTTTAAAATATCTTCCTAACTATTTTCCAGACTATACCATTTTAAATTCCTGCTAGCAGCATACAGGAGGCTTTCCAGGTGGCACTAGTGGTAAAGAACCCATTTGCCAATGCAGATAAGATTCCCTGGGATAATGCTGAAAAGGTGATATTTGGTGTCATTTGCTCATATTGTATGTTTTATGTATTTTCTGGTATCATACTATTTCTGTATCATACTGCATCATCCTAAGAAAGATTCCTTCTATATCTAGCTAAATGAGAGATTTATGATCTGTGTATGTTAAATTTTGTCAAATATTTTTGGGAAGATGCCCTGGAGAAGGAAATGGCAACCCACTCTAGTATTCTTGCCTGGAGGATCCCATGGACGGAGGAGCCTGGTAGGCTATAGCCCACTGGATCGCAAAGAGTCAGACACAACTGAGCGACTTCACTTTCACTTGTCTGAATATATTGAGATAATAATATTGACTACAAGAGGGCACAGCAGAATTGCAATGATGATGTAATGTCCCATAACTGTATTTATCTAAACGGTGTACTATAAAGTTGGAGAAGGAAATGACAACCCACTCCAGTGTTCTTGCCTGGAGAATCCCAGGGACGGTGGAGCCTGGTGGGCTGCCGTCTCTGGGGTCACACAGGGTCGGACACCACTGAAGCGACTTAGCAGCAGCATACTATAAAGTATCAATTTTACTGTATATAATTATACGTTAATAAACAATCAGTGCAAGAGCTGTCTTAAGGTCAATTATGAACATTTTTCAAGTTTTTTGTAAAAATATATCAATGTAGAACCTAAGTTTTCCCAAACTTCACAAGCCTGTGGGACTAATGGTATCACACTGTCAGTGATAGTCATTTCAATGACATTAAACTGCTTCTCACCCCAGGCTACACAACCCAGCCCCCAACAAAGCCCCCAAGGGCTGCTTGAAGACACTGCTTCAATGAGTCAGTTTTATATCCCCCAAACAGTAGAAATTTCACCGTACATTTACTAGATTTAGCAATAAACAACAGCAATAACAAAAAACAAGATTGCAAGCTAAATTTTAACTTGGGATTTTTTAGAGACTTACTCGGTCTTGCAGTCCCACCTCATGACAGGATAGTTGTGGTGGTCGTGATGAGTTTGGGAGTGAGCTCTCTTCAGTATACCCTTGGATATAAGGAACTCTCATATATCAAGGGTACAGAATCTTGTGCCTCAATTTTGTGCAGGGTTTTCAGTAAGTCCAATCACTCCAAAGCATCTTATCACCCTGTATCTGTGCATGAAGCATGGGGGTCCTGTGGGGCCCACTGGAGGGACAACGTCCACACTCTCTTCATAGTTACCCATCTACCTTCAGCCCTACCCAGGAGAAGCTTTTGCTGCCGGTCTCATTGATCTTCTTTCTCCCCTTTGGGTGGGCTTGCTCAATCAAACATACCCATGCACCTCTGAATATAGGTAAGGCTCCCACTGGAAACCCCACATATCTAGATATATACAGACAGGGTTTACAAGACATCCGGCCTGCCCCTCTATTATTTTAGCTTTTATGATTGGCCCCTCTGTGAAGTCTGAAGAATAGATTGCAACAGATGCAAATGATGGAAGAGGGTTAACTCTGGAAAGAAAATCTCAGCCAAAACCATTCAACATTGGCCCTGTCTTTTTGTAGGATAATTTCTGGCGGCTCAGCCAGTCAACCATGGTGAAAGCCGAGGACGTGAAAAAGGGCTTTCAGTGAGAGCTTATCAAACTGAGACCAAATGCAAGCTGGGCTTTAAAGATAGGACAGATGTCAAGCCTCTCCAGAGGTGGGAGACCAGGATCTGCCTGTGTTTGTCATCTTTGCCTCTTGATTTTGCTGTTGTTTTCTACTGGTTCAACTTGACACATGAAACACTCCTCATTCCCAGGGCTCTGTGCTTAGCACACATCTGAGAGGAGCAGTGCTCATCTAAACATCATAGACGCTTCACTCGCAGAGGTACCCTTTCTTTGCATGGACCACTGATTACAGCTGGCAGTGTCTTAGAGAACAGTGACCAAAGGTGCTTTCCCTGCCTCTGTTTCAGATGCTTTCTGTGACCAAGAAATTTCTTGAGGCACTGTCACCGAAGCACCAACCTCACAACTGCCCCAAGTTGAACCCACATATCTTTTGGCTTAACCTATCCCCTCTCAAGGAATTGCACTCTTATATCCTGGCACTCCAGATTTCAAGATTTAAAGTGGTATTTTGTTTTTGCTTTTCAATAACACTTAGAGTTTACTTATCATCTCATTTAATTCTCACCTCCCTGCACGGGAGCCACCTCTCTTAAAACTGGCTTAAAACTT